>JAHRHZ010000062.1:37575770-37593153 GCA_024137785.1 Ginglymostoma cirratum
CAGAAAAATGATGAAGGGTCTAGGCCTGAAACGTCAAGCTTTCCTGCTCCTATGATGCTGCTTGGCCTGCTGTGTTCATCCAGCTCCACACATTCAAATTCAACAGTATGTGCTGATCGTAATTTTCCTGAGTTCCATTTCCTGATTTAATGTTGCTTCTTGCATCCTCTATAGTGACGATTAATGCAAACTATCTGTTTACTTCATCTTTTCACTCTTTATTTTCCATTATCAATTTTCCAGACTCACTTTCTGTAAAAACCAATGCTACATTCTTAACTCTTAACTAAAAACTCTTACTTCTGTTTTTATATTTCTGGCTAGTTTGCTGTAGTACTCTAATTCTTCCCTCTTCATTTGCTTAATCATTTTTTGCTGTTTTTTATAATCTATTCAATCTCCTAAACTGCCACCTTTCTTTGCACAATTGCATGCATTTTCTTTATATTTGGGATTATCTTTTACCATTCTCGCTAAACACTGTTAATAAGTCCTTCCTTAGATTTTTTCTTACATTTTGGAAGGTATCTATTCTGTGTATTTTGAACTATGCCTGAAATGTTTGCAACTGTATCTCTTTGACTTATCCTTGAACTTAATTTGCCAATTAACTTTAGACAACTCTGCTTTCATGCCCTCATAGTTTCCCTCATTTACAATATAAAAAATAATCTTGGACCCACTCCAGTCTTGTAGTGGCACTGTGGCTCATAGTGCCAGGGACACAGGTTCGATTCCAGCCTTTGGCGACGTGTGGAGTTTGCACATTCTCCTCATGTCTGCATGGGTTTCCTCTGGGTGCTCTGGTTTCCTCCCACAAAATAAAGATATGCAGGTTAGGTGAATTAGTGATGCTAAATTGCCTATAGTTTCCAGGGATGTACAGGATAGGTGGATTAGCTATGGGAAATGCAGCGTTACAGGGATAGGTATGGGCATGAGTGGGATGCTGTTTCGAGAGTCAGCATGGACTCAATGGGCAGAATGGCCTGCTTCCACACTGTAGGGATACTATGATTGCATTTGGTCCGATAAGCAGGCTGAAATAGAGTACTAACTTGACTTCTTTTCATCTTTATGATTGCCTAAGGAAACACTTGATTTGTTGTATAAATGTATAGAGAAATTAATTTGAACCAAATTAGATAAATATATAGCATCAGCATTCATAATTTCACCTTAGGCACAGAAGGAAAACATTTCCTTTCTAAAGAAATCATAAACTTCTGCCTCATGAGGATCTAATATGTTGTATTTTCTTTCAGGTTCTCTCTCTATTATATAGCAATATAATGATTTGAACAAGATTAAGAGGTTTGAAGAGAGGTAAAACATTTGTTATTGATATTATAATGACTCGTCCTGTGAGAATTTTAAACGGTTGTAAGACCATTGCTATTACATGGTTCATTGGCTCTGCAGTACAGACTGAGTGGATGTGGAGGTGTGGGTCGGGGGGGGAAGGGTGGGTAGACAGTAAAACGCAAAACAGAGACCATAGCGGAAGCCTGGGTAAGAGCTTTCAAAAGGCCCTTGAATCTGCACTATGGTTCAAGAGTCCTCTAAGGGACTGTGAGCCACGTGTCCTGGAGACATTGGTAGGACACTACAAGAATTGCAGAGATTGGGGTGGGGGTGCTGGCTGAAATGTTACCTGTGCAAAGGATCCAGCTATGGTTGGAGAGCTGTGTGTGGGTACACTCCAATCTGTTGAAAATTGCTGATGTTTGGAATGTTGCTTAGCATCTTGGAACTGGATGCCTTTTTTTCAGACCTCACAGGAGTCTGACCAAGTCTGCAACAATCTGGACTTCTGCCTTTGAATTGAAGTGTTAATTAACTTTCTGCCTTCTATCCAAGGGATATTAGGGTAGACTTGCAAATTGTTACTTTGGAGCAAAACTGGAATTAGGGACTGGCTGCATATTCATTTTCAGTTTTCATTTCTGTTCAAGTCTTAAATATGTACAAATGCATCCCTTATGACTGAATTAAGTCCCCTTGTAATGAGGTAGGGCAACAGGATGTGGGGAGATTACCGATTTGCCATAGCAGTGAAGAGAAGCAGTCTTGTTCCCTGTTGTGCATTTGTGCTACAGGAATAATCATGTTACAAGCAAGAGGCCTTCAATTTTGTATGGCATTTGACACCCTTCCAATATTGCAAACAGCTCAAGTCAAGCCTCTCCTCACTGCATGGTGCATTCCTCTCTTCCACACAGATGCTCTTGTCTGGTACTGCTACATTACTGGATCTGAAGCAGCCTGAGGCAGAGGTTTATGATTTCTTTAGAAAGGAAATGTTTTCCTTGTGATATATTTGTTGTACTGTGCCTAAGGTGAAATTACAAATGTGCACACTATATATTTATCTAATTTGGTTCAAATTAATTTCTCTACATGTTTATACAACAAACCAGGTCTATTTCCATCGGCAACCCCAGTTCACCTTCTCATTGTTGCTACTTTGTTGACTCAATGTCTCATGTAGTGTGGGCCCCCCAGGTTGTCATACAGTACCACATTTCATGCTCCTCATCCTTTAGTGGAGACCCAAGCTGTGTGTGCAAGCACCCACTAAAGATTTGGGAATGAAGTGAAATAGGCACGATAACCAGACCAGCAGCTCTCTGGGGCTACAGTATCTAGGCTCACAAACAAACAGTGACCTTCAAAGGTGAAGCACTAAGATTTTCTGACACCTGAAGCCCTCCAAGACACTGTCAGCAAGAGAGCTATGAAATAAATCGAAGTTGTGATTAGAGATCAGGAGTTTTGCAAATCTAGTTTAGACAAACCCCTGTCTTGTCAGTAAATTTACTTCAAATGCAAAACATGCCATCCTCACATGATTGATATAGTTGTTTTTTGCTGGTGAATATAGGGGTAACAGATGGCAGACAGGGAAAAGTCAAGACAGCAACTGAATTGAGCAATTAAAGGATGAGGTCATAAACGCTGAGAATACTGCTTATGAAATGGCTTCTGAATGTCACCGCAATTCAGATTAAATTATAACCTTAAACCTATTACTTTATTCTTCAGTTGTGAACATGATTTTTACATGTCTTTTTAAGTAATGAATGTTGCGCACAATGTCGACTATTAGCAAAGTGCTAAATTGTTAGTGTATCTGACGTTAGTGTATCTGTAAAACAGCTGTTACTCCTGTTTAAAGTACATAGTAACTTGTCTGGAACAAAACCAGTGCCAGATAACAGATCTTGGTTATTTCATAATGCTTATACTTCCTATTGTAATGGCATCGGCTTACATTTAGGGTTAATTTTACCTCTTCAATGGGGTACCTTGCAGTAACTTTTTGATATTTGCTATGCCCAATGAGAGTTTTTTTTCCACTGAACTAATTGGGGAGTTAGCATAGATCGTGATTTTTCTCTCTTTATATTTAGGAATCGTCCTTTGTATTGAAAATGGAAGGTACTGATCACGCTAGTTGTTGTAAAAATTATCCATTTCTCTGGTATTGTGCCTCTTGCTCTGAAAACTGCTGTTAATATACCCGACACAAAGTTTATCTCCCAATCCTCTAATTTACAACCCACTACTCCAAAATCTCTTTTTTTCTCCAAAGTTCTTTAACACGTTGTCATCCATTTTTCCTGCAACTCTGTCTGAATCTCTCTAAAGAGGTTTCAATCCATGCCACATCATGAAAAGCCCCTAACTAAATTCTTAAACAGCATACTCTGTGACAGTGCCATACCTCTTCATCCTCATTAACCTCTCTTCAGTCTTTGACATTACCAGTTCTCCAACGTCTTCTATTATGTAGCTGAATAGAACTATTCCCATACGTTTGCACCCTCATATACCCAACTGTAGATAACAGCATCTTTTGCAATGGCTTCTCATTTTGCTCCTGCACAACTTGCTCTGCAGTCCCACACAATCTTTCCTTGGCTAGTTGTTTTGTCAATCTGATACGAAATGAGTTTTGTGTCAAAGGTGCAGTTGTCCAGATGAGGTATTAAACTGAAGTTTTGGTCTTTCTTTGGGTATTAAAAATCCCTATAGTACATTCTGAAGAAGAGTAAGATATTCACTGGTGTCCTGGTTGATATTCATCAACATTCAAGTAACATTCCCATCATACCCAGTGATGTATCCAATAAGGCAGAATCTAACCATCTCCCCTTGATATTCAATGGCATTACAACATTGACTTCCCAACTACCAACATCCTGGGGTTACCATTGACTAGAAACTGAACAGGACTAAAATCTGCAGCTGCAGGAGCAGGTCAGAGGCCAGGAAACCCGCAGCAAGGAATGCATCTCTTGATTCCCTAAAACCTATCCACTGGCTACATACCATAAGTCAGGAGTGTGATGGGAATCCTCTCCACTTGCCTGGATGGGTGCAGCTCCGACAACGCAAGAAGGTTGATACCATCCATGACAAAGCAGATAGCTTGATTGACACCACATCCACTCCCTTCACCAATGACACTTAGTAGCAGCACTATACACTATCTACCAGATGCACTGCAGAAATTCACCAAAGATCCTTAGATAATACCTTCCAAACCCATGACAGCTTCCATCGAGAAGGACAGGGGCATCAGATAGATGGGAACACCACCACCTGCAAGTTCACTTCTAGGCTACTCACCATCCTGACTTGGAAATACCTTATTCTTCCTTCACTGTCACTCAGCCAAAATCATGAAATTCCTTCCCTGTCAGCATTGTGGGCCCAGCTTCACAAAATGGGCTGCAATGGTTCAAGAAGCAGCTAATCACCACTTTCTCAAGGGCAAATATGGACGGACAATAAATGCTTGCCCAGCCAGCAAACCCATATCCCATGAAAAAAATGGAGAAAAACGTAAAGCACATTGATTGGTGATTCATCTTCTTGTTGTTTCTCCAATCTTCTGTACAAGTCATGGTCTTGTTTAATTACAACAACAATTTCAGAAATTTGATTTCATGCATAGCAATATGAAAGCAAATAAATGTAAATCATTATTGAAAGATCTAACCTGCATTAAACTCATGCTACATAGATACCACTTGCAACTAGTACGGGTATAATTGCCTGGCACTGCCCGTTATCTGAATAACTTTAGTACAAATTCCGGTGAATTGTGCCATGCTCTTAATAATTTGGACTTTCATCTAGATATGAACATTTTTCTACATTATAATTTGGAAATGAAGTTAATACTGCTATGATTCTAGGACTAGCCACGTTTATATTATGATCTGATTAGGCCCCAGTAACATTTAGTCTTAAATTAGACAAAAGGTGAGATGCTTATTGAAAGAATAAAGCTACTGGATCCCACAGTTTGAACTAACAACAATACTTTACTTACACATTAGAATAATTATACAATCTACAATCCATGTACAGCTTATTTCTAACACCCAAAATTAATATGTGGTAAACATGGAGATAGACTAATCAAATACCCCATAACACATATCACATAGCACATAACAGATTCCACTGGTTTCTCAGCCATCTTCCCCGAGATGGTAATGACACAGTGGGTCATCAAATCCCATTAAACATCACAAGGGTTTACAGTGCTTCACTTTTGCTCATCTGGACTTGAAACTTCCTCTTGAGAATCATTGCAGCATGGGTTGCCCAATGATTCTCCAGGTTTTGGTTCATACTCGCTGAAAATCTGCAATGCAATATGTATTCACTGGCACAAGTCCAGCATTTCACTGAAAACTACCTTCAGCAAATGCTTCTTGAGCTCTATTCTTAATCAGTTTTATCAAACAAATGCTGCTCACATGCTTATCAACCCCACTCTCACCTGTATTGACTTATGTATGGCACCCAGCTTCTTTGAGCCACTGCTATGTCTAGAACTTTCCCTGACTATAGCTGCTTCATTACTTCTAGAACTAGACCTAATTTCTAACAGCATACAGGTATCCAACTGCTTTTGGGACTTAACTCACTGTATCCAGTTCAGTTGTTATCCCCACAAAACAGTTTCTATAAAAAACACTCCTAACATGGAGTCTGCTCTGTTTCCTTCACAGAGTACTGATTCTCAGTCCCTGTCTATAATCTTTTGAACTGCTCTTCATTGACCCCTGAACTGTTCTGAGCGACCAATTGAAAACTGTGCAATTGACATTCCCTTATTGCTGGGCAGAATTGGATGTTGCCACTGAGCAACGTTTGGAATTGTCCGTTCCATAAATGTCACTAGTCATTGATGGCTAGCTTGCTCAGTCCAGAAAATCATGATGACAACTTTTACAGTCCTGCTAAATTGCAGTCTCATTTTTATATTACAGCAGACAAATTAAAATACATTCAGTATTACGATAAATCATCATATCTTTGTGTTGTTAACAGAGGTGACAAGAAGAGATACAAAACGATACTGGAAATGGAGGACAGAAATCCGATTAGGTTTCATATCAGGCATGACTGGTTAAAAGAGAGTTGCAGCCATTTCTGTATGAGGGCGGAATGTGAATCAGTTCATTCTTGTTAGAGACAAACTGATTAGGATTTTGTCAGAAAAACATTGCTTGGAGCAAAATATACATGGGGAGGTGCAGAGACATTAAAGGAATATGGTTAAATAAAAAACCAAATTTATCATTTGCACAAAGAGGTTGTGTTTGAATGCAGCAACACCATAGAAATGCAAATATATTAATCTGTAATTTTAACACCCCAAAAGTAGAAGATAGCACACTTGTTGGCAAGCAAAAGTTGAATATTGCAGCCAGACAAGTAAATGTCTTTGCTTTTCTTCTCAGGGAGGTGATGGTCTAGTGGTATTATTGCTGGACGGTTAACCCAGAGACCCAGATAATGTCTGGGGTCCTGGGTTTGAACCCTGCCACGCCAGGTGGTGGCATTTGTATTCAGTTAAAAAAAAATTCCGGAATTTAAGACTTGATCATGAATCCATTGTTGGAAAAACCCATCTGCTTCTCTGATGTCTTTTAGGGAAGGAAACTGCCATCCTTTCCTGGTCTGGCCTACATGTGACTCCAAACCTACAACAATGTGGTTTATGCCTAACTGGGCATGATGGACACTAAATGCTGGCTTAGCCAGTGACGCTCGCATCCTGTGAATGAATGAAAAAAGGTTGCCCCTTCTCAGTGGTAGCTTCAATGGCTGTGTGTACGCATCAAATCTTTTCAGTCTGTGTCAGGAAATTCTTACTCTTAAACTGCTGGTAAGTCTATGATAAAGTATATAGACTTTAACTGCTAGTACTGAGTGTCAGTGATGGAGTGGGTGAACATTGACAGTGTTAAATGGGATGTCAATCAAATGGTTTATCCTGCATGGTGTCAAACTTTTTAACTTCCTTTTAGCTTATACATAACTGGGGATTGGATGGGGGCTGGGTCTGGGTGGGCTGCTCTTCAGAGAGTCGGTGCAGACTCAATGGGCTGACTGGCCTCTTTCTGCAACTGTGGGGATACTAAGATTCTAACTCTTGAGTCCTTTTGCAGCTGCATTCCTCTAGGCTGCCTTGTGCTATGTAGATGGTAAAGAGACTTTGGGAAGTCAGGAGGTGAAATACTTGCTACAGGATTCCCAGCCTCACATCTGCTCTTGGTAGTCACAGTATTTATATGGCCAGTCTAGTTCAGTTTGAGATTTGTCATCGTATTTTGTAGTGTGTCCTGACCATGGATCATAACTCCAATCACCTGTAAATTTTTCAAACTTTAATTACAATGTGTGCTTTTCAAAAAAGGAGGAAAGATACAGACAAGATAACTGTAGGCATAAATTCAGTGGCCATCTGGGGAGGAATTCAGGAATGTGAATCTGGACAGAGTCTGGAAAACCTCAAATAAGAAGCCTAAAAAGGAAGAGATAATGAAAGACTGACTACCCAATCACCTCTCCCAGCAGGGAACCATCTCCTACAGACATGTTTATGTTTTACCTTTCCAAGAATTGACAAGAAAAGGGGGTTAAAACCAAAGTTCAACACTGGTTTGCATGTGTTAGTGGCCTGACGTCTCTCTGTATGGATTAGTATCCAGTGAAGGTCACGGCTTTGAGAAACACCATAAAATACCCCTGCAGTGCAGGTAAAGGAAAGGGCAAAATACGCTTCACTGTGAGAGTGCTGGAAGTCAATAAGCCAGAAAGTAAACCAAAAGGAAATAGAACAACAGAAGGATTCCCTCGTTCTGAGTGCTGGAAGCCAGCAACCACTGTCCCAAGGAACCTGGACGATCAACCTACAAAGCCAAGAATCTCTATATTGACAACTCAACTACCAGCATCAACATGACTGTAATACCTATGCAATGGCTGCAAAGTTTACCTATCTGCTCTTCTGAACAATATAAAGATTGATACTTTTTTTTCAACATCATACCTTTTTGGACTCCCCTCTGATTTCTAATCAGTGCAATGTGTTACTATTTCTTCTTATGTTTAGTAATTCATAACTCACTCTATTTGTTAATTCAACAAAGCCTGGTTAAATTTGCTCCTTTTAAAACATAAGTGTATTTAAATCTGGAAGGATTGATTGCTTTCTAAAGTATCTTTTTGCTACCAACCGAGGGGTTGAGTGAATAACCAAAGGAAGGCAGTTCACTCCTCCTCTCTTCGAGCTTGACAGTTTCATGCATCCCATCTGTAACCGTGATAAATTAGGGGAACCTTGCCTGGGGAGCAGTCGTAACAGTGCTAAAGGCACCCTTCAGCATCAACCCTTTCAGACCATATGCAACAGGATTCTTCTTCTTAAAGCATAAGAGAGTGTTCAAAAATAATAGAGGAATTTTGATAGAGTAGATAAATTGTTTTCACTGGCAGGAGAGTCCATAGCCAGTGAGCATGGTATTGGCCAAAATGAAGGGGGAATGAGGATAACTTATTATAATGTAGTCATTTTTACCTGGAATTCATAACCCAAAAGGGAACTTTCAAAAGTAATTGAATATTTAAGTGAAAAAGGACAATTTGCAGAGTCATAGGAGGGGAGTTGGGAAATAGAACTAGCTGAATGGATGAATTAAAGAGTCTGTACAAGCACAATGAACCAACTGTGACTACCTCGTGTGTTGTATGATTTTATGAAGAAAATTAGGTTCCAGAGTCCATGTTAGGTACCTACATGTTTAAGCATCTTGCTGACATCTTTTAGTTCAAGCATGGGCAGGTCCTTCATATCAAAGCACTGAGTCAGAAACATCAGGAATGAAAGACAAAGTTATCAAAAGCACCAAAATATCTTGCATTTTATAAATGTTAATGTTATCACCTATATACCTTTCTACACCTCTGTATTTTATGTGTCAGTCACCTGGTAAGATATTCCTTACAGCATCCATCACCTTCATTATATTCAGGGAGGAAAAACAAGCACAGCATGTTTCAAGCTGAACAAAGCTTCAGTTCATGGGATAATTTTATCATTGTTATCTGTCCCAGATGTGTGGTGTTTTTGTAGCAATGCATTCTCATGCTCACTGTTGCCAGTTATAGTTTGAGTGATCTCCCACTGCTGATCGGTGAATGGTTATGTTATCAGTACTCCTTGTACTTACTATCAGTTCCTCAAGTGGCCTGGTGGCTCACTGAAAGCCCGACATGATTGATCTTCTGTTTCCAGGCTATTAGGACATGTCAGAATAAATTAGAATGGATAGAGATTGATATATAGAAAATAAACTTGTCTCAGTATCTGGAAAAAGATACATTTTGAAATAGTATGTTGGTTGTTCTGAAAGAATGTGGAATCTCACTTCCATTTCTGCAGGCAGCCTTGACTGTTCCACTGGAGGTAGAAAAGATTATCCTTTCCCCACAGGAGCTAAGTGACTTTGTCTTTGAATCAGCCAATCTAGGGATTGTATGGCATACCTCTGGAGCAGGTGGGACTTGAACCTAGGCCTCCTGGCTCAGTGGCAATGACATTACCACTGTACCACAAGATCCCAGGCTGAGTGATTTTTGTTTGACCAATCAGTTGCTCCACCTGATTTTAAACAGTTTCAAGCCACCACTCAAAGAATATCCTGGGAGAGGCCTGAAAGTTGGTTGTTTATGCTGTCCTTTTGAAATGTGCAATTTATCTGGAACAATCTAAGAATGTTAATCTGGAATGCTATCTGATAACAAAGAATTAACAATAGGTATTTATCCAGCATTTGGTTTTGTGTCAGATAAAACCTTTCACCTCCATGTATCCACAGCAGCTGAGAACATACAGCTTATAAAATCTTAGGCCTCTGAGTAAATGTATATGGTTCAAAAACTAAAATAAATAACGGATTGCTGAAAAGCTGGTATTACATTTAAATTGGTAGAACCAAAATGAAAATTATCAATTTTTAAACCTGAAAGGGAAGTTCTTGAATGTCAGATTAAGATGTTACAAAATGGATGATTAATTGTCTTTATTTGACTCTGTGAAATTGTTGACATATGCTGATATGGTTTCCTGGATATTAGTTGTCTACCAGTGTCTCAATTACTGATCTTCATCTGTGAGCCTAGGTAGTAATTATTTCCTGTTTCTCTTTCCACAGAAGCTGACTGACCATCTCTATTTTATTTCAGATTTTCAAAACCAACAAGAGATTTTTTTTTGTAAATTGATAGCTGACTCTAATCTGAGGGGTATGAATGCCTGAGCCTGTGATGTGATGTACACATATCTACACATTCAGAAAGGATACATTGGACTAAAACCATGAGGGAGACCTGGCTGATATCCCTCCTCACAATCCATTTTAATATGGATTACTACATCCAGGGTGAAATCAGCTAACTGTGTACACACGGATCCAAACTTGGATTCTCTAACCTTCATGACTTAGTTATACACTGCCTTTGACAACTGAGGTATGATGTGAAGCTAGGTGATTGTGTCCATTTTACTGTCTATAAGACATTATATTCAGGGAGGAAAAACAGGCTATTTGATTCTTCCATGCATACAACTGCTCATAGTGCGATCCAAGTTGGGGTGAGCCAAGTTCCCATTAAGAGGATATGAATATTTGCCTTTTTAGGAAAGCATTGGTAAAGAATGAAGAGGAAAATGTTTCAACAGTGAAGGAGGCTGAATATGGAGGCCATTTTGTTTTGTTTTTAATATTGTCTTGATTCAAATTGGCAGCTCGGTTCAAATCCAACTTGAACCAGCAGAAAGAAGCTCTTTCTTTCCTGACTGCATGCAGCAGTCCCAATTTAACTCAGTGTGAGGTCACAGAATGAAACAGCATTCACATTGGCGATAATTGAGCCACTTTATGCACAATTACCACCAGATCAATGATATGAAGCATGCAGTGTCACGCTGAGTGATTGCACTTCAAAAGTTGCAAAATTGAGTGCAGAATCACTCCGTTGTTTGGTGACTGTAGAAATCCACTGATCATTCTTCCTCCTTTGAGTACTTATCACTAAGTCACCAGCACAAGCAAAAAAGAACGAACTCGATTTATCTCTTTGCTACCTAGTTATAAGGCATTGCCTGAATAGAACATAGAGAATAGAGCAAGGAGCATTATTCTTGCAGAATCTACCCAAGTTTTCTTTTTCTGTCATTTTCAATGGGAGGAATATTAGGCAACTCCTCTTACTGCTCTGAAAAAGCTGCTTACAATGTGCCAATAATTTCATGAAGAATACATCGGAGGAAAATCCATAAATGAGTTGCTGATGTTACTCTCATAATAAGATCACTAATTCTCCCTGTTATTAGGACAGACCAGTTAATCCTTAGCCAGTGAGTCTAACCCTGGATTACATAATGTTGCTACTTGATATCTTAAAGGTTCTACTTCCTAGCACATGTCTTTCATCGCTGAATACAAAACTCTTTCAAAAATACATAGGTTTAAAGCATTCAGAAATGGAAAATATTGTGCCCATCTAGTCATATTCAATTGGAAAATCTCAATTTCCCCTCAGACAGGCATCGTTGGAGAGATGGATTAGCCCCCTGTGGAATAACTGAACGTTCATCAGAGGAAGCCACACAAGCAGTTAAGCCTGTGTTTGAATATCTCCTCTTCCAGCCCTCTTTTAACAGCTATTTTTCTCATTTGCCCAGGTCTGCAAGTGGCTATTAAACCTAAAGTTAGTATGTGCAAGCCTTTGAATGCATAATACATCTGTGTTCCTCTCCTATGCGAGAGCCCTTTCCCTCAAATTCATAGCAGTCAGTTTATTTTGATTATCAGGGGTTCACAGCTGCTAAGCCCACCCTGTGTAAGCGCAGAGTAAAGAACAAGGGAATAGTAACCAAATATTCTAGAGAAGGATTCCATGGGATTACTTTGTGCCTCTTGAGTTTCTTTCCTATTTTAAAAATAAGTTGTATCTGATAGAGTGGAACTGTAAACGTGGGAGAGACATTATCCTTAAAGTGTGATAAAAGTACTTGCTGAGGATGTGGCTGAATTCTCTTTTTTTGTGTTTGATTGGTTAGAGACGGAAGCAGGCCATTTGGTCCAACAGGTTTTGTCAGTGTTTATGTCCTGCATGAGGCTCCTTGCACCCTCCTTCACTTAATCCCATCAATATGTCCTCTATTGCTTCCTCTGTCTTGCATTTATCTGGCTTCCTTTTTAAATGCTACTTTATGCTATTTACCTCAAGTATTACTTATTGGTCGTGAGTTCCAAACATTAACCACATTCTAAAGTTTCTCCTTACCTATCTGGATTAATTCATGTCTACCCAAACTGTTTCTGTAGTAGAACAGAATGTGCACAAAGATAGAGAACTAATGTCATTGTATATAATCAGGTAAGGAGAACAAGCTAGAAGAAGCATATTAAGAGGGAGGTCTTAGACATAACAAAGACCTCTTCAGTAAACTGTAATATATAGATGTAAATAGGGTGTAATACCATCGAGTGACAATGTCTTACTTGTAAGAAGCCTCAGCGTCCAATTGTACGTGTAAACACCCACAATTCATAGTAAGTAGGGAGAAGTATTTAATGATGATAGAAACAGGGTTAATCTAAAGCCAAAAATAAAGCAGTTCCAAATCTTCTTCAATCTTGAGGGCTGCACTTCTGGATGCTTCCATCTCAATTGTGTCCAGTTTATTCAGGGCAGAAGGAGTAGAGGCTTGATATCATCAAGGACAAAGTAGCTCGCTTGTTTGACACCACAGCCACAAAAATCACTCTCTCCACAACAAACACAGGAGGATCAGTGTGATCTATCTCCATAGACAGCACCTTCCACATCCATGACCGACACCATCTAGAATGACAACTGCAGCAGCTACATGGAAACGCTACCAGCTGCAAGTTCTGTGCCAAACCACCTACCTTCTTGACTTGTAAATATATTGTCATTCCTTCACTGTCGCTGGATCAAAAACCTAGAACTTACTCCATAACAGCACTGTTGGTGTACCTGCATCAAATGGACTACAGCAATTCAAGAAGGCAGCTCGCCACCACCTTCCAAAGGGCATTTGGGGATGACAATAAATATTGACCAAGCCAGTGAAGCCCACATACCCTAAATTAGAAAAAAATAGACAGAAGCAAAAGGAATGTAGGCCCCATTTGATTTTCTAGTTGACAGAGATGGGTGGAACTATTTGCTGCTCCTGCCGATTGTGTGTGGATTGTCTTGGAATGGTCATTGCATTGATACAATCCATGATTGTGAAACCTGCCCGCATAATTTATCTTTTGAAACCCTGGTATAACTTTGGTAAATCTGTTTTACCCTCTCTAAAGGCCAAAAATCATTTGAAGTTCAGCATTAAAGCCTGAAGGCAGTACTTACTAGCTAAGGCTTCACACAACCGAAGCATCTCTTTTACTCTACTTCACTTTTTTGGGTAATAATGGTCAATGTTGGATTTGGTGTTTCAATATGTACAGTACCTGTGCAGTAACCAGCAGGGACTGGTGCACATAGTCTCATAGTTTATGTTCTTCCACAGATGTTAATCTTGCTTCAGTAAGACAATATCACCATTTGTATTTGTTGAGTGGAGGATCTTGAACATTATACATTTGACTCCATCTGCTATAGTTCGTCCACTCACTTGTCCTGTTTCTGCCCTTTTTTAGGCTTCCTACCACAATCCACACAACTTATTTCTCCTACCTTGCCCACTTCCCTTCCGTTTCCAGTTCAACTTTAGATTCAGTACTGTAATATAAATGATCCTTCTGAAAGAGCCAAGAACCATCACAGAATGTGGTTTTCTGGAGGTTGTCCTTTTGCACCAACAAAGACATCGGGGAATATAAATTGTAGAAGAAATGGACATTGCTGTCTTTCCCCCACTTCATAGAAAGTTTGCAGTCAAAAAAGAAAAGTCAATGATTGGACAATAATAACCTCCATGGGATGCTCTGAATTCCATCTCATAGCAGTACGCGAGGTCTCAGATTTGCAGAACTTCTATTAATTGTGCAGTATTAAGGGATATGGCTTGACTGCTAATTTCCAATCAATGTGTGATGGTTACAGCTGTTTAGGGTGATGTGAGAATGACAACATAATTCTGGACCTGATATATCTGCTGAATATACAAAATCCATTGAATGAAGACTCTTAGCTACCAGGCAAGGCATTGTATTAGGATATACATTGAAAGGCACATGATACTGAGTACATAGGTGGTCCCTGTCATGTTACTGACATTGATCGAATTATCAAATGCTCATCAGGAGCTGATTCATTGCATTTTTGGTAAAATACCTTAAAAAGCAGACATTACAGTAATCAATTGATTTCTGTGTGTGCAGCATGCAACCTGTAGCAAACCATCTGGCAGCAGATCACAATATTTACACAGAGTATTTGGAGGTGATGCCTTAAATGTAAAGTACACATTCTTCAGCCACATGGGAACACCTGGGCAATCTGTGAAATTCATATTATGTCTTCTTTTGTTGCAAGTATAGTTATTTTTCCGCTCCATTTTTTCGTGATATTAAGAATAGAAGATGGAATTTAACATGGGTGGGAGAGGGCCCAGACCTCTGAAAGAAAGTACCGGGGTCAGCTGCTGAGCTAACCCCTGGGAACCCTGCTGGAGTGAGGGACCTTGGTGTCAGGGCTGTTAGGGGTATTAAATTAGTGCTCTGGCTCTGAGAATTGCCTGCCAATAGATGCTAGCAACACTCCTGTACCAATAGCACCACTGGGAGTAGTAGCCACTATTAGTAATGCAAGAGGTCTGGTGACAAAGCCCCAGGTGTAAGGTAAGTGAGGTGGGTCTAGGATTGATATGACTAGTATTTAGGACATGTGCAAATCTTAACCAATGGATGACCAATGTCTCTGGTGGGTCCTTCCATTGGGCATTTGATGCCAAAGTAGAAGGACATTACTCCATCCTCGCTCACTCAAGCTGCATGATATCTACTGGGCTTTACCTTAAAGTTACCAAAAGAGAATGGCCCTTACCTGCCACTGGTGGAATATGAGGGGTGAGGCCTGGTAAACAGCCACTTTTTCCACATAGTTCAAGCTATAGCAAATATGACAATCTGTCTCCTATTTCATATAAGAGGTTTTTAGCAACTTGGCCACTCTTGTATGTCAGTGCATCTCTATACTTAAGTTAAAGAAGTGTCCTGGCTCATTTTAAATGTGTTTTCTTTGAAATACGAGTTCCAGTTATTAAATCGGTTGATTTTAATTAAATAAATTAAAGATAATAATTCAGGTAAGCAAACTTCATGACTGTATTCCGAGATGAAACTATGAGTAGCATTTTTTTCAAACATTTTAAAAAACAAACCTTTCCTGAAAAGATTAAAAATGTCGGGGACAAAAAACACCTTGTTCTTAACATTCTTCATAGTAAAATTGAAATTTGGAAATAAAAGTCTGGATGAAAATTTAGACTAGGTTCCTTCCAAGGGTGCACTTAAAGAGTACAAGATATACACACAAGACTTTAAAATAACAGTCAAGATTTTGTTAGGTCACAATATCTAGTCCACTGCTTGGAGAAATGGTAGAATATCCATGTCAGATTTGTGGGTAAAGCCTGCCAGATTCAAATGCGCTTCAGATACATAAGTGGCTACATTTGTCATTCTAGGGATTGAGTCGCCTGGCAGTGGACATCTGCCCACTGAGAGATGCCACTCTTGAAGCTGGTGATTTGGCATTACCACAAGTGTCAGCATGAGGCCTAGATTAAACTAGCACTTGATCTAGCCACGACCCATGATTGCGAGGGAATCCTAGGCTATAGTTGAGTGAATGTGTCGAGAGCACTGGGTAGGGAGCTCAGGGGTTGGGATGTCTGAGGCAAGGGCAGTGGCTCTCAGAAGCCAACTCCCTACTCTACCAGATCTGGGCCCCCTGAAAGTTAATTGGTGAAAGTAAAATGTTACGCTAAGTGACCTTCTGAGGGTGTGGGAGATTTATGTGGACCCCATTAAATCCTTGACCCATCACTAAATCTCCCATCTCCCTGAAGGAAAAAGCAGTAAAACATGTGAATGATGCATATGTATCCTACTCATCTGCACACTGCACACCTCAAAATGGAGGTTCAGTATGTTCATTTTCATTTACAACTCTTTTCTTCTGCTTTTCTCTCTTGAAATTAGCTCATTAATGCGTCTAATTGATATCCCAAGGAAGGTGACTGGGAATTCCACATCAATGCCTTCTGCCCTCTAACTTAATCCCACTTTTTTTTCAGTTTGACCACTGCTGGGATGTGGCCTCAGTGGCCATGATTCCCATCACCATTGGGATCCAATAATACTTCACCTGAGGCTGAAGCTAAGAAAAAAATGGATTCTGTGAACAAAACAAAACCAGTTGTTTTTGCACTATAAAATATTTATTTTTATTCATTCATGGGATGCGGCCATCACTGGCCAGCATTTATTGCCCACCCCAAATTGCATAGAGGGAAGTTTAGAGTCAATCACATTGGTTTGGGTCTAGAGTTACACTTCGGCCAGATTTCCTTCCTGAAGTACTGTAAAACAAAAACCAGATGGGTTTTTATGCCATCTGACAGTGGTAACATGATCATCATCTGCTATGGTGGGACTCATTCCCCTGTCCTCAGAACATTAACCTGGAATTCTGGATTACTAGTCCAGTGACATTATCACTGCACCACCAACTCCTCAGTATAATAGGAGACAGACTGCTACAAACAAACTCCTTGAGAAAGGAGTCGAGAATAGGAACCTTGAAAAGAAAACTTGGACAACAGTCAAAATCAAAACATGCAACAAAATGGGCTTATTCACTGCAGTTCATGATAACATTTTATGAGCCACATCTGACAATTTGACAAGGACCATTTATTTCAGTTGAGACAAATAACTGCTACCCAGGTTGCAGTGGAAATAGAGACTCATGAGTGTACACACACACACACACACACACACACACACACACACACACACACACA
>JAHRHZ010000062.1:37603641-37653806 GCA_024137785.1 Ginglymostoma cirratum
CTTTCCTGCTCCTCTGATGCTGCCTGGCCTGCTGTGTTCCTCCAGCTCCACACTGTGTTATCTTGTTGAGCAGGTTGTTCCTGTTTCAGTCTTGACCTCAGACCTCCACTGAGACTGGCTGTCTCCCTGTATCATCACTTCATATTCAGGGAGACACTGGCTGCAAGAAACTGACTCACCTGGTGGCCAGCTGAGTATTTTTCTGCATTGTTATCTCTGCACTAGAGTTTCTATAACTCAATCATTATTTCTCCCAGAGAAAGTGTGGCAAAAGAGATCATTTGGTTATGTTTTTGTGGAAAATATTGCTGCCTGTGTTTTCCAATGTGATGACAGTCACTTCAACAGTAATTCATTGGCTTGAAAAAGTTTGACATGTCTTAGTGTATATGATAAAGTAATATATAACTAATATATATATCTTTCTTTCATTTGGTTTCAAAGCCCTTGGTCAATTTCAAAGAAAATCAGCGAAGGGGAAAATCACCAGGAAAACCCCAGTCTGCCCACATAAATAAAAGCCAAATGAAAATTACTTCATTTGGTAATTCAATGTTTGTCAATGGGTAGGCATGCTATTACTCCAACCCACTGGGAAAATTACTTTGGAGAGGGTCGGAGACAGGGTACTGCTATCTTAGTTGGCAGTGCTATTTTTAGCAACTGCCCAATTCCTAGTTCTAATAGGGCCTAAAAATCCTGTCCTAGGTATGCACTGAGTTTGTCAATCTCAGCTGAGGAGACAATTGACATACTAAATTGATTTTCGAACCTGTTTAATCAAAAAGGGAAAGGTTAATCCTGAATGTCACCTTGGTACCCCTGCTGGAACATAACTTGAACTACTGAAATGAAGACTCGATCAGGCTCAGCTCTGGCAATCATCTTGATGAACTAACCTAACAGCTCTGATGTTTGGGCTTACAGAATAACAAAACATCCGAGACTCATGAAATAGACCTCAGCAAAGCCACGCATTAAACAGAAAAGAATTAAAAAAATCCTTTTGAAGGGTAATCTTCCAGCATGGACTCTGACAGTTAATTTCCACCATTCTCTGCAGCACAAGCCTTATCAGTTTAGGGTCATGTAGGAATCTCCTACTTTCCCAGAAAGAGGCATAGAACAATGGAAAAGCTCAGCAGATCTGGCAGCATCTGTGGAGGAAAAAACAGTTAACATCTCGGGTCCAGTGACCCTTCCTCAGAACTCAGAACAATGGAAGATGACTTGCAACTTCTGATTCTTGTATACTTCTCAGGTGATGGTGTTATAGATAGGGTCAGGAGAGAACTGAAACCCTTGTAGCATTTCTGCTATTGTACAATATCATTGCATGGGATTTTTTTTGTGGAAGGAACATGATTGTGTTTCTAACCCCCTGCATGTGTGCGGTAAACTTAAAGAACGGCTACAAGCTTTTGTGGATTCATGGGGATTATTTATTCATACGTCCACGTCAGAAGTTTAAGCACCATGTCCTTCATGCTCACACATAGCCACAATTCAAGTGAACATTGCATTTCTACAAGTAATCAAAAGCGTAGTTCATATTTAATTGCTTTCCTATGTCAAGGCAAACACATCATTACAGATGCAAAGAAATTAACCAAATGGATGCTTGGAAGATTTCAAATAATTGAAGTTATATATATAAAACCACTATTAGATTTCTTCAAAGAAATGGTGATGTTCAGCAAGCTATGATTTTAGTCATTTGTAGACTTTTTTTCAACAGGAACTGTCTCTTCACAGTTGGACTTGTATATGGACTTGTAATAGCAATCAGACTGGGAGGCTTTTAAGTTGTAGCAGTCTCAAAGTTTATAAAGGCAAAGGTGTTATTGCCTTGAACATGACCATGGATCATAACCTTCGATCAATTGCCTTGAACATGACCATGGATCATAACCTTCGATCATCTATGGAAATATTAAACTTTGAGGTTGGTTGGCTCGCCGAGCTGGTTTGTTGTTCCGCAATCGAGTTCTATGTGTTTATTGATGGACTCGACCCCATATACACTCCACGGCGAAGGAAAACCGGAAGTGAAGCAATCCAGCTCAATGGACCCCAGAGTTTAAAAACCAGGTGGGAAAACACACCGACGCTTCATCGGAGGCTGCACTGATGATGTTACCCAGCAGGGTAATGAAACGTCTGCAGAACAACGAACCAGCTCGGCAAGCCAACCAACCTCAACACCCACAAACTGAGCTACATATCTACTCCAAAACCTTAATATTAAAGTTTCAATGACAACATCTTTTTTTCAAAAGCAAGGAGATACGCCAAAAGGGAACAGTGGATGTAAATTCACTGGACTGTCCAGAGAGGGACACTGGGATATCATATCTGCTGGTGTCAAAAAAACTTCAAAGCATGAAATGCACTTCAATGATCAAAGAAAATACAACATTCTGGATGAGACATGTTTGCATCCTTTTACTTCAAGAATATACAGGAAAAAGAGTTAAAAGCAGCTGCAACCCTAATCTGTGCATACTAGTGAGCTGCAGTGCTAGCCTGGGTTTAAGTGCTATGAAAGTCACAATCGATTAACAATCCATTAGTCACCACAGCATTGCAGGTAAATGACTATCCTGCTCATAATGCTGGAAACCAGTTAGTAAGGTAGTTCAAAAGGGAAACAGAACAAAAAAATTTCAGCTAACCTGTAAAGGCAAGAAGCTCAACAAACTGATCAATGTTCAACATTTTCAAAGACTGGTGTGTATTTTTAAAATTTAATCTTTTTTTTAGACTCACTTTTATTCCTAATCTGTCTCTGCATGTTGCATTATTATTTCTCGCCAATGTATAGCAACTAGCAAATGTGTTCATTTTTTAAGAAAGCTGGTAAAATTGGTTCTTTTTAAAACATAAATTCAAGAGGTCCTCAAAATTGAGAGGCATAGATAGCGTGGAGAGTCAGAGACATCTTCCCAGGATGGAAAGGTCAACTATAAGAATGCTCAGGTTCAACGTGGGAAAGTTTAAGGGATAAGTGCAGAGAAAAGTTTACACACAGAGAGCGGTGAGTGCTTGGAATGTACTGTCAGTGGAGGTGGTGGAAGCAGGCCTGTTAGCAATGTTTAAGGCATATCTTGATAGGCACATGAATATAGGTGAACAAAGGGATAGATAATAAGTACTAAATAAGACTAAATAAGGACTAGGAATTGGCACAGGCTTGGTGGGCCAAAGTGCCTGTTCCTGTGCTGTACTGTATTTACTCTGAGAAATATATCAACAAGGGAGGGTATGCTTTTTAAGTGAGATTGGTGCTACCAACCAAGAGAACAGGCCAATAAAGTAGGGGAGACAGTTCCTTCCTCCTCACCTGGAAGCCTGAGAATTAAGTGTATCCTGCCTGAACTGTAACAACTTTATCTCACCCAGCAAAAGGTCATAACATTTATACTGCACCATGGTATTTGGAATGGATGTTCTTTTCTATCTGTCTTTGTCTTTTGTAGATAGATTAACTTCTCTCTGGTTCTTGGATAATAAAGCACATTTATTATCAGCTGATGGTTTCATTCACATGGTCAACTATTCATAAAATCATAAGATTATAAGAAATAGCAACAGGACTAGATTGTTCAGCTTCTCGAGCCTGCTTCGCCATTCAGCAGGATCATGGCTGATCCAATAACCTTCAGGTTCATTTTCCTGCATTTTCTCCACAACCTTTGATTTCCTCAAGTGATCAAGAATTTATTTATCTCAGCCTTAAATGTACACAACAACACTTCCCCCACAGCCCTCTGTGGCAAAGAGTTCCAAAGACACTCAATGCTCGAAAAAAATTCCTCCTCTTTTCAGTCTAAAATTGGTGCCCCTTAATTCTGAGACTATACCCTCTAGTTCTAGATTCTCCAATGAGGGGAACTATCCTCTCAGCATTTACCCTGTCAAGCTCCTTATGTTTCAATGAGATAACCTCTCATTCTTCAAAGCTGCAGGGAGTAGAGTCCCAACTGTTTAACTTTTGGTCATAAGACAATTCTTCCATAAAAGGGATCAACGAAGTGAACCTTCTCTAAACTGCTTCCAAAGAAACGATATCTTTCCTTAGGTAAGGGGTCAGAAACTGTCACAGTACTCCAGACGTGGTGTCATCCACAATGTTTAAAGCAGTAGATGCTGTTACACAATGGAGAATGATATGGTGGTAGGGGGGACTGGAGCGGTTAGTGTTGAAAGGGTGTCCTGTTCACACCTTACGGTTTAAGCTAAGGGCTTTTGCGGCTTTCTTTGTGGCATTTCAAATTGGAGATATGTAGTTTGGAAGTCCATTGATTTTGAGTTTGGATTGTTGAAGAATAAGAATTGTATATTCTAGAGATGGGTTCTGTCTGAGTATGTCCATTCAAGGTACAGACTCCCCCCAAAGCTATTCAATTAGGAACTCTCCAGAGGCTTAAAAATCTTCTGAGTTTGTACAGAAATTGTAACAATCACTATACCCTTGACAGCTGTCTTAGCCACCCCGTTAGTGTCCAATGTGTTAAGTAAAAGATAATTCCAGAAAATTATGCACTAAGAAGTATGAATAAATTTCAAAGTATGAATAAAACATGCCTTCACTGGGCATGACAGTACCAAAAGCTTCCCTAACTTCCCTATGTGTAAAGATCCGCAACACAAAAATGTATCAGCTAGAACACAAAAGTTAAACTAAATTATTAAAGTGAAAGCAGAACACTATGAGTGCTGAAAATCTGAAATAAAAGCAAAAAATGAAGGAAATACTCAGCAAGTCAATTAAAATCTATGGAGAGAAACAAAGTTTACCAGATTAATATTTGGAATCAGCGTATGGTCTTATGAAGATAAACTGAACAAGCTAGCCTGCATCTTTTGGAGGTTAGATGAGTAAGAGGCAACTTGATTGAAACACACAGATACTGAGGGGTCTTGACAAGGTAGATGTTTCCTGTTATCAGAGAATTGACAACCAGGGGTCGCTAAAAATTAGGCATTGCCCATTTAAAACTGAAATGAGGCAAAAGATTTCTGAGGGTCATGAGTCTTTGGAAGTCTTCCTCAGAATAGTTGGTGGGAGCAGAGCCTTTGAATATTTTTTTAAAGCAGATGTGGATAGATTCTTGTTGAACAAAAAGGTGAAAGGTTATCAAGGGTAGGTGACAATGGAGATTTGAGGTTATGATCTGCTCGGCCATGATCTTATTCAATGGCAGGATATAACCTGAAGGGCTAAATGAGGTACCCTTCATCTTATTTGTAATGTGAATATTTCATGGCAGGATGACGTTTTATTAGCATTTCATTGTTTTTGTGCGCATGCTTCAGTATGTTGCCAAACGTCGATCCTACATTGCTACCCTTCATCACTGGGTATGAAGTATTTCGATGATAGGTTCCTATACTGTCACATATGATCTGCTGATGTAATTCTGTGCTAGCACTGTCAGATTCATCAAGCTGCCTCCAAAAATAACATTTATCTGTAGAAGCTTAAGACTGGGGGCCTCATTATCACTAACTGTCCTCCTTCCTCCCATAGTCTACAAGCATTAAAAAAGACCCAAATTTCGCATAATTTAATTTTGACTCATTCTCTCTCCTACTTTTTTCAACCTTGGTGGTATCCTGCACTCGGTGCCTTCACTCTCTCTCTCTTAAGGTTCCTTAATTCTTAAAAAAAGGAGTCTATCGCCACCATAGTAGTATTCAAGGAAGTCACGCTCCATTAGAATTTTAAGCCAAGTCCCCAATAGTCTCTCTAAAATACAGCTGTTATATTATTGTTGTTGTTTCATCTGGCTCATGGAGTAACTGGTATCATCTACTTGTACGCTTATAAACTGGTCTAAAAATATTGTAATCCTGTCCTGCCCCAACTTGCATGAACCTCCTTTCTTTGCCCTGGCCTTCAGTTTCAGGTTGTAATCAAAGTGGTGAGGATAGCAACTTTTCAGAGGATATCTCGAATGACATCTGCTAGGGAAGTCAATTGAAGAATGGGTTTGACAACCCAGGCAGAGCTAATACCGATGATATGGCAGACTTTAAAAAGTTCCTAGCTGACAACTGTATATGCATACCCTGAGACAAATGCAAAATATGTGGAATGCTGGAAATTTGAAATAAAAACCAAAATTCTGGAAAGATTCATCATCTTTGCAGTATGGAGAGGAATGCACGTAAATTGCTGCTTCATGTAGACGGAGTAATTGGGACTTCAACAGTGAGTAGAGGGGGCTATAGAAGAGCAGTGTTACATCTTTTCTGCTTTATTTGAATGATGTTATGTGAATGGAGGAACTATTGGTGTGATGAAGCGTGTTGTGCAGGGAAAAGCCCTTTGGAATGCTGAAAGAGCAGAGGAAAACAGTTTTAGCGAAGGGCTGAACAAAATTCAAACAGACTGAACTGGGATCTTTCATGGCTACAAGGATAATGAGGGGCTAATGATGCCTTATCAACAGCTTGCCATCCCATGCAGATTATATCCCAGACTGCAGACATGTTTTGTGTTTTTTCTCTCTGAGGATTACATAAGGACAGGCAATAAAAACCACTCCAGTTTGACTGGAGTGTGCTTGTGGGACTGAGTGCTCCTGTATGTGCCAGCCTGGGTTTCAAAGTGTTAGTTTGTTGTGAAGTTCACAGTCGAAGAACTATTCCCCAGTCACTCCTGTGTTGCAAAGTCATTATTTTACTCCGAGTGCTAGACGTCAGCTGGTTAGCAACCAGACAAAGGGGAAACCAGATAACAAAACAATTATTTTTTTCTCCCTGAATACTGGAATTTAAGTACGGTCGAAAGGGATCAGTACCACAGAATCTCAAACAATCTGCAAAACCAAGGATTGTGAAACAACCAAGAATGTGAATGCTACGTGTACTCTCCACTGCAATGACCACAATATTTAACTATCTTCTCTCCATGAACAATTCAGAGACTGACTGCTAAATCAAACTTTTATCTTTTTGGACTTCCATCATCTTTCCAATCCATGTGTATGTGTGCGGTATTGATATTTTGTTCCACATGTAGTCATTAATAAACTCACTCTTTTTTGTTAATTCAAGAAAGCCTGGTTAAATTTGGCACCTTTTAAAACACAAGTATATTTGGGTCTGGCAGACACTTATCCAGAAGGGAGACAACCTTTTTAAATTAGTCTGTGTCAATCAACAAAAGGAGTGGGTGAATATAGAAAGGAAGCCAGTTTATCCCTACTCACCTGGGAGCTTAGCAGTTTGGGGTATCCAGTCTGGAATTGAAACAAACAGGGGAATCTTGCCCAGAATCAGGTTAATAAATGCACAACTCGCTTTGCATTGAAAATTCAGAGCTCACTGCATGCTTCAGGAGCAGAGGTTTTTCTTTAAAATTCAGGTCAAGTGGGAATTAGAAGACTGCACTATGAGGGTAAAAGTCACTTGGTACTAATGTTGGCCAATTATCAGCCAAAGGGTATTCAATTAGAGTCACAGAGTCATAGAGTAATACAGGATGGAAGCAGGCCCTTCAGCCCAAACTGTTCCATGCTGACCATGGTGCCCATTCAGCTAGTTCATTTGGTCCATATCCCTCTAAACCCTTCCTATCCTCGTACCTATCGAAATGTTTTTTAAATGTTGCTATTGTACCTGCCTCAACTACTTTCTCTGGCAGGTGATTCCATATACACATCACTCTCCGTGTGAAGAAGTTGCCCCTCAGGTCCTTCTTAAATCTTTCCCCTCTCACCTTAAACCTATGCCCTCTAATTTTCAATTCTCTATCCCTGGGGAAAAGACTACATGCCCCTATCATCCTATCTATGCCCTCAATAAGGTCAGCCCTCATTCTCCTACATTCCGAGAAATAAAGTCCTGTCCTGGCCAACCTCTCCCTATAACTCAGGCCTACTAGACCTGGCACCATCCTTGTAAATCTTCTTTGCACACTTTCCAGTTTAACTATGTCCTTCCTATAACAGGGTGACCAAAACTGTACACAATACTCCAAGTGCGGCCTACCAACAACTCATAAAACTACAAGATAACATCCCACTCCTATACTCAATGCGTTAACCAATGAAGACCGGCATACTAAATGCCTTCACCACACTCTCCACCTGTGACCCCGCTTTCAACAAACTATGTACTTGTACTCCTAGGTCCCTCTGTTCGACAAAACCCTTCAGGACCTTACCATTTAATCCTCATGCCCGCTTCCCCATCTGATCAACACCCCTCTGTAATTTTTGATAACCTTCTTTGCTATCGATACTTCCTAATTT
Source organism: Ginglymostoma cirratum (assembly GCA_024137785.1). NCBI lineage: Eukaryota > Metazoa > Chordata > Chondrichthyes > Orectolobiformes > Ginglymostomatidae > Ginglymostoma > Ginglymostoma cirratum. Next base: position 37,611,906 of record JAHRHZ010000062.1, read on the forward strand.
TGTATCATCCACAAACTTTTAATCATGCCTTGTACATTTACATCCAGATCATTTGTGTAAATAACAAATAACAAAGGTCCCAGTACCGACCCCTGTGGCACACCACTAGTCACAGGTCTCCAGTCTGAAAAACAACCTTCAACCATCACCCTTTGCTTCCTACCATGAGCTAATTTTGAATCCAATTAGCTAGCTCTCCCTGGATCCCATGCTACCTAACTTTCATGACTAGCCTGCTGTGAAGGACCTTATCAAAGGCCTTACTAAAGACCGTAGTCAACATCCACTGCCCTATCCTCATCCATCCTCTTGGTTACCTCTTCTAGAAACTCTAAAAGATTTGTCAGACATGACTTCACACGCACAAATTCATACTGACTATCCCCAATCAGACCCTGACTATCCAAATGTTCATTGATCCTATCCCTCAGTATCCTCTCCGATAAATTGCCTACCATTGATGTCAGGCTTACTGGCCTGTAGTTCCCTAGCTTGTCTTTGCTACCTTTCTTAAACAATGGAGCAACATTAATCACCCTCCAGTCTTATGGGACGTCATCAGTGACTAAAGATGAAGCAAAAACCGCTGCAATTTCTTCCCTAGCCTTGCATAACATCCGAGTATGGACTTGATCAGACCCAGGGGATTTAATCCATCTTAATGTGCTTTAAGACTGCAAACACTTCCCCTCTGGTAAAGCGTATGTGGTCCAAAACATCCACACTTGTTTCCCTTATTTCCTTAGCATCCATGATTCTCTCCTAAGTAAACACTGAGGAGAAATAGTCATTGAAAATCTCCCCCATCTCCTTTGGCTCCACACATAGATGGCCATGCTGATCTTTAAGGGGACCTATTATCTCTATAGCCACTCTTTTACTCTTAATATAGCAATAGAACCTATAAAACTACAGAATTAAGATGGGTGGACAGACTAGTGGAGCTACATGAGATTCTCCAGTACTGAAAAAGCGACAGTTTACCCATTCAGGCAATTGAGAAAGAAAGTGCCTTCCCTTTTGATGTGTGCACTCTCCACAACATTTTGAAAGGAAAAGAAAATGGTTTTGGTAGTGAGCCCAACATTGACCGTTCCATAAGATAACCGGAGGCAGAGAGGACCTCAAAGTCTGCAGGGGAAGTTCACTGAATCATAGCTCATATAATACAGAAGAGGCTTTTCCAACCCATTGGGTCTGCACTGACAAAAGCAAAACACTCTAAATCTACACTTTGCAGCACTTGACCCATGGCCTTGCTTGTTATGGCATTTCAAATGCTCATCCAAGTTTTTTTTTAAATTTGAGATTTCCTGCCTTAGGAAGCAGATTCCAGATTCCCACCACCCTCTGGGTAAAAAGATTTTTTTCTCAAGTCCCCCCATACCTCCTGCCTTTCACCTTAAAATTTTGCCCCTTGTTACTGATCCTTCAACTCAGGGGAAAAGCTGCTTTCTAGTCAACAACAACAAAAACAGAAGTTGCCGGAAAAGCTCAGCAGGTCTGGCAGCATCTGTGAAGGAAAAAATCAGAGTTAATATTTCAGGTCCGGTGACCCTTCCTCAGAACTGATGGTAGCTGGGAAAATGTCAGTTTATACGCAGAAGGTAGGGAGGGGGATGGGATAGGGAGTAAATGATTGGATAGAGACCGAAGAAAGAGAGGAGCAGTTGGACAGACAAAGGAGTTGATAACGATCTGGCTAGAAAGGTGAATAGTTTCTAATGGGGACTGTTAGTGACTAACAACAGGGGGTGTGTAATTGCAGGCTATGTAATAACAAGGCCTGGTGTGTGGGGTAGGGGGCTAGGACATGGGAGAGGTTAGGCCCTAAAATTATTGAACTTGATATTAAATCTGGAGGGCTGCAGGTCTCCCAGCGGAAAATGAGGTGTTGTTCTTCCAGTTTGCATTGAGCTTCACTGGAAAACTGCAGCAAGCTAGAGACAGAGATGTTGGCCAGGAAACAGGGTGGTGTGTTAAAGTGGCAGGCAACAGGTTGCTCTGGGTCTTTTTTGTGAGCAGAACGTAGATGTTCTGCAAAGCGGTCACCCAATCTACACAGTTTCCCCAATGTAGAGGAGACCACATTGTGAGCAGTCAGGACAGTAGACTAGATTCTGGGAAGTGCAGGTGAAGTGTTGCATCACCTGGAAGGTATGTTTGGGTTGTTGGATAGTGGGGAGGGAGGAGATAATTGGGTGGGTGTTGAACCTTCACTGATTGCAGGGGAAGTTGCTGTGGGGCTTTGGGAGGGTGTGTTGGGAGTGAAGGAAGAGTGGACCAGGGTGTACTGGAGGGAAGGGTCCCTGCAGGCGGCAGACAAGGGAGGGGAGGGGAATATGTGTCCAGTGGTGGCATCTTGCTGGAGGTGACAGAAATGGCATCTGATGATCTTCTGGATGTGGATGCCTGTGGGATGTAGGTAAAGACAAGGGGAACCCTATCGCTGTTGCGTGAGGGAAGAGAAGGTGTGAGGGTGGAAGTGTGGGAGATGGGTCGGACTTGGTTGAGGGTCCTGTCGACAACGGAGCTGGGGAATCCTCGGTTTAGGAAGAAGGTGGATGTTTCGGAGGCTCCCTTGTTGAAGTTGTCCTCATCTGAACATATACGACAGAGACGGAGGAACTGAGAGAATGGTATAGAGTCTTTACAGGAATCAGGGTGTGAGGATGTATAGTCCAGGTAGCTGTGGGAGTCATTGGGTTTATAGTGGATATTAGTGGCCAGTCTATCCCAGAAACGGAAAATGAGATATTGAGAAAGGGAATGGAGGAGTCAGAGATAGACCAGGTGAAAGTGAGGGCAGGGTGGAAATTGGAAGCGAAATCGATGAACTTTTCCAATTCCAGACGAGAGAGGGAAGCAGCACCGATGATATCATCGATATATCGGAGAAAGAGTTGTGGGCGGGGACCGGAATAGGACTGGAACAAGGAATGTTCCACGTATTCCACGAACAGACAGACATAACTGGGGCCCATGCGGGTACCCAAGGCCACCCCTCTGACCTGAAGAAAAATGAGAAAATGCTTTCTCGTCACACTGTCCATGCCGCACGCAATCTTATACATCTCAATCAGGTCCCCCCTCAAACTTCTCTGCTCCAAAGAAAACAATCTGAGTTTATCCAGCTTCTCTTCATAGCTAAACTGCTCCATCCCAGTCAGCATCCTGGTGAAGACACCCCCTCCAGTGCATTCACATTCTTCCCAAGGTGCGGTGACCAGAACTACACTACCTTGACCAACCTCTCTCCCCGCTATCTGAAAACCGCCTCAAGGCAGCTGGCCTAGTCTCCTTGGAGACTGAGACCAACTGGAAAACTGCTGCTAGCTGCTAACAATCAGACAATAGGCTTTCAAAGAGCCGGAATTGTCTCAGCTCTACCTACAGGCATGTAATTCTGCCCCTTTCTCCCCACCTTGCCCATTCAACTAATGGCAAGATGTTCCGAGAGTGGCATGGTAGTGACAAACTGTAAAGCTGATGGTGGGGTGTCACTTTCTGTGTCTACCTCCAAGAGCACCTAAAAGTTCCACTATAAACCCACTGACTCCCACAGCTAACTGGGCTATACATCCTCGTGCCCTGCTTCCTGCAAAGACTCCATCCCATTCTCTCAGTTCCTCCGCCTCCGTCAACCTCGAAAAGGGAGCTTCCAAAATGTCCACCTTCTTCCTCAATTGAGGATTCCCCAGCTCCGTGGTCGATAGGGCCCTCAATGATGTCTGACCCATCTCCTGCACTTCCGCCCTCACCCCTTCCCTTCCGTTCCCTCCCGCAAAAGCAATAGGGTTCCCCTTGTCCTTACTTACCTTCAGCTTACTACCCTGCAGCCTTCTGGATTCAATATCGAGCTCAATACTTTTAGGGCCTAAACTATCCTATGTCCCAGCCCCCTACCCCACACACCAGGCCTTGTTATCACATAATAAAAACCAAAAGAACAGCGGATACTGTAAATCAGTAACAAAAACAAAGTTGCTGGAAAAGCTCAGCAGGTCTGGCAGCATCTGTGAAAGAGAAAACAGAGTTAACGTTTCAGGTCCAGTGACCCTTCCTTGTTATCACATAGTCTGCCATTACACAGCAACTGCTGTTAGTCACTAATAGTCTCCATTAACAACTATTCACACACCCAGCCAGATCATTATCAACTCCTTTGTCTGTCCAACTGCTCTTCTGTCTCTTCGGGCTCTATCCTATTGTTTAATCCCTACCCATCCCCCTCCCTATCTTCTGCATATAAACCAATGTTTTCCTAGCTACCATCAGTTCTGAGGAAGGGTCACCAAACCCGAAACATTAACTCCGATTTTTTTCTTCGTAGATGCTGCCAGACCTGCTGAGCTTTTCCGACAACTTCTGTTTTTGTACCTAATAATGTAGCCCTGGGTCTTTAATTCCGTCACCTATTCGACGTCTGTGGCATGTCCTGCTGCAGACTCTGTTTCTTGTCATTACCATTCATTGTATCATCTATGGGGTTTCCAACACCGAGTCTGAAATACACACCAAAAGTGGATGGGCAGGTTTTGGCATTGGTTCCGATTCACTTCTACGTAGCAACCCTACCTTATTGTAAATATTTAAATAGAGGAAAATTTCCATTAGGGAAACCCGTTTTCGCAATAATGTCCTTTAAAGTTTACTAGTGTCCTGTAGAGAAGGAAACTGCCATCCTTACCTGGTTTGGCCAACATGTGCCTCCAGACCTACAGCAATGTGGTTGACTCTTAACTGCCCTCTGGGCAACTGGGGATGGGCAATAAATGCTGCTTAGCCAGTGATGCCCTCGAAGAATGAAAAAAACTTGGATGCAACAAGAAGAAATATTTCTGTCAGAACACTTTTACACCACATTTTCTGAACCAGCATACATTGAACCAGGAAACCAGAGGAGAAATAGTACAGAGGGTGAAAATTGTCAGGGGAAATTTCTGTTGATTCAACCATATTTACATAAACGGGGCAAGGATCAATATTAGATAACAAGCATGGGGCTGGATGAACACAGCAGGTCAAGCAGCATCATAGGAGCAGGAAAACTTGACGTTTCGGGCCTAAACCCTTCATATATTACTGTTTTTCAAAGGAATTTAAAGATTTCCCTGCTCTGTCTCACTTGTCCTAATAGTGTAATTTAAAAATAATAAATACTCCCTTTTTTTTTCAAAAGAATCTACAAAAAACAGGGTAAGCCTTCAGGCATGCAGCGAAGGAAAGAAACATGACTCCAGATTATACCATGTCTGACTCAGTGATCCTGCAGGCTGATAAGGCTAAAGTTCTTACTGAAGTCAACGTGTGGAGAGACAGACACTAGTCTGGTTGATTGGTGACCCTGTATTATAATCTCTGTTTGACTCTCAGACACACCTCCCCCATCCAGAGCAGCCTATATCTAATGAACCCTTGCTATCCTGACTGCAGGCGTCAGGGTAAGGAATAGAATTGCAGGAGGCCCGATCAGTTGTAAATGGCATCCAGGTTGGGAAGGTGTCATTGATGTGGAAAACCTCATTATACATTGTAAATCAGCACTTTCCACACCCCCAGCCCTTGTTTGTCAAGGAATAATCCAACATGTCAGCAGAAAAGAATTATCATTATTTTTCGGTTTGAATAACTGTCATCCTGCCGTGATAACTATATTATCCGGTGTTGTTGGACTACTGGGAAGGGTTATGGCACTTCTGCACGTGTGCAGCTTTCAGAGGAGAAAACATTGTGTGTTACTTTTCCAAAGGAAGGAAAGCTGGAAATAGTTTATCTGACAGAGCCGAGGTGTCTCTCCTCACAACTTAGAGGCAGGTAGAGGGGCCAACTTCACCAAATTGTTAGAAGTCAGATTTATTATTTAAAGAACAAAAAAAAATCACAGACCCATTTAAACACTTAAATCTCTGCAGGAGCTTTTACATTTAGTGCTTCTGTAGTCGAATCATGTGCGATTGACGTCAATCCTCCAGTTTCCCATGTTTTTATTGGCAAAAGCTGAGTCCTTAGTCCAACAGCAGAGTGTGGGTCTACGATTTTGCCATTAGAATAAGGGAAACTGTGTTGGTCCTACAAAAGCAGGGCACTGATCCACAGATGTCAGTCTCCTGCAAGCCAAACTATGCACTCTCTAAATAGTACCTGGTTTCTTTTCAGGAGCAAAATAACTCAAAATAAGTTTGAATTGCAACCGAGATGAATGAACTTCACGCAAAACAAGTGTATACCACAGTATGAGCCCATTTGGCCTGGCCTGTGCTGAATATTTGAAAGAACTATCTAATTGGACCACCCAGCAGTCTTTCACCATAGCTTTGCAAATATCTCCTTTCTGAGATTAATTTCCCTTTCAAATGTTACAGTTGAATCTGCTTCCACTGCTTTCCAAACGATGCATACCAGATCACAACGACAAATTGCATAACAAAATTTTCATCTTCTTGACCCTCGCCCCGGTTTGATTGAGAGTTGATAGCTTTAAAAGCAAGCAATCGTAACAGTGTCCGAAGGTTAAGTTTGACGGAGTGAAATTAGAGCTGGTTTTCTTTGTCTCCAATATTAGGTGGAATGTGGTATACCGCCTGGGATTTTTTTCAATCTTTCTCCCTTTCCTTTAAGAAGGTCACATGGCCTGTGTGGATTTGGTTGAAGGGAGGGGAACGATACAATCTGTGTTAGCAGTACTGAATGAGAAACACATGCAGCATGAGGGAGTGTGGAGTTACTGAGCTTGTCTGATTGTGGGGTTGTACAGAAAGAGAGGGTGAGAGCGCTGGAGGAATTAACATTGCAGATTGCACAAGAAATCAAACAGGAAAACTTCACCCAACAAGAGGAGTTTTTCACTGAATATATTTGAAAAAAAAACTGCAGAGGTTTGGTTCAAGAGAAGACACATCCAGTCCTGAGCAAGAACTAGGGAGAAGCTTTTTCCTTTGTTTTGTGTTTGTATGATTTACTCTGAAGGACATGACTAGTGCAGTCTTTAGGAGAGGATCCAGTAAAGAGGGTTTGAAAAACCTCTTGCGGTAAGTGAAAAATACGCCTGAGGGAATCATTGCTTTCTGTCCTGCAAAGAATTGTGAATGGAGCTTAAGCTATATACTGAACACAGAACAAATTGTAAATCAGAAAATTTACTTATACAAGCCTAGAAATTTAAATTTTCTTTGCACATAAGATTTGAATTCAGTTTTGCTGCCAATATCAGAGAATCTGACATGATCAACTTATCTGTGTTCTATGTTTTATTTTACATTTGTACATGGAAATTAAAACGGCTTGAAATGATTAGTATTTTTAAAGGGAGTTGTATCTGACTCTCATGGCTTTTGACTTTTCTTGTTGCTTGGCAGCTAACAGTGCAGAGTCAAAGGCTCTTTTGCTGAGCCCATAGTTGTTTTAATTCAGCTTTTCAACTGCAGGGCATTTACTGAGACTAATTGATCTCCATCACTTATGCTTTTAAACAGTTTTTAGAATGCTCAATTGTAAAGAGCCACCAGCTTCTTCAGTGTGGTTACATATTTTCATTTATTCATTTGTAAATTGTATTGAAATGTATCATGATCATATGGAATCACCAGAACTGAAGTAACAGCATCCCTCTGTGAAACAAATATTTTCCCCCATCCCTTTTAATAGAAAACTTGTTCTTGTTGGCTACAGCCCTTGTTTTATTAAAAGCATAGAATACGTAAACTGAACATGCTGAATATTGAATGAAAGCATGTTAGTTAACTTTTTTTTTACTTTTCCAATTTTGCTGCTCTATCATCTGAGTACTGCGAGATATAGTTTTGAAAATTGGGCTTTGTCATAGACACTAAATACCTGGAATTGAGTTCCATATTGGAATCTAATTAACTAGATTTCAATAGTAAAATGTGGCTAAGTGATTTTTGGGAACAAGTTACTAGCTAGATTCTAACCGTGAGGAAGAGATGCATGATATGCTGAGTAATGAATATTTGGGGATGGGAATGAAATGTAATCAATTGTGTGTAGATAGTTTATTACATAGATATCATTATATCTGGTGCATAACAGGGTGTGATCTAATCAGGCTTTGAGATGAAGTGCTAAATTGTATGTGTTGAGTACAGTTTACTTTTCTTTCCAAGAATTTTGTTTGTCACTTCGTCATAATAGTTCTCTGTGTAAGTGGATTAAGGACGATACTTTGCCATTCAGATCAAGTTGGGTCTCTATGTGGAGTTGGCTGATCTTACCTTCAGTAAGAATGTCACTTTTAGCTGTTAGCATATTTTGAACTGTAGACTTACAATCATAATGATCTGTTATGATTAATAGAATGTCATCTCCACAACTATGGGCAGTACAGTGGGTCAGTGATTAGCATGGCTGCCTGACAGCGCCAGGGACCTGGGTTTGATTCCACTCTCCAGTGACTGTCTGCGTGGAGTTTTCATATTCTCCCTGTGTCTGTGTGGATTTCCTCTGGTTTGCTCCCAAAGTCCAAAGATGTGCAGGTTAGGTGGATTGACCATGCTAAATTGCCCGTAGGTTTACAACAGGCACCTCAAGGTGCTGGAGCAGTACCATCAACGCCACTTACCTGAGGTCTTGCAAATCTGCTGGGGAAAGAAAGACGCATCAACACCAGCATCCTCAACCAGGCCAACATCCCCAGTATCGAGGCACTGACCACCTTGATCGGCTACAGTGAGCTGGACATGGTCGCGAGGTTGACAACACGAGACTCCCCAAGCAGGTGCTCTACTCCCAGCTTCAAAAGGGCAGGCCGGCCCCGTGTGAACGAACAAAGGGCTTCAGTGATACCCTCAAGGTCTAATGAGTTAAAATGCAGCATTCCCACAGACACTGGGATTCACTGGCCCAAAACCCTCCAAAGTGGAGGAGGAACATCTGGGAACATCTCGAGACTCCCCATTGAGGGGAGGCGTAACCCAGGTGAAAACAGTGAAAGGAGCGTGCTGCCATGCCAATGCCCCATACACTTGGTGCAGAAGGTCGTGGTTGGTAACCGCCTGTGGTTACTGCCAGCTGTCTGTACAGCCACCTGTGGACACACCCTGAGAGTGTGAGAGAGTCATACTCGTCGATGAGGGATGTGCAGTGTAGGTTGATTTTTCGCCATGGGGAAACACAGGGTTACATGGATAGGGTAGGGGGATAGGTCTGGGTGGGATCCTCTTCGGAGGGTTGACGTGGACTTGGCTGAATGGCCTGCTTCCCCATTGTCGGGATTCTGTGATTCAACACAATTCTATGATCCAACGTGATTCTTGGGAGAAAATGCACGTTACAAAGTAAGTATGTTCCTTGTCACTTTGTCATAATAGTTCTGTGTAAGTGGATCAAGGATGATACTTTGTCATTATGATCAAGTTGGATCTCTGCGTGGGGTTGGTTGATCTTACCTTCAGTTGCAATTGGGAGGAACAATTACTCTTCATTTCAGGTAGGAAGGATGGGCATATTTCTATTCCTGATTTGTGAATTGACTTTTAAAAAAAATCTTAATCTTGTGTCACAACTCTGACTGGAATGGAAAATAGACAACTGTTATGTCAGTACAGAGGGATCTGCTTTTGAGATTTGGAACTGAGGTACAGTATGAGATAGGGTAGAACGCATCATCACAGGAGGAGCTTCAGTTTGGATCTAAACAATGCCAGATGTGATTTTAAAATAAAGAAAAGGTCATTTGTGGAACAAAATAGTTTATGCCAATGAAGCTGCTTGTGAATCAAAAGAGCACTTTGTTAATTAGTTGAATTAAAGAACATAAGCATTTTTTTACATTGATCCAAATCAGAGTCCTTAAATATAGAAGCAAATGATGACCCATACATTGATTTCAAAGCATTCTTTTCCACTGATAACGATGCGTACAAGCAAAGCTCTAGACATAGATGAAGTAACCACAAACATCTAAAAGCTCTTGGAAAAATACCATTAGGAGTTATAACAGAAATTTGTGATTAAATATGTACTAGAGAATGTGTTCCAAATGGCTTAAGACATTAATTATTTGTTGTTACCTGAGAACCTAAAGGAATGGTGTACAGGAGTTTTCTTTTTAAAAACACTAACTCAGTGAGTGAAAAATAAAAATCATAACAAAAATAACACATTTGAAGCAGAGATGGTGAAATAGATTTAGATCTGGAGTAGAAACAAGGGAGGGAATATTTAAATCAATAAATGTCTAGAATTAAAAAAAAAACAAATTTTAAACTCAAGCACAATTGCATAGTCTATCACTAACAGTTAATAATGGGATGTTGAAAGCAACACTTGCCAATAAAGATGTGAGATTTATCCAAAATCTCTATATTGGGACCAAACAGAGCATTAGGTTACAAGAGGGAAAATCTGGTAGGGTCAAAATGAGAAGAGGAACATGACAAACTGTATACAGTCATCAAAAATATTCAATCTGTACATACAACAAATATTCAGATTTCAATATACTTCCAGGTTAAAGAGTGGAGACAAGAATGTAACAAATTTGCAGTGTGCTGACAATATCATACCATTTTCAGAATCTGGAGAAGCCCTACAAAATAGTGCAGATCAAATAAAGCCTAAATGTTTTGAATATGGATTGAGTATGAACACCAAAATAGACAGACATACAAGTATTTTAGAAAGAATGTATGAGAATAAACTCGAAGGTTGAAGAGTAGATAATATTGACTATTTTTATGCCAAAGGATGTCAGAAATGGCAGATGTAAGGAAGAACGATCAAGATAGCCCGAAATAATTTCGTGAAGAGGAAGAAAATGCAAACAACAACGAAACCCAAGCCAAAGTATTAAAGGTTTTATAAGACTTGTAGTTTCAAAACGTGCTCTTAAAAAGAGGACTGCCATTTTCGGAATGGCTGCAGACAAAATTTCGGTACTCTTCGGCGAGTTCCTGTGTGGGACCCACAGCATGTTGTACCTGTAGAGTGTCAGCAAAACATCCAACAGGAAGTGGTAACGGGAGGGCTGATGATCTTCGACATGCCCCAACCCACCCCTGCTGCCGTGACAGGGGTTAAAAGCCAAGAACGGCTCTTTGCAGTGTTGGTGTGCTAGTGAAAAAAGGTGTGCTAACTAACTGAGATTCATTTGTGCTCATCTGGGCTTGAGCCATGTGCTGTGAAGGCCGCCGTAGAACCACCCGCTGGTCACCCCTGTGTTGCAGTTAGAAATTCTCTCCTACAGCTGCTAGGTTACCACTGTCAAAAACATTACGATAATCCTGAAATTACTGTTCAACTATCCACATTCTGCTACCTACTCTTTGTGGACTACCCAGTGAGGCTGATCTGTTTATTCATTTTCACTTTTATTTTGGCTTCCTGAAGCTATAAATCTTTTAATCCATCCATGGAATTCAGGCTTCGCTAGCTGGGCCAGTGCTTACTGCCCATCCATAACCATCCTTGAGAATGTGGTGGTGAGCTGCCCTTTGAATTGCTGCAGTCCATTTGTTGAAGGTACCTCCTTCATGCCGTTGAGAAATGAGTTCCATGATTTTGACCCTATGTGTGTTGAATGATTGTCCTTTTTTTGCACTTTGTAATGAATAAACTCCCACTGCTGACTCAGTCTTGTTAATTGTCTCCTTTTTAAAACATCAATTTATTTGACCTGAGAGAAGGGAGGGTTTTTTTAAATTAACCTGGTTACAAACAAGGTGGTGAGTGAATAAAGGGGAGTTGGTTCATCTCTCTTTACCTAGGAGATTGGCTGCAACATGAATGATATGAAGTCCTTTGAAATGTAGATGCAAAGATGTAAACTTAAAGAAAAATGTATAAGACAAATGAAAGACACACATGAAATTGCTAGAAAAATAACTCTTAAAATGGCAACATCCAGAAGAGGTCATTTATAAAGGGTGCAATGGAGGACAGCAGACAGCAATGGTGTAAGGTGTAGTTGGATGCCACATGTCACAAGGTGGTTGCAGATCTACAGTGAATATATGAGAATCAAACAAGACACCAATGACAGCAGATCTCCTCCTGGCATCCTCAAACCACAATCAACAATTCGATTAAATTGGCACTTGTTCTCACTTAAACAATCGAGATGCTCAAACTGCAGTGGTGCAGTATGACTTTCTTTTATGGGATTGGGTCAGTTTATCTGGGCAGATGAATAAACTTATGAACCGTACTGTCTTCTGCCTGCCCTCATGGCTGTTGGTGGATAGCAGAAGTGGGAAGCATTCCATTTTCATTGAGGTCTCATTCCGACATGGAGTCTTGTATTCTAGCCTGGAGCAGCGGTCTCCTATTGTGATGGCCTTGTTCTGAGTGGTGGTCTTGGCTGGGCCATCTCCAGGTTTGTCAGTCTTGTCCCAATGTGAAGGTCATCCTCAGCTCCTGGGTATTCCAGCATTTGTCGTCTTGATCGACTTCCCCTGAAATTAAATTGATTTGAGATGAACTCTGTCTTGATTTTTACCTCTTATCTATGACATCTGTCATTAATGTAGGTGCTGAGATACGCGAATTAAAACGTTCACTGTCCTTTTTCTTTGTAAAAATACGTGACAGTAAATTGCTATTGCATTCTGTTTTTGCCACGAATGCCCCTCACCATTATGAAACCCAGTTTTCCAAAAGGCACTGTGGTGTTATGAGCTGTTCTGTCATATCAGGCTTTCATGAGAGGGAAAATACAAGGCTATTTTTGTACTTAATTATCACTAATATAGTCCAATAAATTGCATTTTTGACACCTTTTTAATATAGAAAAATCCCATAGTTTCACAGAAGTGTAAACTGACTCCCTGAGTGTGATATTTGGCTTGTTGGCATCAAATGCTGTTTCATAGTATTGAATAAATGCTAATCACACTGTTTTTAGAAGCACTTGACACATGGATTTCATGGGGATAATAGGACAAAGGGCTCCTGGGTAATGAATGGAAAAGAAAATGGTAATTGCTGCTCAATGAAAACTGCAGGGGAGCAAGCCTGTCAGAAAAGGCCTGAAGAAAATAACACTTTTCAAACTCTATCCATTTAAGGAAACAATGATATTCTGCTGCACCAAATCTATAAGTCCATCTACAGAATGAGAATTTTATTTTTTTGATAAATCTGCTTTGAGAGAGTGTGTTTAAATGGAGTTGACCCTAAATGTGCAAGACATTCCTTTTATTTGACTTTTAGGGGTTTTTAAATTCAAACTAAGCTAGATATTAAAAGTATTGGATTGTATCAGAAACGGTTAAAGCAATCGATTTGTGTATGATTCTGAAAGGGTTAAGGTTGGTTGTTTTTGTTTATTTGTTTCATAAGAACCACCTACTGTGCTGGGTTCTCGAGGACTGGTAGGGAGAACAAATAAGGATCGGGAAGGAGTCGGACTGAAGACCAAGTTCACCAAACAGTCCCTGTAATAATCATAGAATCCTTAGTGAAAGCAGGTCATTCAACCCATCAAGTCTATACTAGCCCTCTGAAGAGTGTCCCACTCAGATCCCCCCCTCACCCCCACCCCCCACAATCCTATCCTGTAACCCTGCATGGCTAATCCACCTAGCCTGTACATCCCCAGATATCATGGACAATTCACCATAGCCAGTCCACCTAACCCTGCACATCTTTGGACTATGGGACAAAACCAGAGCACCCGTAGGAAACCCACACAGACGTGGGGAGAATGTGCAAACTCCACACAGTTATTCGAGGTGGAATCGAACCCAGGTCCCTTGCTCTGTGAGGCAGCAGCACTAGCCACACAGCTGCCCAAAGATGTGTTCCATATCTTGTAGCCTGTAGCCAGTTCCAGAGCTGTAGCTATGATCCTGTTCACTACAAGTGATTCTTCTAGTTAGGCCAGAAAATGGCTATCTTCAGCCACTTTGAATACTCAGACTCTGGGGAAACACATAGAGAAATGTGTAATCAGAGATTGGTGAGTAAGGGACGTTGCAGGCGGTAGTTAAAGATTGATAAGTGTTGGACAAATTAAAGGCATGAGCACTTCTGGTCTAATTCTGGAAACTTTTTTGAAGACTCCATCTAGGTTGTGAAAGGCAGGAGATTCTTCATTAAAGCTATGATGCTGCTTGGCCTGCTGTGTTCATCCAGCTCCACACCTTGTTATCTCGGATTCTGCAGCATCTGCAGTACCTATTATCTCTCCCATGTAGGAATCCTCCATTTTGTCTGAAACTCATGGGAAAACCATTCCTGTACAGGAAAGCACAGGAGAACTGGCACACTGCAAGATAAAAATCTTTAAAGGAGATAAAATCTCTAAGCATGTGATGAAACCATAGCATCAGAAATAGTATTGCCAGGAAGATGTTTCAGATGGATCAAGTAGATCACCCAATTGGACATCCTGAAGAAAACAATTCTTGAGGTACCGAATCATTTCTAAATTGGATACTAAACCGGAGGATGAAGTAGTAAATATACTTGTATATACAGCTGGTAGTACTACAGGTGACATTTTCTGGTGAGGTAGAACATTTGAAATGGTATTGAAAGCCTATTCAACCTAAACTAATAAACTGCCTGGAACAGCACCCGCGAGATCAATATATGATTTAATTAGTGATCTCTACAGATCATTGGAGAGATGAGACCATGGTAATTTAAATTCAGAACTCATGCAAGATTCAATTGTGATGTTATATATGGTAATAGTTTTGAAAAGTTTAAATAATTCATTAGGCTCAGTGGTGACTTCATTATTCTCGGGGAACTGGATGACATCAGATTGGGCTGCTTGATTCTTCACTATGGCCAATGTCTGACTCCAGATCCATTGAAGTCCAACATTTCATCCAAGTCTCATACTAAGACTATGATAACAATATGTATTAGTCACATATTATAAACCTATATTGCATTCATGTAAATAACTCTTGTCAAGACTCCCCTAGATGTTCATCCTCTTGCCACTTTTAAGTGAACAGGTTCTTGGGCACAGTACAACCCCACTTGGGGCTATTAACCATATATTTTCCCCTGGGGTGGGGGGGGGGCAGGAAGAAAACAATCAAATGATGAATGAAACAGATGTCTGGAAGTTACATGGATAAATGAGGAGGGGGAAGGCTAAACCTGGTAAAGGAGATCGTAAGTACATTTAATCCTGGAGGTACAGAGCCACAAAAAATACATGTGATATGCATAGGCTTTTTATTCAAACCAAGCGAAAAGCCTAATAGGCAATGCTATGTACAGTGGATATGGCAGACATCACTTTCAGAAAGTATGTTGTAGGAAGACACAGCCACAGGAGAGCAAAAGGCTAAAGAACTATCCACGCACGAGTAAATGAAGTGGCACAGTCTTCTGCAGAAGACAAATCCAGTGTTTTCCTTGGGAGGAAAATAGGTGACCTAGATGGAGTGTTTTTGCAAGATACGTAAGTGAACTCACAAATTTCAAACTGGAAAAGCTGCCACATCAGCAGATAGTGGGGCTTGGTGATGGAGAGGAAAAATGTGTCTTCAGCTGACCGAAGAGTAGCAACATGGTCTGGGTGCTGAAGCACTTAATGTCGAAGTTATGTGACAAGTGCGGCTCTCTGATATCAGTTTCACCAAGTGATGGAAGATTCAAAAGATGGAAGAGGTTAAATTGCAAAAATTTCAAAAACAACTGGTCATAGATTTGGGATTTTGTAAACTTAACTAACCTCCTAGGAATTTCTTTTTTGATATGTTGGAATAAAATTTTGTCTTGTACCATCTGCAAGATTGTAAACTGTAACTTGTGTTACAGAAACATTTTCAACAGCTACCAACGACAGAAGAGTTCAGACTCCGAGAGCTGGAAACACTTGCGAGGAAACATGGGCAAAGAGGCAGCCAATAAATACTATACTCCACTTGAGATAATTAAAGATTTGCAACTGAATTGAGTCAGATTACAACATAGCTTAGTGAACAACTGGTGATGACAGGTTCAAGAGTGACACTAAATACAGAGCTGATGTGGAAGAGACAAGTTGTAGTGGAATTTCTGCTATACTTTATCCCCCAGGGAGAATCCCCAACAACAATAGTGGAGGCCACGTACAAGAATGAATCTTCAAGCAACACAGTTGAGGAAGTTAAATGATTTGATTTTATAAACAGTTGATCACTGACGGCAAAAGAGTCTGATCCATAGGTTGCGGTAAAATATCCACCCACCTACAGACAGATGGAGAATAGAAATCCATTGAGACAGACATGTGACACATAACTCCATAGAAGCCACCTCTACTCATGCTATGAAGTAATGCTTAACTTTTAAAACTCTGTTTCTCTTAATACTTTGTACCTTTTTGTTTTTGTACCTTTTGTACTGAAGATAGTGCTTTGTCAGGTGGCGTTCTACATTTTCACTGCACTTCTGTACTTGAGTGCCCATGATTAAAAATCTAAAATAAATGAAACCAGCAATAACCAAAGCTTCAGGACACTGAAGAAGAGATTGCCTGCTCTACCTGGGATGACATCCTTGAAAGAAATCGAAGAGTTTGAATCCTCCAGTTCAGAGGAAACCGCAGACCTCAGTGGAAGGAAGACAGTTCGAGTCAACTACCCAACACTCTACCATTCATTCAAGTCTGAGGAGAGCACTGTTGGGGTGGGGAGGGAATAATGAAACCTCCAGATTATTTGAGTTTGTAAAGTCAAAGACTTCTGTGGGGGAGATGGGGTAGTGCTAAATGCGATTACACTATATTATTTAACACATAGGGGAGGAAAAAAACTTTGGGGGGAGAGACAGAGAGATTGGTGTATGTGACTCTGAAAGAGTTAATACTCTTGGAATGTTGTAAGGACTATCCATTGTGATGAAGTCACAAGGACTGATGGGGAAAGTAATTAGGGATGTTGAAGGAGTTAGACCCAAGATCAAGACATTCTAACACTCTCTAATGTGTACATGACCTTTATATCCTGTGAATTGTTGCAGAGATGTTATAAGTTATACCTCTTGTTTTATTATAACAGACTACTCTACTCTACTCAGACCAGAAGGTGCCTCTATCCTCATTCACATTAAACTACTCGAGGTTCCTGGAGGAACATACTGATAAGACATTGGTGGCAGCACATATGCAATGCTATCTTGGTATAAAGATGCTGAGATCTAGGCAAACCAACTTAAACATTAGGGCTGCTTCTGTTACTGTTTGCTGACCAGAATGGCACTGAGCCATTCAAGCCATGAGGTTTTCAAGTCTACTCCCTGGTGTATACTAAATTAACAAATCTCATATTGCAATTGGCCTCAGTGCCGTGAGCTGGTAATGGAAATCTTGACTACTATCCAGTGACTCCTTGCTGGCAAGTGTAAGTGAAGTTGCCCGATGATGCAACTGTGCTCAGTTGCAATTATGCTCTAATGAAAAATGATGTAATTATAAAACTAAGATACCAAAGAATACTCTGAACCATGACCTGATGAGAACGAACAGATTTTGAGGAAACAAAGGGGAGGAAAAGATGTGGCACTCCTCTTTAACTCTGTCACCATTAGGCTAACTTTTATTAGCAAACTGTCACTACACTTCAATTAAAACATCTTCTAATAGAAAATAAAGGAACCAATTGTAAAGGTTTGGATGAAAGAAAGAGGAATTTTATGACCTACCAGCTCCCAAAAACAACAAAATGCAACTAATAATTTTTCAGAGGGTGAGCGGGAGGAAAAGAGTTCAGTACGTACAGGAAGATTAAAAACAAATGCAGTTTAATATTCTTAAAAGTCGTTGAGTTGCTAACATTAAACTAGAATGAAATTTGTACAATTTTTGATTTTGGTGAATAGATGTTTTCCCAAATTGCTTTCACATTGGAAGGTTGAAAGAAACTAGGAGAGGGCGAGCAATCCTTTTCTTTCAGCTTCTTTGTTGTGAATCCATTTTCTTTTCCTTTTCTCTGTTCTGCTAAGCAAGCTACTAAATTTCGGTTTGATTGTACATTTCGAAGTCTAGCTTTGTTGTCTTTCCAAGCTGAATATTCCACAGGCAACCGTTCATTTCCCATATGTGAATTTATTATGCAAATATGAATTAAACAGATGATGTGAACTCCTTGACATTAACATAGTTGTTCACTGTCTTTGGATGAAATTATAATTTCAGTGCTGGCAGTTCAGTATGTATTCTCAGGACTTTCCTCGATCTCTGATCAAGAGATCTCAGCGTTCATTACAGGTCAGTAGTTGACCTCTTTTTAAAAATCACTTCATGAAGGTCTTGGATTTTAATATCACACAATGGAAGTTGATAATTGACACTTACTATTATCATAACACATCATGATATATATCACTATTTTCTTTTCATATCCATTCTCATTTATACTACATTCCTGTACCATTTGACTGAGCCTGTGCAGTGCTCAGTCACTGATACTCTTTGTACTAAAGACCAACAGATTTTGGGTAAAAAGTGTCACTTAGTGAATTGATGGTTCTTGAGTAGCAATTGATGTTTCCCCCCGATCTGCATCTCTGAACAGCTTATACAATACCGAGATCTGCAGTACAGGACTGTTCAGGATTAATCAAGTCCAAAAAAAACTGCACCTGTTTCCCAGGCCTGCTTTGCAAAGGCGCAGTCCAGAAGGTGGTGGTCTCTTACCCCGCTGCAGTTCCCTTCAGTTCAGAATTCAGTCAGACTGAGAGTCTGGGTGTGATTGAAGGATTTGATAGGAGGGCCCATCTCAACCCACTCATCCTGCATCTGGATACTTGTTTGAACTTTCTAGTGTTGCAGAATCCCTCTAAGTGACTGATGGTCTGCTCAGGAATCTGTCTGATCAGATACACCATCTCCATTTCCTCGAAGGCATTGAAGATGCAGGTGGAAAAAGATTTTTTTTTAAATTTCCCATATAAAGCATTCCAAGAGAGAGAGGCATGGCATGGTCAAACCGAAAGAAACATTGCATGGCAATGTGGCTAGACCCACCCACCCACCCACCATACTATAACTGCATATTGAGGGGTTGTGCAGAGCTCGATGAAGCCATACGCAAAGTTGATTACCAAGATGAGTGTGACTTGCATATGTCTTTCTCCCTCTCTCCTCAAAGCTTTTATTGAAATTCGCTCACCTTGCTTCTGTAGACATGGTCCATTTTTGATCTCCAGCTAAAGTGGAAGATGGGTCAGGCAACCCTTCTCTGGAGTTGGGTAAGGCCTAGATCTGTACAGTACCAAAAGCACCTTACACCTGATATGCAGATCCTTTACTTGCATGGGAGGGGGAAGCATTGCTTCCAGAAGTCATGTCTTTTGTTTGACCTTGTAAATAAGCTCTTCCCTTTTTTTGTTTTGGTGCATGCCCTCACTCTCTGAACCTTATCCCCTGGATCTTCAGGATAAACCTATCTGATTGTAAAGGAGACAAAGAACTAGTCAACCCATTCTCTTATCATGTTTTATGTTAGTTCCTAGTGTCACTTTCAACTGGTTGCAGATTCACTCTGGTCTGCGAACCAACAACTAATCTGTGCAAAAGATTGTGACATTGTATGTGAACAAGGCATGGAGATTTTTGCCATAGTGCTACAGTATAAGTAGATGTGTCAGTGGGTTACTGAACCAATTGTGTTATCAGCGTGTATGTGTGTGGGCCTGACTGTTTTTAGTATGTACGTCATTACAGATACTTCTGCATTAGTGGTGTTTTGTAACAATGTGAAAGTGGCAGCACATCTCTGAAGTTGTACCCAATTTGATCTATAGCCACTGATGACAAAGGAGGCCAGCATGTATTCCTGGGTTGGAGAGTAGAAGTAGCGTAATTCCTGCACGTAATGCAGCCAGTTTCTAAGATGCTCAGCTGGACTTTTATGGCTGATTGTGCACTTTATAAATTTTGGTACTGAACCATTTCATTTAGATGTGTAACTGCATGTTGCTTGCCACACTTATTTTCTTTTTGTGGCTATTAAAACAGAAAATTTCTATAAATATGTGAGTATTAGGCTAAAGAGCCCTTCGTTTGTCAAGAACAGTATAATTCCAGTCTTATCCAGTTGGGCTTTGGATCTCACAGCATTATTCAGTTATAACCTCATTGCGGGATCTTACTGTGTGCAGTTAGCAGCCACGTTTCCTATCATACAGCAGTGATTAGACTTCTAAAGTGCTTTGAAAAGCCCTCAGGTCATGAAAGAGACTATATAAATGTAAGCACTTCTTTTTGTTTAATGTATGACTACAGTCTGAGTTGTTATAGCTGCATTTGTTTGTGTCTGAGTTTGTGTGTGGGAAAAGGGAGGCGAAGGAAATCTAAGCTTTGCTAGTTTTGATGAGTTTGCTGTCGTGACTAAGATTTGCTTGGAAGCTTGGCTACATTCAGTTGTATCGTTGCCAATTATGGTGCCAGAGATTACATCATCACCATTAAAGTGCTGCTTCTTTATTCTTTTCTCCCTCTAACATGGAGATATGTGATTCACAAAGACTGTCAAACAAATCCCAACATGGCAGCAGCATTGTTTCCAGGGCAGTAGTTCACAAGGTCAAAAATGTCAAGGAAATTTAGATTGATATTTTTTAAGAAGGGCAGGCTTGAGCTGACTCCGTTGAAAATTCAACGGTAATGCCAAAGTTGTTGCAGACAAATTGCTCATTATGACAAATGGCTCAAATGCTTAAGGAAAATTGGCAAAAATTAGTAATTTGAGGATAAAAGGAGATGCCAGGACACAATTTTTTTTGTTTCAAAATCGTGGAATAAATGACCAGCAGAGGCTGTTGAAAAGGCCAGGCTGAAGAGGTTTTAGGCATCTGGACATAATTATGGAGAGAAGACTGATGAGAAACTAATTATGCAGAGTTGAGAGAAACAAGATTGCACCTCCACAGGAATTCTCTCTTTTTTTTCATGGTAACTACTTTGGAAGACTTCCAGAATCACTTGATACCACTACCATATTTGTTGTTTCTCATTTATTCTGGGGTTTCCCTGGGTCTCCCATTGAAGATACAGGAGAATCCCATGAAAATTCAACCTTACTAAATCAAGTTGGTGTAATGAACCTTTCAATATTCCTATATTCAAAAATTTAAAGTTAATTTTAAATGCTGCAAATCAAGTACGGTTATTTTCTCAAAAGAGATCAGTTTAAATTAGTCGAATTTTAAAGAGCGGGTCATCAACAGCTTTGAGCAGATTTATAGCTTGGTCATGGACAATTGATAGTATGATGGTGACTTTCATGTTTTCAGTGTTGTGGACTAACTGGGATGCCTGAGTTGCCATACGGCTTCAAAAACTATCCAGTTCTAGTATTGTGGAAAAAATGTCAACAGTAAAACAGTAGAAATCAAGTACAAAGTTAACAAACACAGAACAATGTAGAAATCTGCCATCCTCCTCATGGGGCCCTTTTAGGATCTGAGGATCCCATTTGCAAATGTGACCTACGGTTTATCATCTTTCCTTTTAAACCAACATAGCTGAACTCTCCTAACATGGCATTAAAGAATGCTAGCTAACTGGTCCTGGAGTAAATTCTTGCTAGAATGAAGTTAAATATTTTCAGGTTGTGCAAGATGAAGTCGCACTTATTTCGAGCAAGCAGATCGACTAAACGATAATACTGTAAATGTGTTAGAACAACACTTGCAGACTGTCTGCTTACTGTTGCATGACCGTTATGCCATTGTAGACTAATTTATTTCTCTTGGAGTCTGTTTTCTAGACTGTTTTCTTCAAGAGACATGCACCAAATGAATTTGGTTCAAACAAAACGTATCCTCAAGTTCTGAAGGGTCACTGGATTTAACTCTGTTTTCACTCCCAGACCTACTGAGTTTTACCAGCAATTTCTG
The DNA here is from genome assembly GCA_024137785.1 of Ginglymostoma cirratum. NCBI lineage: Eukaryota > Metazoa > Chordata > Chondrichthyes > Orectolobiformes > Ginglymostomatidae > Ginglymostoma > Ginglymostoma cirratum. The sequence continues at coordinate 37,633,716 of JAHRHZ010000062.1, forward strand.
TTTTTGAATGTTACAAATGAATCCTTGCTCTCTTTTTTTTCCTTATTATGTTGCTCACATACACAGTTGTGCATGTGAACATAAATGCAGTGTACGGAAGAACTTGTAATGCATAGGTGCCCTTTTGAACAAACGAACAATGCATCAGTGCTGCAGATGCTCAGAAATGCACACATTGGTTACACATGTACATGCACCCATAAGCACCATGGTGGCTCAATGCTTAGCACTGCTGCCTCTCAGCACCAGGAACCCGGGTTTGATTCCTGTCTTGGGTGACAGTATGTGGTTTCCACCATGAGCTCCAGTTTCCACCTACAGTCCAAAGATGTGCAGATTTATGTGGATAGGCTATGTTGAATGAAAGGTTTTGGGGATAAGGTAGGGTCTGGGTCGTGGTGGGTTGCTCTTCAGAAGATTTGAGTGACTTGATATAGGCTGGATGGCCTCCTTCCACATTTGTAGGGATTCTATGACAGTGACAAATAGCATTATTCTATGTGGTTAGTTTTCACATGGTCCTTTTGATTTTAGTTTCACGATGGCATTAGGAATTGTTTCAAGGGTGACCTATTACTGCACTTGAAATGCAATAAAATAATTGCTGTAGAACCATTTGGGTTACTTTCTGGTATTAGCCATACACCGTCAGAAACTAGTTCAGTCACTCTCACGGCATCGTTGAATATTACCATTTTCTCTGTCAACCTCGATCAATACAGCCTCATTGTCCTTTTAAACCGTAAGGCAGGACCAGGATTCATTACTGAAAATTGGGAAGCCAATAATTTAGAGATATCTGCAACTGAATTATGATTATTGGCAGGTAAAAATGCCAGGTTCAAACCTTTTTAATAAGGAAGAAAAGGAGTGGGTGAGCACTGAGCCATACAGCATGGAAACAGACCCTACAGCCCAACTTGTCCCCACTGATCAGACATCCCAATCTGACCCATTTTGCCAGCATTTGGCCCATATCCCTCTTAACCCTTCTTATTCATCTATTCCTCCTAGATGCCTTTTAATTGTTCCCGCCTCTAACACCTCCTCTGGCAGCTCATTCCACACATGTGCCATCCTCTGCAGAAAGAAAAACTTGCCTCTCAGGTCCTTTCTAGAATTTTTTCCCCTCTTACCTTAAAACTATGCCCTCTAGTTTTGGACTCCCCCACCCCAGGGAAAAGACCTTGGCCATCCGTGGTCCCTCATGATTTTATAAATCTCTACAAGGTCGCCCCCTCAGCCTCCACTCCAGAAGAAAATAGCCCCAGCCTATTCAGTCTCCTTCTAGAGCTCAAACCCTCCAACTCCAGCAACATCCTTGTAAATCTTTCTGCACCCTCTCAAGTTTAACAACATCTTTCCTACAGAAGGGCGACGAGAATTGTATACAGTATTCTAGAAGTGGCCTCACTAATGTCCTGGTGCATCCGCAAAATGATATCCCAACTCCTATACTCAATGCACTGACCAATGAAGGCAAGCATACCAAACATCACTCATCAACTGGGACTCCACTTTCAAGGAACTGTGTACTTACACCCCGAGATCTTTGTTCAGCAACCTCTCCACAGAGCGGGGGCAGGTGACTTATGAAGAGCAATGTGAAGGGTCAAGTACCATTTGGAGGATTGTATCAGAAAGCCTTGAGCTTGCAAAATGTACAAGTGAATGTGCCTGTACACAAACCACTTGACCCGGGAGCTAAAATCAGGCCCAGTATATTGCTGCGATAAAGATGAAAGCACGTGTCTTGAGAATGAAATAGAGGAAATCAATCCTGAAAATGTTTCAGAAACAATAATTAGGTTTAATGTAAGAATAGGAAACTGGAAAGAATAGTCAACACAGTTACATGGCTCAAGCTCAGTAAATTTTTATATATTTGTGATGTGTCCATTGCTGGCAAGCATTTGTTGCCCATCCCTAATAATCTTTTGAACTGAGTAGCTTTCTTAGCCAATTCAGAGGAAAGCTAGCAGTCAACACAACTGATCACATGTAGGCTAAACCGGGTAAATATGGTAGATTCCCTTCTTTAAAGGACATTAGTGAACAAGCTGGATTTTTTTTATGACGATAGTTATAAAGTCATGGAGATGTACAGCGTGGAAACATACCCTTCAGTCCAACTCAGCCATGCCGACCAATTATCCTAGATAAATCTAATCCAATCTGCCAGCATTTGGCCCATATCCCTGTAAACCCTTCCTATTCATATATCCATCCAGATGCCTTTTAAATGCTGCCATTGTACCAGCCTCCTCCAGTTCCACGGCAGCCCATTTCATACACTCACCACCCTCTGCGTTTAAAAAATGCCCCTTAGGTCAGTTTTAAATCTTTCCCCCTGAATTAAACATATAGTCTCTAGTTTTGGACTGCCCCCACCCCGGGGAAAAGAACTTGTCTATTTACCCTATCCATGCCCCTCATGATTTTCTAAACCTCTATAATGTCACCCCTCAGCCTCTGACACTCCAGGGAAAATAGCCCCAGCCTATTCAGCCTCTCCCTCCAACCCTGGCAACATTCTTGTAAATCCCTTCTAAACCCTTTCAAGTTTCCAATATTCTTCCTACAGCAGGGAGACCAGAATTGTGCGCAGTATTCCAAAAGTGGCCTAACCAATGTCCTGTACAGCTGCAACATGACATCACAACTCCTATACTCAATGCACTGACTGATAAAAGCAAGCATACCAAACGCTGTCTTCACTATTCTGTCTACTGGCGACTCCACTTTTAAGAAACTATGAACCTGCACTCCAAATTCTCTCAGTTCAGCAACATTCCCCAGGCCCTTACTGTTAAGTGTACAAGTCCTGATTTGCCTTTTCCAAAATGGAGCAGCACACATTTATCTAAATTAAACTCTGTCTGCCACTCCTCAGCCCATTGGGCGATTTCATTAAGATCCCACTGTACTCTGAAGTAATCTTCTTTGCTGTCCACTACACCTCCAATTTTTGTGTCGTCTGCAAACTTACTAACCGTACCTTCTATGTTCATATCCAAATAATTTATATAAATGACAGAAAACAGTGGACCCAGCACTGACCCTTGTGGCACACCACTGGTCACAGGTCTCCAGTCTGAAAAGCAACCGTCCACCAACACCCTCTGTCTCTTACCTTTTGAGCTGGTTCTTTATCCAAATGGCTTGTCCTCCCCAAATTCCGTGTGATCTAACCTTACTAACCAGTCTACCATGAGGAACCTTGTTGAATGCCTTACCGAAGTCCATGTAGATCACGCCCACTGCTCTGTCCTCATCAATCCTCTGTTACTTCAAAAAAACTCAGTCAAGTTAGTGAGACATGATTTCTCCCACACAAAGCCATGTTGGCTATCCCTAATCAGTCTTTGCCTTTCCAAATACACGGGAATCCTGTCCCTCAGGATTCCCTCCAACAACTTGCCCACCACCGATGTCAGACTCACTGTTCTATCACTCTCTGGCTTTTCCTTACCACCTTTCTTAAATAGTGGCACCATGTTAGCCAACTTCCAGTCTTCCAGCACCTCACCTGTGGCTATCGATGATAAAAATATCTGAGCAAGGGACCCAGCAATCACTTCCCTGGCTTCCCACAGAGTCCTAGGGTACAGCTGATCAGGTCCCAGGGATTTATCCACCTTTGTGTTTTAAGCCGTCCAGCACCACCACCTCTTTAACATGGACATTTTTCATGATGTCACTGTATATTTCCCCATGTTCCCTAGCTTCTACGTCCTTCTCCACAGTGAACACTGATGGAAAATACTCATTTAGTATCTCCCCCATCTCCTGCAGTTCCACACGTAGGTGGCCTTGCTGATCTTTAAGGGGTACTATTCTCTCCCTAGTTACCCTTTAGTCCTTAATATAGTTATAAAATCCTTTTGGATTCTCCTTAACCCTATTTGCCAAGGCGCTATCATGTCCCCTCTTTGCTGTCCTGATTTACTTTTTAAGTGTACTCCTACTGCCTTTCTCCACTTATCGGGATTCACTTGGTCTCTGCTGTCTGTACTTGAAATATGCTTGCTTCTTATCCTTGACCAAAACCTTCATTCCTCTATTCATCCTGCATTCCTTACACCTATCAGTACAGTGGTTTCATAGTCACCATTTACTAATAATTTTAAATTCAATTAGTCAATTAAATTCCAGATTGTTGCGGTAGGATTTGACTTCCTGTCCCCGGAATCATAACTTGGACCTGTAGACTACTGGGCTAGTAATTTACCAGTACAGAACCACTACCACCTCCTATTTAATAAGAGAAATTAACAAAAAAAAAAAATCACAGTAACCATAAAGAATATTTAAAGTCACAAAAAAGTCATGTAAGCCAAAAAAAAGGAAAAATACCAATGTAAAGAAAGTAAGGTTTCTGAATAGACAATATACATCTGCAATAAGGAGGTAATCCTGAAAAGATCAGAAAATAAAGTTTACATCCAAGTTTACCTATCATTAAATGGCCCGAAACAATTGATTAAATTGGCTGCTCAACATTGATCTTGTCTGTTTATGAAAAGAGCAAATGCTGGAGATCACAGTGGGTCAGACAGCATCCATGAAGAGAGACCAAGCTAACATTTCGAGGCTGGATGACACTTCACTTCAGCTCTGAAGAGTGGAGGGGGCGACATTTATGCTATAGTTTCGGGGTGGGGGGGTTTGTTGCAGTGGTGGGTCTGGAATGCTAGTGGAGGAAAAAAAACGTTGATCGTTTGGATTAAGTGATCGGATCACTTAATCTGAACTTTCTTCATTTTTTCTCCACCAGCACCCTACACCCTAGTCCCAAATATAGCATAAATGCTGCCTCCTCCACACCACTTTGGCTCTCAAGAAGAGTCATCTAGACTCGAAATGTTAGCTTGCTCTCTGCCCATGGATGCTGTCTGACCTGCTGTGATCTCCAGCATTTGTTGTTTTCCGGACAGATTCCAGCATCTGCAGTAATTTGCTCCTTTTTGTTTGTTTTACCTCCTCCTTTTGAGGTCAATACAATGGATAATCAGGTGATGTCTATAAAGCATGAGTGTGACTGACTGTGACCATTTTACATAATCTACTTCTGACAGTCATTCCCTAGTGGCAAGTGAGATAATGACAGATATATTTAAGTATTTTGGCTCCACCTTCAGAAGGGGTGAATATTTAGATTGTCGAACCACAGCATGTTGGTGTAGGCTGTGATAGAAGAAGTAGTGTCTAAAGTTACTTGCATCACAGGAACCTTTTTATTCAAGGTCCTTGAGGGAAACTAATGAAAATGTAACAGAGGCTTTTAACAACAGATTACTGAAATTCTAGAAGGAAAAATTTGCAAAGGCAGAAGTTAGTGGAATCTAAAAGAGATGAGAATGAGCTATGAAATTGAGAATAGCTTCATTTGATAAAGTGATTATCAGCTTGTTATTTGTTAGAAACAAGAAACTGAAGGTCTGTGGTATTAATTGGAATAAGATGATGTTCTAAGAGACAAAAGAAGAGCACACGGTGAAAAGACCTCTTTTAAGATTAGATCGTTGCAGTAAATCAAAAACTGGGATCTATAATGGGCCTATTCTTATTTAACATGGAAGTAAATGAGATTTAGGTATATAAAGAAGAATTTGAATTTAATATCTAATTAGAGGTACAGCAAATTATAATGAGGATCAGGGGAAAATGAAGATATCTGACTGAGTTCACTTCCTGAGTTTAAATTAATCTCCTTGATTCAATTCATCCATTTCCTTTTACCACAGCTTTCTAGAAAACATGACATTTGAAAGAACACTGACTGAAAACCTTGCATTGTTGGATTGTATCTTCACCTCCACATCGTGAATGAGAGATGTTGTTGTATGCATATGCACATCCTACTCGTTCTGTATACACTTCTCAATTAAGAGCTCATTGAAGGTAAACATTGAAAGGTGTGATGAAAGTGACTTGTGGTACAGTGGTATGAGACTACCTTTGAGCCAGGAGGCCCAGAATCAAGTCCCACCTGCTGTAGGTGTGTGTATTAATGTCTCTGAACATGTTGCTTAGAAAATATCTAAGAAAAATGTTATGAGGATCTGCTGCTAATTCCTTCGTCTATGTTGTTCTGTGTTTCAGACCCAGGCACTGCTGTGTGTGTTAGTTTACTTGATCTACAGTTGCAAGCATTGGCAAGAAAGCCATGTGCCCGTTTCTGTGCTTTTACACTTAATCGCATTTTGACCCATGGCATATGTGGCAAGTTTTCTCTGCAGCTGGAGATGGTTGTGACATCTCTAGATCCTTCACTGATGGCATATTTACGCTGACGTGACCTTGATTAGCAATTGCTGTGTTGCCCAGTAGATTTTTGAAACTATTGTATGAACCAACTCCAGTATGAACTTGATTCATTTGTATTAGAGAGGTTGGAATCACCCTGCCACCTTTATGTAGAGACTTTTGGACTTGGCACTGCTACTGCTAACCCACAGGTGGGCATCAGTGGACATGGTACTTTAACCTTTACATACTACAAGAGCAGTGAATCCCACTAGTTCTTTCTCATAGCTCTCAACTCTCTGGATTTGTGAGTGCTGAGGGTATTTAACAGTTCAGCTGTTAGATTCATGCTAGCACATTTTGGTTTTTAAGTATTTTGTACCAAATTGCTATATGTGCGAGCAGGGATACTCATCAGCTAAAAGCCGAGTGAACAGAGAGGTAACTAGATATCTCCTAAGCATTCAGATTGAAGAGTTGTGAAATTCAATGAGTAACAGCTGAGAAGGAAGGGTAAATTATAATGGTGATCAGGAGCAGAAAGAAAAATAGAGGAAAGAAAGGTTGGAAAAAAAATGAGAAGAAAAGATAAGCGAGGAATCCAAAAAGTAAACATTTTAAAAGGACATTTTAAAAAAAAAAAAAAAATTGCAGTCAATTTAACCTTGATGGAAAAATACTCCAAATTTGTAACAGTCAGTTTTGGCGAGAGGGGCACTAGTCAGCAATGATTAATGTTGATCATTTTTGTTAAGAGGGTAGTTTGAGTTGAAGTGACTTTATCTAATTTTTTTTAAGGGGAGTTTGATTCGTGGTATACAAATTCATGCATTTGTGTTCAATGGATTTCGCTAAGAGGACACACAGTGAGATGGCTTTTTCACACAGGTGATGCTTTGATGCCCCATCCATCAATTCCTTTACATGCACTCCCTTCAACTGTGTCTAATGGCAGCAGAAGGCAAGATACACATACAACTCCCTATTTCCTTTAATTTCCTCCAATTCCACAGCTGTCCACAATATCTATGCTCCTGTAATTCTCGCAAGGTTTTAATTGTTTCACTATTGGTAGCAATTTGCAGTTGCTAAGGCCTTAAACGGAGTTTCCTCTTTTTCAAAACCGTGTGGCAAAGGTCTTTTCTCTAGAGTGGGGAAGTTCAAAGCTAGAGGGCATATTTTTAAGGTGAGAGGAGAAAGATTTAAGAGGGACCCAAGGGGCAGATTTTTGACCGTGTTGTTCGTATATGGAATGAACTGCCAAAGGAAATGGTAGATGCAAGTACAGTTATCAATCAAAAGACATTTGGACAGGTACATGCATAGGAAAGATTTAGAGGGATATGGGCCAAACACAGACAAGTGGGATTAGTTTAGTTTGGGAAACTTCGTCTGCACGGATGAGTTAGATTGAAGAGTCTGTTTCCGTGCTGTACAACTCTATGAATCTATATCAATGTGGCTCCACTTCTTTCTTGTTCTTTGAGATGTTGCTTAAAGTTTCTCTCTGAGCAACATTTCGTCATATGCCCTAGAAATCTTGTGTAGCTTAACATCCCATTTTTGCTTTAGTAAGACTCTGTGAATTGAACCTTTTTTACTGTGTTGAAGATACTAAGTAAATAAGTCGTGTGATAAAGTGTAGGAATGATGACATGATGAGTTATTATTGAACGGGCAATACACACAAGGTTTTGTGGTATACCAGGGTCCCTACCATTTACCTGCTGGGACAAATCTACACTTATCCCACTGTTTAACTATCTTTGCCAACTCCTCCAGCTCGTGCACCACCATGACAAATAGAGCCTCACATTGTGATCTCCTATGAAGGTCACTTCAAGCTGGTAAGGGGTTTTGAAGCTGCTTTTACCATTTGGTCTACTCCAATGAAAGTCATCCTATTTGGTAGAAAAGATAGAAATAGATTAATTTGCTTGGAGTATTGTTTAGGCTGCATTACAATTTTTCTTTGGCCTGGAGCTAGTTCAGCATCAGTAGCTCAGCGGTTTTGCAACTGGCCATTCAGTTAAGCATTAGTTTTGCATTCCTGACTGTTTAAACAATCAAGTTAAAAGAATTATCATTTGGTATACTCTGCTTAAACAGGAATTTCACCCTCTTGCTGCACTGTTTTTATCAGGAGTGTATTTGACCCACCAACAAACAGTTGGCAGAGGATCAGACATTAGTAAATTTTTGAAAAGATTCCTGTGTTCGGCATCAGGAAGAATTACGTAGTTTTCTCAGGATACTTTCACTGAAACCGTTAATGTGCGTTCTAAACATTTTTCCCCACTTAATCATTGTTCATTTATTTACCATGATCAAAGTTAATCTATGGATTGTAGCACAATCCTTCACCATTTAAATTTGGAGGATTGGAAGATGTTGCATTCACCTATGCTTAACAGTGAATGTTTGTTCCTCTCTCCCTGCATCCCATCCCCCTCCAACCTCCCACCGTAACGTTAATCACATTTCTGTGTGGGATTTTATTTTGCAGTAGCTTGGTGTTGAGTAACTTAGAATCTTCCTAAGTGATACTTATCAGCTCATCACCGCCTCCTTCATTGTTCCAGTGTGTTTGCTAGAAAAAGTAATTATGCAAAGTTTGACCGAAGAATTGAATATCACCAGATGACAACAGTGGTTTCAATGCAGAAATTTTCACCACTGCAGTTCTTCCTGAGTTAAGGAGAATCAGTCACAATCCAGAGCTGGCTTTTTCTCTGTAGTTCACACATTTGTTTCAGAGCAATTTTTTTCATCTTCAACTTGAACTCAAATTTAACCTCCGTTCTTGAGCTCAGGATGTCCAATAGTACTGTACTGCCAATGAAGGGCTTTTTGAAGTCTTGATATGTTGTGGGAAATATTGTCCTTTATGCAAAACAAGGTCCAAAATGTCTACCACTCCTTATCTGTGGCTTCCCTGCCACGATATCTGACAGGGCCCTTAGCTGTGTCCAACCCATTCTCTTCCCTCCCACAACACCAGTAGGATCCTCCGTTTCTACCCCACCAGGATCTATATCTAGAATATAGAATGTAGAACAGTACAGCAGAGGAATGGGCCCTTCGGCCCACAATATTGTACCAAACATGACGCCAAATTAAACTAGTCCCTTAAACACCCCTATCTGCCTCCAACACTAGCCCTGGCAGCACGTTCCAGACTCCTGCCACGCTCTGTAAAAATTAGACATTTCAACTCTGGGAAAAAATTCTGACCGTCAGCCCTATCTGTGCACCTCCTAATTTTGTAGACTTTTATCAAGTCTCCCTCAGCCTTCGCCACCCCAGAGAAAACAACCCTAGTTTATTCAGCTTCTCTTTATAGCTCAGACCCTCTAATCCAGGCAGCATCTGGTAAATCTCTTCTGCACTCTCTCCAAAGAGTCCACATCCTTCCCGTAACCAATACTCTGTGTGGCCTAACAAAGTCTTATAAAGCTGCAACATGAAATCCTGACTCTTGTTCTCAATTCCCTGACCAATAAAGGCAAATTATGCCTTCTTCACCACACTATCTACTTGCGTTGCCACTTTCAGGAAGCAATGGACTTGAACCCCAATTTTGTTCAGGGTCCTGTCATGAACTGTATACTTTTCCTTAACATTTGATCTCCCAAAGTGCAGCACCTCCCAGTTACCCAGATTAAACTCCACCTGCCATTTCTCTGCCCATATCTGCAACAGGTCTATATCCCGCTGTATCCTTTGACAACCACCTACTTCATAAAGGATCATTATCCACCATTTCTGCCACCACTGAACACCCATTTCATCCCCTCCATGTCTGCATTTCACAGGGCCCATTCTCTCCAGGACACCCTGGTCCACTGCTCCATTTCCAACACCTTCCCACACCCTCATGGCAACTTCCAAGGCCTTCCATTTTAGGCCTTGTGTCTCTGTGTCGCTCTCCTTCTCCCCCACCTGCACCTATTCACTCAGTTCTTTTCCCTCCGTACCCTGACTTCCTTATTGGAGTGAAGAAGTTATCAGCGAAGACAATAGAGCTAGACTTGGTGTATGAGCCAAATGTATTTCCGTAATTGGCTTTGAGCAGGAAAGGCAGATAAAGCAGCATGGCTGAACATAGTAAGAATGCAGAAAGCTTCCTGGTCTCTCTGTATCTCTCTCTCTGCGCCTCTTCCACCCCGTGTGTGTGTGTGTGTGTGTGTCAGTCACTCTCTGGCTGTCTCACTTGCGCTCTGTCTTGAAAACAGCTTAAGCAGTTGGCTCGGAGATAGTAGGAACTGCAGATGCTGGAGAATCTGAGATAACAAGGTGTGGAGCTGGATGAACACAGCAGACCAAGCAGCATCAGAGGAGCAGGAAGGCTGACGTTTCGGGCCTGGACCCTCCTTCAGAAAATGTTCTTCTTCTTCTGTTGGCTTTCAGGTTTCACACTCACAACCAAAAGATGTTTTTTTTTTTCTTTTTTCTTAAGAAAACGCTGTAAACTGCAAATCCTCCTGTTTCTGCTAGAAACCCCTCCTATCCTCCACCCTGTAATGCCAATTTTGTTGTATACTCACTGCCTGTGGTTTTTTATTGAGAGTTTTTGCTGTGACGTTTTCATTCTTTCTCTGATTAAAATTCTGTTTCACTCAAGAAAGCCTTTCCTTTCTATCTCCTTCATTTTTGATGTGGTTAACCAAGTTTAATTGAAGTGTGATAGCTGTGTGCTAAAATGGCTAAACAAAAGTATCTGTTCTGTCTAATCATGAGAGGCTTTTAAAAAAGCAGGAAGTGTTTACTGTTCCTCACCTTATCATAATTTAATATGGAGTATTTTTCAGACTTTCTAATGAACAAATTGGAGTGTTAAAACAAATTGTGCCTTCAAAAACTGGCGTTTTAAATTTTAAAAAGTTGCCAAAAATTTTCCTTGAGTCTCCATGATTTAAAAGTGCTGCGATGTCCAAGTTCAATGTTAAAACTTCTATAGAGTGGGATGAAGTAACAGGGAAATGAAAAGCCTCATCTTTCTTTGGAAGAATTAACTATGCTAAGCACTTGGATGTGGAGTTCTGCTGAAAAGCCAGGAAATCAGGAATGGAAAGACTGACAGCAGAACATTTAGGGTTAGAAAGTAGGGACGTATCAAAATTGGAAAGACAAAAAGAATTCCAGGAAAAAGAGAGGGGGAGAGATAGGAATGAATGAATAAATGAATGAATTCTAAGAAAGGCAAAAAGAATGAGTTTACTGTGGAGACAATTCAAGCTGGGCAGTGAGAAGGAAACCAGCTCTGGTGACAGAACCACATTTGACTCAAACCTATGTGCTGAAGTACTCAAGTTTGCTCGTTTAATAATAACAGGCAACAAAAGAGGCTGCTTTCAGTATATACCCATTAGAGCCAAAGGCATTTGGTCAAAAATTCCATAGCTTCAATAAGCATCCTGACTGATATATTACTGTCACGTGCACCGAGATAGAGTGAAAATATTGTATGGTGTGCTATCCAGACAAATCATACCTTATATAAGTATATCAAGGTAATAGAATAGAGTGCAGAATATAGTGTTATAGCTACAGAGGCGTTGAAATAGACAATAGACAATAGGTGCAGGAGTAGGCCATTTGGCCCTTTGAGCCAGCACCACCATTCATTATGATCGTGGCCGATCATCCACAATCAGTATCCTGTTCCTGCCTTATCCCCATAACCCTTGATTCCATTATCTATAAGAGCTCTATCCATCTCTTTCTTGAAAGTATCCAGAGACTTGGCCTCCACTGCCTTCTGGGGCAGAGCATTCCATATATCCACCACTCTCTGGGTGAAGAAGTTTTTCCTCAACTCTGTTCTAAATGGCCTACCCCTTTATTTTTAAACTGTGTCCTCTGGTTCTGGACTCACCCATCAGCGGAAACATGCTCCCTGCCTCCAGAGTGTCCAATCCCTTAATCTTGTACGTCTCAATCAGATCCCCTCTCATCCTTAGAAACTCAAGTGTATACAAGCCCAGTCGCTCCAATCTTTCAACATATGATAGTCCCGCCATTCCAGGAATTAACCTCGTGAACCTACGCTGCACTGCCTCAATAGCAAGAATGTCCTTCCTCAAATTTGGAGACCAAAACTGCACACAATACTCCAGGTGCGGTCTCACCAGGGCCCTGTACAGCTGCAGAAGGACCTCTTTTGCTCCTATACTCAATTCCTCTTGTAATGAAGGCCAGCATGCCATTAGCTTTCTTCACTGCCTGCTGTACCTGCATGCTTGCTTTCATTGACTGATGTACAAGAACACCGAGATCTCGTTGTACTTCCCCTTTACTTTACTTGACTCCATTTAGGTAGTAATCTGCCTTCCTGTTCTTGCCACCAAAGTGGATAACCTCACATTTGTCTACATTAAACTGCATCTGCCATGCATCCGCCCGCTCAACTAGCCTGTCCAAGTCACCCTGTGTTCTCATAACATCCTCCTCTCATTTCACACTGTTACCTAGCTTTGTGTCATCAGCAAGTTTGCTAATATTACTTTTAATGCCTTCATCTATATCATTAATGTATATTGTAAACAGCTGCGGTCCCAGCACCGAACCTTGCGGTACCCCACCGGTCACCGCCTGCCATTCTGAAAGGGACCCGTTTATCACTACTCTTTGCTTCCTGTCAGCCAGCCAATTTTCAATCCAAGTCAGTATTTTGCCCCCAACACCATGTGCCCTAATTTTGCTCACTAATCTCCTATGTGGGACTTTATCAAAGGCTTTCTGAAAGTCCAGGTACACTACATCCACTGGCTCTCCCTTGTCCATCTTCATAGTTACATCCTCAAAAAATTCCAGAAGATTATTCAAGCACGATTTCCCCTTCGTAAATCCATGCTGACTCTGACCTATCCTGTTACTGCTATCCAAATGAGTCGTAATTTCATCTTTTATAATTGACTCCAGCATCTTTCCCACCACTGACGTTAAGCTAACCGGTCTATAGTTCCCTGTTTTCTCTCTTCCCTCCTTTCTTGAAAAGTGGGACAACATTAGCCACCCTCCCATCCTCAGGAACTGATCCTGAATCTATAGAACATTGGAAAATGATTACCAATGCATCCACGATTTCTAGAGCCACTTCCTTAAGTACCCTGGGATGCAGACCATCAGGTCCTGGGGACTTATCAGCCTTCAGACCTAACAGTCTGTTCAACACCATTTCCTGCCTAATATAAATTCCCTTCAGTCCATCCATTACCCTAGGTCCTTCAGCCACTACTACATCTGGGAGATTGTTTGTGTCTTCCTTAGTGAAGACAGATCCAAAGTACCTATTCAACTCTTCTGCCATTTCCTTGTTCCCCATAATAAATTCATCCGTTTCTGTCTTCAAGGGCCCAATTTTAGTCTTAACCATTTTATTTCTTTTCACATACCTAAAAAAGCTTTTACTATCCTCCTTTATATTTTTGGCTAGTTTGCCTTCGTACCTCATTTTTCTCCGCGTATTGCCTTTTTAGTTATCTTCTGTTGCTCTTTAAAAGTTTCCCAGTCCTCCGGCTTCCCGCTCATGATGGCAGAGTGCAGAGTGTGACAAGGCCCAGACAGACTGTCATTCTGAGTTAACACAGAGCCATAAACGTTAGGAAGCTGGGGTCTGAAAGCTGTCGTAGACCAGAGATTGATAAGAGTGAGGTAAATACCCAGAAACAAACTGGAGAGAAAAGGGAGCCTGGGCAGAGAAGATAGACCTGTCCCTGACTGTTAAAAGGAGAGAATTGGGAGAATTGGGCAGGAAACTGCCTTCCAGTGTTTACAGTGTTCAAAATCCACACCATTGCTTTTAGCGCTGCTAAAACCTGAGTTGCAAGATCAGTGTCTGTTCAGTCATTGCTGTGGACAGGATAGCTGTCAGCAGCTTGTACCAAAAGGAATGGTGACTGCTGACTGCTCTCAAGAACTCTCAGAAAATGCTGATATATTTCCAGACCCCCGATGCTGACAGACATTACTAGCGGGGAGAAGGTGGAGGGCATTCCTTCAAGTTCGCCATAACATTGCATGCTTAAGCTGACAAAATGTTTGCGCCACCATTTTACCGAAATGGTGAGCTGATCAATGGCACAGTGAGTTTGAAGGGGATAACTAAGATGGTGTTGAATGAAGGGATTTAGTCATTTCTTTAAGTAAAGGATTCAAGTACAGAGAGGAAAAGAGACAGTATCGCAGTTATTTACATCCCAGAATGAACCCAGTTGGCCCACTGAGGGCAACTTGAAAGCAAGTTAGATATTTCAATGTGAGGGAAAGGGAAAAAAGTGGTTGAAGAGAGTGATAAATACAGCTGAATGGGGCGGGGGTGGGGGGAGGAAGGAATTTTCTTTTTGAATTTGACCCACACAAAAGGCCTTGCCTGGTTATGTAATTTCTCTCCAATTGCCTGTAATTCAGATTTAATTGTATCGTTAGCTCATCTGGAAAGTGCATTTTTAAAAAAAATCAATGTCATTTGTCCAAGCAATTAACCTTTTGAATAGTTCATCTTCAGCTGCTAATGACTGGAAATGGCTTCCCTGGATATCTTATCAAAAAGGCAGGAAGGGAGGACTTTCACAGTCCCTGGCATGGGTGGGGTTCATCGCCTTCGGTGAGTTTTGCAAATTCGCAGTCTCCTCTCCCTAAGTTTGGGATGTGGAACATATGGAGGCTGAAAACACTGCCGTCTACTTGAAAAAAAACTTTTTGAAGAAAGCCCAATGCCTGTTTCTAGCTGATTAATTCACAATCACTATTTGATATACACAGATCCTCATACCAGAAGTTGAAAGTCCGGTCCACCAGTTATTCTCTAGCACATTCTGGGCCAATAAATAATAAAACACAGGTTGTCCACAAGGAATGTTCCAGATGCAATATCATTGGGTGGGAGACATGCGTGGCAATAAATTAAATATTGCTCCCAATTTTCCTAGGGGTTACACTCCAAGAATACCTGGAAGGAAGGTTTAGGGAAATACCAATTCCCTTTGGGCTGCAGTAGCATTGTTCAAAAGGCACGGGTATGCAGAGAATTATCTTCAGTTGTATTGGATAGTGGGACAGACTGTAACCAAATAAGGAGGATACTATCAAAACACGTAGATTTTACAGTTTCAAGTCAGGAAGAATTCTGAGGTGCAGAGTAACTGAAAAACCTTCGTTGTTGATAAGTTGGAACATTTTAACACAAAGTGTTTCCCAAATATTTATTATCTTGTGCTGTTAAGTGTGAAGATCTTTCAAAATCGTATGATTGACGTTTCCCGAACTTTGCACTGCAGGAGAGCTCCATTTCATCACCTTCCTCCCAAAAGCGCATGTCGTTTCCCAACAGACTGCCCAACTGAAAGCACCCAAGAGACCTTTGTGAACTATTCCATTCCAAAAGAAATGACTCCCGGTTAATACATGAGAGAATTACGACGCCTGCCAGGAGATGGCATAAAACTTCCAACATTGAGCCTCCACTTCATTGTGTATATCAGCTAACGAAGACTGGCACAGCATTCTGTTTCTGTGCCACTGACACAGAATGTTATTAAGGTCAAAAATTACACAAATCGTAGGTTCGTATAGAGGATGTCTCATTTGTATTGAACACAAGGAAATTTTGGCTGTGACAATGCTCGGGCAATATGTTTTGAAAAATATCACGGGGACTGCCTTGCAATGCCTCCAAGTGACGAACTGACAACTCCACTTGATTCTGGGAAGTAGCGCTGACTAGTGAAGCAGTGGTTGAAGATGAGTGTCTTGTGGCGCACGTCACAACAGTCCAGTTGTTGCTACTCCAGTAGGCCGCAATGTGATTATTTCATTCATCCAGTTTATTGCCCATCGTGTGTAACAGAAACGTTCTTGAGACAGGAGCTTGTTTTGTGTAACTGGAACCTTGGAGGGGATTCATCGCTCCTAGCGGAGAAAATTAATCGAAAATGTCAGAACTTCGGAACAGTGTAAGGATAAATGTATATGTGGTTTGAAACTTTGGGCTCTAGGATTTACGTCCCATGGTTTTAGAATTTGCATATAAAAACAGTAAAATCAGTGGAGGGAAGCAGATTTGTGAAACTGTTCATGGTGAACACTCTCAATGGCTAAGCTTTCAGAGCCCTCTGCATAAAAAATAAATTCCTTCATCTCAGACCTAAGTTGCTTCCTCCCTATTTTGAAATTGTGTCCCTTAGTTTGAGGCTCCAAGCAAGGGCAACATCCTACCTGCATCAACTCTATATTTAAGTATTTTGCAGGTTTCAATAACATTGCCTCATACTTTGAAACTCTAGTTTCCCTAATGACCTCTCTTTATAGGACAGTCTTGTCAGCATGAGAACAAGTCTGCTAAATCATTTTGTTGCAGTCGCTCTATGCCAATAATATCCTTCCTAAGGTAAGAGGACCAAAACTGTACATAGTACTCCATGTGTGATCTAACCAAAGTTGCATACAATTGAGTTGAAACATTGCAACTTTTTACTCAAAACCTCTTTACAATGGCTCTCTTGTGGCAACAATATTAATTCAAATGAAAAAGAAATTGACTGACATGGCCGAACTGAAACACACCACGGCCTCTGATGAGACATACATTAAGTCATACCACCAAAGTATGAGTGTTGTAAATCACGGCTGCTGTTCAGGTTTGCTGAAGCCCGATCTGGATATGCTATAGAGATGGAAATTTTGAAGCTGATTTCTGAGGTACTTGAAGAGTGCAGCATACTGCTGACAACTGATCTCGCCCAATACTGCAATGCTGTCATCCTGACACTAATGCCTTGAGCAGATCAAGTCCTGCAGAGACCTGATGAAGCCCCCATGTTTGTTTATCTGGGCAGCTGGGTGCAAGATAGAGTCAGCACATCCAAGGCAGCTAAAGAAATAGGCATGTGCAGAGGCAGGCTGATTAGAAAGCCCATTTCAATAGTCTAGGGCTTGGTAAATAGATCTAAAACTCCAGCTCTTGTTCCTCACGGCCCCAGACTTCCAATGTACTGCCTGTAGTCCCTCATGTATTCTATATCAGCTAATGTTTCACACCTCATATCTCCCTTATAACTCTCCACATGCCCTTCTCTAATCATTCACCCATATGTACATAACACATGAGCCATATAATAAAAATACTGAGGATGGAACTATTGGGAGAAGTATCACTTGTTCACGAATGTCTTTGAAAATAACTGCTGCTCCTACAGGGTGATGAAAGTGTCTGCTCAACAGTCCATTAAAGTATCAATAACAAAAGCTTCAAACGCCTTGCGCATCTAATCTTGAGGGAATAAACATTGAGACTTTGACAAAAGAGATCACAGAACAAACTATTATAACAACTCAAAGATGTCGATCAAGCAAAGCTAACAATTGATGTCTCTTGTCAAAATACAGTCCCTACTGAGTTCATGGTATTTTTGGTCTAGCTTCTCAGCCAAGTGTGTGTAATGAGGACTGGTGGAATTGGAGTTTCCGATTTATAACTAGTGCTCCAATTTTGAGAGACTGCCCACATCCTTAATTGACAGAGCACATGCTCTCTTGCCAGTAACACCAGGGAAAAATCTAAACAAACAACTGTTGAGAGAACGAATTGACTAGCTCACACTGGATGGATGCATTCCTTTTTTTTTTGTTTTAATCTAGTCTGTAATTGATGCTTTTTAAAGCGGTCACACAATCCATTCAGTTTCTTAATTTATAGCATCGCTACAGTGCAGAAAGAGGCCATTCAGTCCATAGAGCCTGCACCACCCTGCAAAGACCATCTCGCCCAGATGCTGCCTCCCACCCTGTCTCTGTAAGCCTGCATTTCCCATTAGCTTGCACATCGCTGGACACAATGGGGTACTTTGGCAAGGCCAATCCACCTAACCTACATACCTTTGGACTGTGGGAGGAAACTGAAGCACCCAGCAGAAACCCATGGAGACACAGGGAGAATATGTACGCTCCCCACAGACGGCCACCCAAAGCTGGAATTGAACCTGGGACCTTGATACTGAGGCAGCAGCATTGCCCAGTGAGCCACCATTACCATTCTTCTCAAAAAAATACTTGGCTACTTCATTCTCAGGGCAAATAGAAATATACAATGAATTTGACCTTGCCTGTATCTGCGTATTCAAAAGAGAAATATTAACTCTAAAATGTTTTCCATTGATTTGGATTTGAAGACTTCGGGCAGTGTTAGAGCTTAGCTGAAGAACTTCTGTCTTCAATGCTGAAACTCACCCTCCCCTAAAGAATTACACATCTATCCATAAGTAGTAATTTCACTTGGTCGCACAATATTATTTTCAATGAGTCGTATACTGCTATAAATATGGTAGTCTAATAATGACATCATCCTCTTTCAGTATTGCAGATCCATGACCTTGACAGTGAGTAAACAAAAAGGAAATAGCCTGTTAGCACCTCTGTGTAAGCTTGCAAGTTAACTTCCTTTGAATTGGCTGCATTGCTTAAAGCTGATTTTTGTAGAAATACAGAGCACAGTAAATGGACAGGATTGGTTGTGAAGGTGAAAATTCTTAGATGGCTTTGTGGCAATGAGTGGTTAGGTTTTTACTGACCTTATGAATTCCCCAGCTGTCAGGAAATTCCAGCATGAATCAGTATTTTGAAAATTATCAACAAATGTTGCCAAATGTTTTGACCATGGCATATGTGACCTAATTCCTATCTAAAGTGGTTATTGTTTTCTAAGTTAGGACCTTTTTTTTAAAAAAAACTGATAGTCTGGCTGGAAATGATCTGATTATGCAAAGGTTAGTATACAATGAATAGTAAAGGAATAATGGGCCTCAATGTTGACTTCATGAAATGTCCCTCCAAGGAAGGTGATAGATTTGAGGAAATGTTAGGCCAAGGGAGGTAAATGGTCGTGATTAATGCAGGATCTGCAATGTTTCCTGAAGTATGCTCTACTTTCATTGGAAGGCCAGGGAAATTTGCAGAACCTTGTGTTTGAAGATTAATTCGGTTAGATAAATTAGACAATTGCACTCATTGTACCTGACCTGTGGAATGTCATTTCACTCTCCCTCATGTTCATGTAACTAAATGCCTCACTGTTCTTCCACTTGTAGCGCTGCCTTCCATGAAAAGACGAGTTATTAAAAATACTAACATTTGTGATTCTGCTACAGATGGATGGGGTTAAGAGCAAGCATTGATTTGACTGACTGGCCAGAGCAGATTGTTCTGCGAACAAGATGAATGTTCAATGGTGGAACTCCTTCATGCTTGAGACATGCTTAATGATTTTCTGATCTTGACGCTCAGAGAAGGCCCCAATCAGAGAGTGATATTTTCACTAATATACTATCTTTCTCTCTCAATGTGGTGGTGAGTATCAAGATGGACACAATGAAACCAAGTGTCACGCTTGCTGTATCATCAAGAGATCGGTTGGCTGGATGGCTGATTTGCAGAGCGGAATGAAGCCAATAGTATGGGTTCAATTTCCATATTGGCTGAGGTTCACCTCACCCTTCGCCTGAGGTATTTTGATCCTACGGTTAAACTCCCCACCAGTCTAATGAGAGAGCAGCTCTATGGTCTGGTAGGAGTGCACTTTCTCTTTTCCAGAATGAATTCTGTTTGCTACTCCTGTACCCACCTGATCACTCCATTGATACTGTTCTGCAGTTTACTATCCACCTCACTCTTTACCGTCCTGTCAATTTTTTGTCATCTGCTCACTTATTGATCATACCCCCCATATTAAAATCATAATACACAGTACAAACAGCAAAGGCTACAGAATATCACGGGATAGTAGGAACTGCAGATGCTGGAGAATCTGAGATAACAAGGTGTGGAGCTGGATGAACACAGCAGGCC
>JAHRHZ010000062.1:37654206-37702657 GCA_024137785.1 Ginglymostoma cirratum
ACACCTTGTTATCTCAGAACATCATGAGAAACAGATTTCCAGCTACGCAAACACTTCTGTACACTCTAATCTCAGCCAACGTTGGATCTAACATGGCATTTTGCCTTGGATCCTGTAGGCTTGCATTGTTGACCAGTCTGTCGTGAGGGAGTTTATCAGAGCTTTGCTAAAGTTATGTAGACCACATGAAATGCATTACTTTTTTCAGCACTCCTTGTTACCACCTCAAAATCCAGTTAAATTTGTCGAACTCAACCTTAACTTGCATACATGCTGACTATACCTGAGTAAACCATGTCTCTTCAATCACAAGTATATACTGTCCTTCAGAATTCTACTAATTTTCGCACCACTGAGCTTAAACTGACATGCCTGCTATCTTGTGGTCCATCCCTTCTCACTTTTTAATAATGCGACAATGGAAGTAGACCTCCAGTCCTCTGGCACCTCACCTATGGCCAGATAGGATCTGAAAACTAATTATTACCAGGCTCCCAAAATCTCCTCCTTTGCCTTCCTCAACAGAGCGGGAATGGGTACGTCTTATTTGGCTTTTTTAAAGAATTAATTTGTGGGGTATCGCTGGTCGGCCAGCATTTATTGCCTCCCTAGGTGCCCTTCAGAGGGTGGTGGTGAGCTGCCTTCTTGAACCACTGCAGTCAACCTGCTATGGATTGACCCACAACACTATTTAGGGAGGGAATTCCAGGATTTGACCCAGCAACAATGAAAAAATGGTGATATATTTCCAAGTCAGGATGGTGAGAGGTTTGGAGGGGAACTTGAAGGTGATGGTATTCCCATATATCTGCTGCCCTTGCCCTTCTAGTTGGAAGTGGTCATGGGTTTGGAAGGTGCTATTTGAGGATCTTTGAAATTTTGCAGTGCATCTTGAAGATAGCACACACTGCTGCTACTGAGCATCGGTGGTGGAGGGAATGGATGCTTGTAGGTGTCGTGCCAATCAAGTGGGCTGCTTTGTCCTGGATGGTGTCAAGCTTCTTGACTGTTGTTGGAGCTGCAGTCATCCAGGCAAGTGGGGAGTATTCCATCACTGTCCCTGACTTGTGCCAGGTTGATGGTGGACAGGCTTTGAGGAGTCAGGAGGTGAGTTACTTGCCACTGTATTCTTAGCTTCTGGCCTGGTCTTGTAGCCACAATGTTTAAATGGTGAGTCCAGTTGAGTTTCTGGTCAATGATGACCCCTAGGATGTTGATTGTGGGTGGTTTGGTGATAGTAACTTCACTGAATGTCAAGGGACGATGGTTAGATTGTCTCTTATTGGTGATGGTCATAGCCTGGCACTTGTGTGCTACAAATGTTACTTGCCACTTGCCAGCCCAAGCCTGGATGTTGTCCAGATCATGTTGTATTTGAACACGGACTCCTTCAATGTCTGAAGAGTGGTGAATGGTGCTGAACGTTGTGCAATTATCGGCGAACATCCCCACTTCTGACTTTATGATGGAGGGAACGTCATTGATGAAGCAGCTGAAGATGGTTGGCCCTATGGCACTACCCTGAGGAACTCCTGCAGCGACGTCCTGGAGCTGAAACGACTGACCTGCGAACCACATCCATCTTCCTATGTGTCCGATTATGACTCCAACCACCGGACAGTATGCTCCCTGATACCGATTGATTCCGGTTTTGCTAGGGTTCCTTGACGCCACACTCGGTCGAATGCTGCCTTGACGTCAAGGGTTGTCACGCTCGCCTCACCTGCAGATTTATCTGCTTTTAAGGCTGCTAAACCTGCTAGCACTCCCTTTCTGTTAATTACGTCTAATATTTCCCAGTCCTCCTCCACTTTGTCTGTACCTGTGTCATCTTGTTCCATTATGAAAATCATGGCAAAGTATCCATTGAGAATTTTGCTCACATTTTCTGGGTCCATTCCCACATTACCTATATGGTTCATAATGGACCCTACTCGTTCCTAAATTATCATCTTGCAATTTTTTTATAAATAAATACATTTGTTTTCCTTGTGAAGTCTCTCCCTTCAGTTTCTCACACACAACTCATCAAACCATGGAGGACATTAAACCAAGACTGATCTTCACTTAAGCTGACGGTCACAAATGCTGAAATTTAGCAAGCTGCGTTGAGGGATTGAAATGCTGTTAATTGTCTGTTCTGTACTCCTTGGGAAGTCAGTTGCAGTGACCTTTTGGCACTCATACTCGGAGTAAGCAATTTACTGCTCAATGGGAATTGAAACTTAGAACATCCAGTCCAGTATTACTTAACTTTCACAGTTGAGGAGATAAAAATTAAGTAATAGTTAAAACTAAATGTAAAAAGTTTGAGTAGTCAGGCATGATAGAGAGTGAATTGTCACTTAAATACCATTTCCAAAGTGAAACAGATTCTGTTGATTCAAATCTCATGTTTAGTGCATTAAGGAAATTTCCTCCTACATAAAGTTGCCAACCTCATTTAAGACAGAGAGGTATTGAAGAAGGATGAGGGTACCAGTGCATGTAGGAAAAGAAACAAAAATTAAATATGACCAGGTAGATAAAAACTTCGAAAGACAGGAGTCCAATCACGACAATATAATGGCTGAAACATGTTTCCGTTTAGCGGATGACTGCTTTTTGTTTTGTAGAAACTCCGTTACATTGTGCCAAAGGCATCAGTCTGCCTGTGCACATTCACAGGCTTGAGGTACCATTCAGTGTACACAAGAATGTGAAGGCAACATGCGTAACCAGAAAGTGATTTGATTGCCCACAAAATACCTGTGGATCCAAAAAAGTATTTTGCACTGAGATTATCAAAGGTAACTTTTAAAAATCCAGAAATTTGAAAGCTTACTGTTTGTTCACAATTTTCTAACCAAACTGAACTTCGTTTTCAATGCAATAATCAGGATGCTAAAACCCTATCGTGACAGTTCCTGTGTGGTGGATATTTTACTGTTTTTCATAGTCTTATCAATCTTTTCCTTTTAAATTTCTTTTCATCCTGACTTGAATTCTGATGGGATATGGTTCTAAAAGTGCCTGAAGCCATCCAGTACCTCTCAAAAGTGAATATTTGTAATATGAGAGCAAACAGAGAGAACATGAACAGTGCCACTCTTCTCCTCTGGGGTTGTTCAGGCTGTTCTGTTAACATGTCCTCAGCTAATGTTTATATAATAATAGCGGCAGGTGTACTGAGTCTTTCTTCTTCCTCCTACCTTGTTACAGCATCTTTGAACAACCTGGCTAGGATCAATTACCCAGGCGGTCTTCAGAGACCCCTGCCTTGTTTGGGTCAATATTGCGTGGTACCATGTTATTTCTCACTGAGCCTTGGATGGTAGCCAACTGCGAATTAATTTCCCCCTCACAAAGAAAGGACTCTAAAGATGTTGCCATTGGCTCAGGTGTTCAGACTACACCAACAGCATCTCAGTGTCCTGTATATTTTTCCAGTCTCCCATGGTACCTGATAAAAGATTGGCGGAAACAGTTGTAACACTAGCCGCTTATACTGTTACTGCAAGGGTACCAGTGTGCGGAGGGAGGCATCTAGGACTGCTGTACCGAACTAGGCTGTCAAGAGCGACAACTTTACAGTGCTGGCAAACTGAAAGAAAGGAGCCTTCTAAGTTCAGTTCTGCTCGGTCCACCTACTGCAGCAACCTCCAACTATTCAGCCACAGAAGCCATCACAGCTGCTGAAACTGTCTTCAAATTTCAACCCCTTTGTTTCAGAAAGAGAACCTTAAATCAAGCCAGGCATGCAATGATA
This sequence comes from Ginglymostoma cirratum, assembly GCA_024137785.1. Taxonomy (NCBI): domain Eukaryota; kingdom Metazoa; phylum Chordata; class Chondrichthyes; order Orectolobiformes; family Ginglymostomatidae; genus Ginglymostoma; species Ginglymostoma cirratum. The sequence continues at coordinate 37,657,955 of JAHRHZ010000062.1, forward strand.
GGAGAGACAGATCTCATTTTCACCTTAGTACATAACTTGCATCTTAGTTAAAATACAAAGATTTAAAGTAATGATTTTAACACATCTTACTTGCGAAACTCTGGGCAATAGCAGAGTAATAATGTCATTGTATATCTTGCTTAAAGCTGTGCTGCTGGTTATTTTTAAATCAAAGCATTTAGAAAGGATCACAAGCTTCTTCTTAGTTCATGGACCACACTGAGGACATGTCTGGTATGCATGTGGTCATTACATCCCACCACACACAAACTGCTTATCATTATGTAAGAATATGTTGAGATGTTAAACCTTTTCTGGTATTTTTTTCCCCCTCTGTCATATGCAGCAATTTGTTAATTTTTGCACATGCATTCAAAGCTTGTCGTGCCCCCAATGAGTTGTAAATTTACACCCTGCTGTGGATTAAGCCATGCAGATAAGGAGGGTGCCAGGCCTGACGATTTGGTTTGAGAGTTATTTGATTACAACAAAAGCACAAATGGTGGGTCCTCACTTTTTAGAATTTTTCTTTTGAATATGAATATAGGAAGAAAGTATAGCTGCCCATTTGGAAAAACTCAAGGTTATTGGAAAGAGTCAACATGCTTTTGTCAAAGGATAAACATGTTCAACCAATTTATTGGAGTTCTTTGAAGGAATAACGTGCTGTGTAGGAAGGGGAACCTGTAAACCTGTTATACCAGGATTTCCAGGGGACATTTCATAGGGTGCGCACAAAGTTTCCTGTGGAAAATAGAAGCTTGTGGAGTAGGGTGTAACGTGTTACCCTTGATAAAAGATTGACTAGCTTGCAGAAAACAAAATGCACAAATGGATCTTTGTCTGATTGGTGGGATAGGAGGAGTGGAGTCTCACAAGGGTCTGTGCTGGGCCCCCAGTGTTTTCTGACTTATATCAATGAACTAGTGAAGGCCTGGTGGGTACATTTGTAGAGGACACCATGATAGCTAGGAAAGCAGAGTGTGGAGAAGGCGTAAGGAAGTTGCAGACAGATGAGTGAATGGGGAAAAGTCTAGGAGATGGATTAGAATGTGGATAAATGTGAAGTTGCTTACTTTGGCAGGAAGTATAAAAAGCAGAATATTATTTAAATGGAGAACGACTGCAGAATTCCAAGATGCAGATGGGTTTAGGTGTTGTTGTGCAGCATTAGAATTTCTCTGCATCATAAGATAGTGGAGGTGGGGTCATTGCAAATTTTCAACAATAACATGGATAGGTTAGTGTTAGACAGGGGAATTGAGAGTTATTGGGTGTGGATGGGAATGGTGAACTTGAAACAAACATTTACTGAATACCATCAGACTCAGAGGGTTAGTAATCTCCTTTTTTTTAATGTTCCTAAGAAGTCCCTGGTTCTACGAGTAGAAAATTCGTAAAGATTTTGTCAGTAGGAAGGTTAATAAAACTAAAGGTGGTGGAATTACACTGAGGTCAGTCCATATCTTTTGGAAAGTAAAACAGAGCACACCCCTGGGGGTGTTCAGAGGCAGAGTGTAGTGGGAATGTAGAAATGACAGTTCTATCCATCTGCACTTCCACTCTAAGGTTTTGAGACAAAGTTCCACTACTGGACTTGATTATAAAATTCTAGGTTTATTCCCTAGTGCAGTACTGTTAGTGGTGTCCTCATTTGGATGAAAAGTTAAATGAAGGCTGTGTCTCTGATTTCTCAGGAAAGCAAAAAAAATTCCAAAGCAGTATTTCAATGAAAGTACATGGGAGTTATCAATATCCTGACCAATGTTTATCCTTCAATCAGGTCATCGCAACCAATTAGCTGGTTTTATGATCACATTGCGTATTGTGAAATCTTGCTGTGTGCAGTGCTGGGTTTCCTAAATTACGCCAGTTCAAAGGTTCTTCCTTGTTCCAAAAGTACTCCGATGTGTTCTAAGTCTATGAAAGATGCTAAATAAACGCAACACTTTTGTTTTTTTCAAGTTTAAAATCCTTGGGTAATAGTCCTATTCTGAGAACCCATACTGGAGAAGTCAAGGACTTTAGTTAAATACTGAACAGCAAAGTCTGTGATCTCACACAATAGTATGTTGATGGCCACTTTTACAGTGGCTCAGCTAGGGTGGTCTCATTTAGATTAAGTCAATCCTTCATACTCTGATCTACTGAGTACATTACTTGTAGCACTCCAGTGCATTCAGTGATTATTTCCCAAGCACACATGTCTGTTAGTAATCAAGTGTTGGCTTGGCTGATGTATTGCTTCTCCATTTTATTCAGTCAAAAGAATTGAAGCCAATTTCCTTATAGTGCTGCTGAAGAATCCATTCTGAATGCGGTCTCTTTCTAAAGTGTACCTCATTTAGCACCTCAGAGCATTCCCTTCCAATCTCCCATGGTACGTTTTGAGTGAAAGATTGGTGGAAACATTGCAGTAACAGTGTAACCAACTACTGTTACTGTAGGGTTTCTTCTGATCCACTGAACCCAAGATTAAGGAAACTCGTGTGGAATGTCCACTCAGCTGTTTTTCAGCAAAGAAACCAATGAGTATTATGCCCAAGCATTTTCCATCTTTATAATAACATTTTCTGATGAGAAAAGGACCACTAACATTTCAATCACCTTGGATTTGAAGGTCTATCGCACATTTTATTCTGGAGTCTCTTCAAGCAATTGCTATCTAAAACTTAGTCACCCAAAAGATTCCTCATAAGACAAATTCCTAGAACTTATGATAATGGAGGTACATTAAATGTTTATTGTTACGAACGTACAAATTAGGATTGAGCGGGAATCGACCAATCGGATCCTGAGCCATTTTTAAAAAAATTGCTTATGGGCTGTAGGCATCACTGGCCAAACCAGCATTTATATTCATCCTTAATTGCCCAAAGAGCAGTTAAGAATTGCCCACAGGAACAAAAACAGAAATTGCTGGAAAAGCTTAGCAGGTCTGGCAGCATCTGGTGAAGAGAAATCAAAGCTAACATTTTGGGTCCGGTCACCCAACTTGAAATGTTAACTGATTTTTCTTTACAGATGCTGCCAAACCTGCAGAGGTTTTCCAGAAACTTCTGTTTTTGGTCCTGATTTATAGCATCTACAGTTCTTTCGGTTTTTAAGAATTAACCAAGTTGTGGGTCTGGAGTCATGTGTGGGCCAGACCAGGTAAGGATGGCCAATTTCCTTCCTTAAAGGACACTGTAAATCAGATGGGTTTTCACAATAACCATTGGGCCAGCTCATTTTATTCCAGATTTTTATTGATTTCCAGTTTCACCATTTGCCATGGTGAGATTTGAACCCATGACCCAAGAACATGCGGTAGGCTGCTCTGGAAGGTGGATCGCATGGAATCCAGGGAGACCTGGCAAATTGGATACACTATTGGCTTGATAGTCGGAAGCAGAAAGTAATAGTGGAAGGATGCTTGTTGGACTGGAGGCCTGTGACTAGCGGTGTGCCTTAGGTTTGCTGCTGGGTCCATTGCTGTTTGCTATCTATATCAATCAATGATTTGGATGAGAATGTACAAGGCATGATTAGTAAGTTTTCAGATGACACTTAAATAGACGTTATCGTGGACAGTGAGGAAGGTTCTCAGAAATTGCAGCAGGGTCCTGATCAGTTGGGGAAGTGGGCTAAGAAATGGCAAATGGAATTTAGTATAGATGAGTGAGAGATGTTGTATTTTGGAAAGTCAAATCACGGTAGGAGTTTCCTGGTGAATGGTAGGGCCTTAAGGAGTGCAATGGAACAGAGGGACCTTGGAGTTCAGGCGCATGTTTCTCTGAAAGTGGACTCACGGGTAAACAAGGCAGTTAAGAAGGTTTTTGGCACACTGGCCTTCATCAGTCGGGGCATTGAGTATAGAAGTTGGGAAGTTATGTTGCAGTTGTACAGGATGTTGGTGGGCTGCACTTGGAGTATTGTGTTCAATTTTGGTCACCTTGCTTTATGACGGATGTTGTTAAACTTGAAGGAGTGCAGAAGACAGTAACAAGGATGTTGCCAGGGCTCAAGGGGCTGAGTTATAGGGAGAGGTTAGACAAGCATTTTTCTCTAGAGCGCAAGAGACTGAGGGAGGATCTGATAGAAGTGTATAAGATAATGAGAGGTATGGATAGGGTGAATGCACTCTGTCTTTGTCCCAGGGATGGGCGAATCGAAGACTAGAAAGCATCAGTTTATAGTAAGAGGGGAAAGAATACATGAGACTCTGAGGGGCAACTTTTTTTACACAGGGTGGTACGCATATGGAATGAGCTGCCAGCAGAAGTGGTTGAGGTGGGTACATTAACAACATTTAAAAGGCATATGGATGAATACCTGGAGAGGAAATGTTTGCAAGGATATGTGCCAAGTGCAGGGAAATGGGACCTGTTTGGACCAAAGATCCTGTCTCTGTGCTGTAGGATTCTATGACTCTATAACATTGACCTGGGATTCAGGTTTACTAGTCTAGTGATGTTACTCATTATCAACAGAAAGCTGCAGTTTCTCTGTACAGAAATAATAGAATGAATTAATAAATATTCATTCATTCATGTGTGTTCTGTCCAAAGCTAAGTCTTTGACTCATTGTCTGATGTTTTATCCAGAGTTATTTTCATGGTGATTTTTGTCAGTGGTGATTTTCCATTGCTGTTCACCCTTGAGGGTAGGGGCGGGAAGCAGGTTCCAAATCTACCTCGGATGGAATGGGAATGGAACCTGGCCATTGGCGTTATTTCTGAACCACTTGTTAGTCATTTAGCTAATTGAGCTAACCAATGCCACAGAATATATAGAAATAATAGAGAAAAAGCAGACAATCAGCATGAATGCAAAATTACACTTAATGAAAGAATTTTGGGAAGTGGCAGGGAATTTGGCAGGGGGCTGTGGATAAAAACAGATGGATAGTTGTCTCCAAGAGGAGGATACATTGAATGAGAGCTACTTGTTAGGGTTAGAGAAATGTGGACAAAGCTTCTACGTGCATGGGGATAGTGATGGTGATGTTGTACAGTGCTGCATTTGAAACACGATTACAAGGTCTGGAGTATGTTTGCAAACAAAGAGTCTTTGCTTTGGCTGCAAGGAAGTTCATAATGAAAGATTCTCCTCATCATTCATGCTTTTTTTAATTGCCAATTAGCTTGCCAGTTGATGTGCGTAGGTCAACAAAGCCATGTTACTGATAGCATTGCTGTTTCTCCTCAGACTAACTGCACAGAGGAGCATGGAAGATGAGGAGGAGATAGCCCGTGAGCGCCGTCGTCGAGCACGTGACGAGAGACGCTATGACCAAGACGACAGTGGGTCCTTCACCAGCAGCACGTCGTCCACACCTGTGTTTGAGAGCCTCTCAACAACTGAGGAAAACCAGTAGGTTCCTTTACAAGCAATAAAAGCAATTCAAAACCATTTGAGACATGGTAGCTGCATCATGAGTTGTAGGTGAAAGAAGCGTATGGGTCTTAATACCCCTCGTGTTGTGTTATTAACAATTTTGTGAAATGATATCTCTCTGGTTTGCTATAATTTGCTAACATTGTGGATGTTGACAGTGCGTCACAATTCCTGGGCATGTCAGAGAGGAAACCTGCCTTCAATCCTGCACCTTCAGAAGGAGGTCAGTGTGTAGCTTAAATCCATCAGCAGGATGCTATTATAGATCGCAAGGATGAATGCTTTTAACTTCTTTCCTGTGTGTTTCAAAAAGGAGCAAAATGACCCTTACAGATATATAGAAGTGGGAACCTGAGGAGCTAACCTCAGAAGTGGAACTAAAATTATGGAGGAAATTTTGTAATTTAGTGTTGCCAAAAATCTTCAAATGATGCATAATGGGAGTGTGGTAACATGGTGGTTACATTACCAAACGAGTAATTCAGCAGGCCTGGACTAAAATGATCCCACCAAAACTGTAGAATTTCAATTCAATTAATTAAATGTATCTGGCATTTTAAAAAAAAAACTAGATTGTGTTTTATGGAGGTATTATGGGATTAACCTGGACAAGACAGTCCAAGAATTGTCATACTTTTCAATTCCACAAAGTGCACAAATCACAGCAGATGTTAATAAACTAGAGACACATCGTTTAACAAGGTTGATCGTGCCTCTCATACTTTCTGCAGAATAAATGACCATAGAAAGCTGACAGCCAATCAGACGTGGCTAACTCATCAGCAGCGCTGGAGAAGCAGTGGTTCTAGTGGAAAATGACAGCCTTTGGAGGCTGAGAATTGGAGTGATCTAGATCAGGGAGAAGTCTTGGTGAGAAGGATTCTCTGGGGTGAGGGGATGAGCAACAAGGACAGGTGCTGTGTCACAGCTAGCTTCCTCTCCCAAATGTTAAGTTTCACAATCAGGCACTGAGTATTTGAAGGAAAAATGATATTCCTCTACAAACGACCATTCTATTCCCACCCCCCCCCCGCCCCCGCTCCCGCTCCCGCCCCCGCTGGCTTTGATTCCCCTCTCTAAGGGAGACCACAAGTAGGCTTTATTTGTTGTGTACACTACTTTGTGACTAGGCCCAGCCACAGCTGAGTTAATACCAATAGTGGTGAAACGATACATTTAAATTGCCAATTAATTGGCCCTCAACAATTTACCCACCCCCGTACACACCACACATCCATGCGTGTGCAGACACAAGCTAGTTTTGGTATAGATTAGGGACTAGCTGGATCCAACATGGAAGAAATGGTTAAAAAAAAATTGGAAGTGAAGTTATTGGATGTCTTGGAACTCCATTGTTAAATATACATAATGACTTGGACCAGTATGGGTCATTCTCACATTTTACTGTTTTTTTTCCCTTCTGGGATTACTCACTACTATCCAGCCTAAATAAATGTCCTCCCACCCTCTAAACACACCATGCAGAGGTCATAAAATCCCCCACTTTGCCACCAGTCAGCACCAGTAAAAACGAAACTACTAAATTGCAGCTTAAAAATAGCTATCTGGTTTACTAATGAGTTTCAGGGAAAGAAATCTGTCCTTACCCAGTCTGGCCAACATGTGACTCTTAAAAACCCTGAAATGTCATTTACTTCTAACTGTCCTCTGAAATGCAAGCTACTTGGTTAGGCCAATAAACATTCATGAGTGAACGGGAAAAAAATTGACAGGACCAATTTTCATGATTGTGAAGCTGGGAAGAAGCATTTGATATATGTTGATACGTGTTGATCCAGAACTTTGCACTGAATACACTATCTGAAAATTCAATCCTATACGCCATCATAATGGAGCCCTCATCCTATCAAAGCCATAAGTCAAACTGATAAATATTTACTGGCCATTGTACACAACCTGAGCCTGATTCATGTTTGAATCTCACTTTAATGTCAGAACAGAGAAAGGAGAGGAACAAGAAACAAAATCATTTAATCTGACACTCCCAGCAAGTAGTACTGTCTTAAGGTCAGACACCTGTTTCTAGACCCCACCCTGTTTATGCTGTATTGGAGTCAATGGAATATAAATTGGACAGTTTGGTAAAATTGGTATCCAACCCAACGCAAGTCTATTTCTGCCAAACAGCAATGTAGGTTTAAGTTATCCATTTTGTGGATTTTCCTTTTACCCAGAGTGGTACATGTTCACATCTGTGTAGTTGAGTACAAGAAAGATCTTTCAATACAGAACTAACGTAATGAAATCTGTAGATACATCAGAAAGTGTAACTATATTAGATTTGGTTAATGCACACTGTGTGTTAAAAGGGAAACACAATTAAGCCAGCAATAAATTGTTGATGGATCTGTATGGACCTACCCTGAAGCAAGGTGAGAAAGATAGTTAGATTTTGGTCAATGAGCATAGCTGGAAGTGTTCTACCAGTAGTTTACTTTGTAAAGGATGAAAGAAGACTGACACATGAATGGCACACATTTATAATGTGTAAGGTTGTCCCAAATGTTTATCAAATGATTACTTTAGAGATATGGTTTAATGTTTCAATGGAGGCAATGCAGAAGTGAATTCCCACAAACATCACAGAAGTAAGTAATCAGACTCTTAGGCTAGCCTTTTTTTTAATAACTCCCACTTGATAGTGTGAGTGGAGTATCCATTTAATGTCTAATACAAAAAAACAGCCACCTTATTTCACACAAGTGCCAGCCAGGATTGTGTGCTGAAGTCACGTGAGTAGCACTGGAACCTATGACCTTTTAGATCTGGTACCCTGATTGAAAAATCTCTTGCAAACATAAAACAGTCTTTTTATGCTCATTTAGTGACTGAAAGAAATAATATGCAAAAGGAGATGAGTGATTTTATTAAAAGTTCGATTAATAGTCTTCAATTTTTAGCAGACATTAACTTTAACCTGATCCGAACCCCGCCCCCAGCAGCTTAGGTTATACATTGTAGCTTCCGTTACATTATCCTTAAACTAACATCCAAGAAGCAGCATTTGATGTGTCAATAATTTATTTTTGTAGATTTCCACATGTATTGTTCCTGGAAACTTGCTGACTGAGTTTACTAATTAGTGATCGATTTTATATTATTGACGTGTTCCCACTAAAAGATATGTAATATCATAAACAAAATAGAAAAGTTAAATTTACCATGTTAGTTTAAATAATGACAAAAGGACAGGGAAAATATTCTTTTCATGGTTTAGCTTTCTTTAGAAGTCGATTGCCATTCTGAGCAGTGTCTACAAAGGGCCTGTGACCTTTCTCCCATTGCTCTACTTATCAGGGAGAACAACAATGTCCCTGTGGAACATAATTTTTGAATTGCTTTGGACATCAAGTATTCTCTGGTAGTTCAATCAAATGTCCCTCCTTCACGCTTCATCTTGACTATGAGTGCTTTAACTCTACAGGTCCAACCCAATCCTTCCATTGCATGCAGTCTGTATGTTATGTTGCTAGCATTATTAGATTGCAATCAAAGCCCATCTTGATTTCTAAGGTTTATTTTTCACGAAAAAACGTGCTGCCTTCCCTAACACCCTTTCAACTGATGGAGTGGGGACCATAATCAAATGAGGATGATCTTATTGAATTGTACAACAGACTTGAGGGACAAATGGCCGACACCTGCTTCCAAATCCTACATTCCTATGATAAGCACAGGCTAAATGCAAAGTCTCTTGTGCGTCATTCAAATAATCATGAAATGACACCCCTCTCCCTCCTTGGACCTAAGGAAACAGGAAATTCTGGATTTGGTGATGTGTAATGAGGCAGACTTGATTAGGGAGCTTAAGGTGAAGGAATCCTTAAGGGACATTGACCAAAATAATGACAGAATTCACCCTGCAGTTTGACAGGAAGAAGCTGCAATCTGATGTAATGGTATCTCATTTTGAGTAAAGACATGAGGGAGGAGCTGGCCAGAGTTGATTTGGAAGATAGCTAGGAAGACAGTGGGGCAGCAATGGCAGGAGTTTCTGGGCTAATTTGGGAGGCAGAGCAGAAATTCATCGTATGAAAGAAGAAAAATTCTAAGTGGAGGATGAGGCAAGAATGGTTGACAAGTGAAGTCAGGGGATAGTATAAAAGCAAAAGAAAAAGCGTACAATGTGGTGAAGATTTGTGAGAAGTCAGAGGATCAGGAAGCCTTTAATAACCAACAGGGAAGAACTGTAAAAATGTAATAAGTGGAGAGAAGATGAAATATGAGAGTAAGCTAGCTAGCAATAGAAAAGAAACTTGCAAACATTTTTCAGATACATAAAAGGTAAGAGAAAGGCAAGAGTGGACATTAGACTGCTAGAAAATGAGGTTGGCAAAGTAGTAATAGGGAACAAAGAAATAGTGGAAGAACTGAATAGGTACTTTGCATCAGTTTTCACAGTGGAAGACACCATTGGCATCCCAGAACATCAAGAAAGTCAGAGGTGAGTGTAGTAGCCATCACTAAGGAGGAGGAGGTAGGGAAGCTGAAAGGTCTTCATTTGGCTAAATCACCTGAACCAAGTAGACTACACCCCAGAGTTCTGAAGGAGATACATGAAGAGATTGTGGAGGCATTGATGGTGATCTTTTAGGAATCAATGGAGACAGGGAAGGCCCCACAGGACTGGAAAATGGCTAATGTAACACCCCTGTTTAAGAAGACAGGGAGGCAAAAGACAGGAAATGATAGGCGGGTCAGCCTGACCTCCATTGTTAGTAAGACTTTAGAGTCTATTGTTAAGGAAGAGATTGCAGAGTACATAGAAGGGTGTGGTAAAATAGGGATTATTCTTGAGGACGTAATGAGTAAGTTAGACAAAGGAGAACCAGTTGATGCGATCTATTTGGATTTCCAGAAACCTTTGACAAGGTGGTGTAGAGGGGGCTGCTAAAAAAGAGCCCATAGTGTTACGGGCAAGATACTGGCATGGAAAGACGACCGGCAGACTGGCAGAAAGCAGACAGTGGGGATAAAGGGGTCTTTTTCAGGAATGGGAGACTGGTGGCTAATGGGACCACAAATGTTCATGTTATATTTCAACGATCTGGACAAAGGAATGGAGGCATTGTTGCTAAGTTTGCAGATGACACAAAGAATGGGAGGTTTAGGTAGTGTTGAGGAAGTGGGGAGGCTGCAGAGGACTTGTACAGGTTAGGAGAGTGGGCAAAGAAGTGGCGGATGGAATACAATGTGGGAAACAGGTTGTGCACTTTGGCAGGAGGAATAGAGGCATAGATTATTTACTAAATAAAGCCATACATCTCCGAAACAGACCCTTCGGTCCAACCAGTCCATGCCAAACATAATCATAAACTAAACTAGTCTTGCCTGCCTGCTCCTGGCCCAAATCCCTCCAAACCTTTCCTCTTGTACCCACCTAAGTGTCTTTTAAACATTGTAACTTTGCCTGCATCAACGACTTCCTCAGGAAGTTCATTCTACATGCGAACTACCCTCTCTCTTTTCTAAAAAAAAAACTTTTTAAAATCTCTCCTCTCACCTTAAAAATATGCCCCCTAGTCTTGAAATCCCCCATCCAAGGGAAAAAGACCTACCATTAGCCCCGTGTATACGTCTCATGACTTTATCAATTCCTACGCTCAAGTGAAAATAGTCCTGGCTGATCCAGCCTTTCTTAATAACTCAAACCTTCCATATCCGGCAACATCCTGGTAAATCTCTTCTGAACCCCTTCTAGCTTATTAATGTCCTTCCTATAATGTTGAAAGGCTTCAGAAATCTGCAACACAAAGGGTCTTAGGGGTTCTAGTTCAGGATTCTCTTCAGGTTAACATGCAGGTACAGTTGGCAGTTAGGAAAGCAGTTGCAATGTTGGCATTTCAAGAGGGCCAGAATACAAGAACAGAGACGTACTGCTGAGACTATACAAGGCTCTGGCCAGATGCATTTGGAATATTGAGGGCAGCTTAGGGTCCCATATATAAGGATGTGCTGGCGCTGATGGAGGTCCAGAGGAGATTTACATGAATGATCCTGGGTTAGGGCTCGTCATATGAGGAGTAGTTGAAGACCCTGGGTCTGTATTCGATAGAGTTTTAGAAGGATGAGGGATAAATCTCTTCTAAACTTGTATAATACTGAGGCCTGGATAGAGTGGATGTGGAGATAATGTTTCCACTAGTAGGAGAGACCAGGACCTGAGGTCGCAGCCTCAGAATAAAGGGAAACCATTTAGAACTGAGATGAGGAGGAAAGCCAGAGGGTGTTAAATCTGTGGAGTGCACTGCTGCAGAAGGCTGCAGAGGCCAAGCTGTTGAGTACATTTAAGACAGAGATAGGTTCTTGATTACTAAGGGGATTAAGGGTTACAGGGAGAAGGCAGGAGAATGGGGTTGAGAAACACATCAGCCATGATCGAATGATGGAGCAGACTCGATGGGCCAAATTACCTAATTCTGCTCCTATGTCTTAGTCTTATTCCCTCTTGCTCTCTGTCATTGCAGTGAAGTAACCAAAACCTGGAATTTAGATAGCTATTCTCTCCCACTGGTTGCTGTAAATATAAATCTCATATGGTGCCTCTAACCGTAGAGTCTAACCAAAGACTGTATCATTTGGATGCCAACTGCCCTGTGTCTTCAATGAAGAGTTAAGTAATCTGGTTTTTGTAGGGGTTTAGAGTTTCAGTTGGCAGAGTTATATGTTGATAATTCATATTCCTTTACCTTTGATTAGAATGAATCTATTTGTAATAAACACGTCATGTTCTAACAAACTTGGTTGAGGTTTTCTGTTGACCCGAGATCATCAGACAGGTAAATTGGGAACTTTGAGCAATTTATTAAATCTTTAATTTAAATCTTGTGACAATGCCGAGTAGTGCACTTTTCCCAGGCAAGTTGTGTTACCGCTAGAATGATAACAGCAGAAGGACATCGAGTGAATTTGAACTATCTAATAGATATGATTCTATGCAGCATCATGAATTTTACAGACCTGTGCAGGACGGCTCTAGATGGTGTCTCAAAATTGGAGCCCTCCAGTGCAAAGGTAAGGCAAGAACAAAGGCCTGCTGTCCCAGATAGTAGACATCACCAAAATCCATACCCCTCTGTTGAAACCAGTCAAATATATGGTCTGGTAATGCTACGTACAGCAGAAGAGATTTGCAGCTTTTCAATGATCATTAAGTTGTTTTAATATTTTAAGATCTCTTCAGCAGTCAAAGATGAGCCTGAAGCTGAACAAGAAAAAGATGTAATTGAAGAGGCCTGCAGTCAGGTACTGGGGTCATGTACTTCACCTGTATCCTGACCAGTTGAAAACAGTAACAGAGATAAAGTGACCGACACACGTGACAGTGGAGCAGTGACTGACTGATTTATCACTTCATTCAAAGCACTCTTCCACTAATTAAAAATGATTCCAGCCAGAAGCAGTGAAAAGACTATAACAGAATCAAAGTGAAATGAGAAGAAAGCCAAGTTTCAATTTCATAAAACTGTAAAATCATTGGAAGAGCTAAACGTTATTCTCTTGACTGAAAACAAAAAAAAAATGCTGGAAATCACAGAAGGTCAGGCAGCATCTGTGGAGAGATAGCAAGCTAACGTTACAAGTCTAAATGACTGTCCACGGATGCAGCCTGACCCATTGTGATTTCCAGCATATTTTTTTGTTTTCAGTATAAATTCCAGCATCTGCAGTAATTTGCTCCAACATTATTCTCTTTGTTCTTCTTTCCAAAAAGTGTATCTCCTCACACTTCGCATTAAGTTTCATCTGCTAAATGTCCACATATCCAAACAATATGTTTCTGTCCCCTTGGTCTAATTCTGTCCTCTTTACAACAGTTTCAAGTTTCTGTCTTATGCAAGTTTTGAAATTATTGCTACATGACCAAGTTAAAGTCATTATTATATATGAAGGAAGAAACATGCTGTTTGTAACAATCCCTGGGGAATCACACTCTACATAATTTCCTCCAGACTGAAAAACATCCATTCACCAGTACTTTGTGTACTGTCATTCAGCCAACCTCTTATCCACACTCCCACTCTCCTTTTCATTCTATGGGTTTTAACTTTGCAGACAAGCCTGTCATGTCTTTATCAAAAGCCTATTGGAATATACACCATAGCAATCACATTACCCTCACCAACCAATGTGTTACCTCATTGAAAGACCTCGAAGTTATTTAAACATGTGTCGTTGATAAATATCCGTGCTGAACTATTGTCAAACTTGGTGTTAGTTTGAGTTTCAGTGGATTGACACTGTACTGAGAAAGACAGCTTGCAGATTTTCATTGTTTCTGAATTTGTCTTCGTTTTCAGATTTCCAACAATTTTTTTGTTTCTTTTTCACTCTGCTGAAGATGCTAACACCGTACTCGTTATCTATAGATGTTAGCACCTCAACTATTTGATTGTGGATAGCATTATACAAAAGCTCAATCTTTTCCTCATCCAGCACATTATACATAGACTCATTGCAATGAGCTGTGGGGATTCAGGGGGATTTCTCCTTTTCCTGCTAACCAAAAGAAGCCGAGGCCAAATCAACCACAATTACTGCTAGTCTGGAATCGACTCAGCACAAAGTGGAAATTGTAGCTGGCAACTTTTTCTGTTCTGTGAGACTTCTGTACTTGGTGGGAAGGTGGATAAATATCTTCATGTTGTTGGTGTTCTGTTCTGTGGATCTTGGTCCCTTTCAGCGCAGGTTTCTAATGAATTCAATCCTTTAGTCTCAATTGAGTTGTAGCTGCTGAAAGCATGGAGGGTTTATAATCATGTTACAGGAAGGGAGGAATATTTTGGGGGATTTTTGTTGGACAAAAATCTGCATTAATCAGGCTGCTTGTTGGCACTTACTATTCAAAGAATATTTCCCTTGAGGAAATGTTTAAGAATTTCTATTATTCCAACACTTCTCAGTGCCAAATGCCATTTCTTACAAAAATTCTCTCTATTTGGGTGGCTGCACACAGAGTTCAGACCATTGCTAGTATTGTAGTCCGGAATGTGCAATAGTTAACCATTTCACTGGGGCCTCCTTTTACTTATGGTATCTTTACTGCGCTGATGTTCGCTGATGGAAGTACTTGTAAGCTATCCTTTAGTCAAATTTTGACTAGATATGGGCATCCCCGATTAAACCGTGGATACAGGTAGTGGGAAGTAATGTGAACTTTGTGTGATAACGTTAGACAACTGAGTGAATCGGCTGCCCTGTCTCCTATCAACTCCATAGGAATTCAAACTTCAGGCGAGATGTAAACTGAGCTGGAGATTGTTATCAAGCTCCATATTATGGCAGGAAGTCAACATAGCTAGCATGTGACATAGTCTTGAACCATGCGGATTAATATTGCTGTTAATCTCCCAAAAGTTTCAATGCGTTCACCTGTCATTCTTCAAAGCTCTGGGAAATATAGACCATTTCCTCAATATCTGTTCCTAAAATAATCTCTTCCCAAGGATGAATTTCGTGAGCCTCCATTGAACTCCATCCATGGCAAATGTACCCTCCGTTAGACAACATGATTGAAACTATGCTCAATATTCAGTCTCACTAAGGGTTTATACAACTATAGAGTATTATCTTATAGAGTATTAAGTCCACCTATCCCGGAATGATAAAAAACACGCTGCTGAAGAGGACAGAATCATAAATTATTTGGTAGCACTAAGTTTGTATTCTGCCTGCATTGTTGTAAACCTGTGCTGACTGATTGCACATTATGATCCTTTTGCCTGGTTTGGGGATGTTATTGAACTTTTACCTCATGTGGTCATTTTTCATTGAGCTGCCTCTGAAAAATGGTGATTTTCAATTGTTCCAGAATGGAGTTCTTTCAAATGGTGATGTGTACCTGGTCACATTCCTTCTATTTCAGCTTCTCAAAATTGATTTCAGCTTTTCAAAAAACCTGTACTACCAGTGCAGAAAACTGTACATACGTCAGTTGAAATAAGTCTATTACGGGGGAGAAACAAAATAAGATGCAACCTGGAAACCATGCTATAAGCTGATAGTCTGGAGTATATGCATTCAGTGTCAAGCGAAAGAAACAAACCTTTCCTCATCTCCCAAGTGACTCTCATTCTTTTCTCCCTTCTGTTTGCACACAGTACCACGGGCAGTGTACCTTGCCCATTGACTAATGTTTGTTTGGCCATGAACAGCATGTCAACAGATGGACATTGACACGATCAGGTTCAATTACAATGTCCAGTGTTCAGAGTTGCTCAGCTCTGTGACTAAATTGGGGAATCTCATCTTGAAGTTGAAAGTTGAGTTCAAACTGTATTTCAGAATCTGGGCACATCTAGGCAGATATTTGAAGGTAGAAATGACAGAATGATGTATTGGAGACCCATCGTTAAGTGTGTATACCTTCCTAGAGGGAAAATAGTAAATATTATGTGATTCAGATTTGGTTTCAATTTGTTCTGAAGAAGCTACTAACTTAGACATATTCAAGTTCTCCAAATACTGCTGCCAGCTTCTCAAAACCTTAACAATTGAACCTATATATTTTTGTGTTCACCCATTCCTCCTTCATGGTTGGTGCCTTGATGTTTATTTAGAAAATAAATACAGGGAGAGTAAAACCAAAAACCACTGAATATCAAGATAAATCAAGACCCTATCGACCTGTTCCAATTATTACAAACTAAAATCAAGTGGCACTATGTGAAAGTGGTTTTTCTAGTGTTCAGGCTAAAACTTTCTTTAAATCTTCAAACTTTTTTGTGTGTGCAAGGCTGTTATTTATAAATAAAACTCTGAGCAATGTAGACAGTATATCAACGCAAGGCTTTTCCTTCTCATTATGCGTGTGCTTTCCTGACCTTTCCTGCTTTAGTTTTCCTCACTTGGACGAATTCCAAACATTTAGTTTCTGTGCCAAAGACATCTCAGGAAGAAATTTAGCATCCTCTTTGTGGATTGAAAGAATTAAGATTTTTTTTCAACCCCAGATTTGGAAGTTTCCGATGGCACAATGTGGTAGTTGCATTTTTGTAATTCATTCACAGAATGAGGATGTTGCTGACTAGGCAGCAGTTATTGCCCATCCCTAATTGCCTAGAGGGCAGTTAAGAGTCACCCACATTGCTGTGGGTCTGGAGTCACATGTTGGCCGGACCAGGTAAGGATGGCAGTTTCCTTCCCTTAAAGGGCATTCGTGAACCAGATGGGGTTTTTCCTGACAATCGACAACGGATTCACGGTCATCATTAGATTCTTAATTCCAGATTTTTTTTTTTATTGAATTCAAATTCTACCATCTGCCATAGTGGGATTCCAACCCAGGTCTGTGGGACACTTTCTGGATCTCTGGATTAACAGTCCAGCATTAATACCACTAGGCCATTGCCTCCCCAAACATTTTATACAACATAAACAGTAGAAAGGTTGGAATCTTCACTCATTTGTATCAAACTTCTGATAAATAACAACATTGGATGTTCTGTGTGATTGCTGGTGTAGATTGTTGAAAATGGAACTTGTGCTGCATTGGGAACAGTGTTCTAAAACTTGAAACTCAGCACTATAAAATGCTGTCTTGAAGCAAAATTGTGATGGCTTATTTAACAATGAAAATAAATACTCTCATTTGTATGGTGCTTGGCACAAACTTCGAAGGCCCTGGAACATTGTCCAGTCAATGAAGTATTCATTAAGTGTTTCCCTCTTTTCAGTTTAGAATAAATTTCACAGTGACTTATGTCAAAATACAGTTTGTTGCTTAGACATTCTGATCCATTTAAAGTTACCCTGACGTTTAACATCATCCTTATACAAAAAACTTGAGCTTTGCGTGAAAAATGGGTGGTAATGGAGTAATAGTAAAAGTTGAATTTCTGGATAGTAGCTGATAGAATAATATTTCATCATATTGATAAAATGCCAGATCAGCTTATTGTCAGGGTTTATGTCAAATTGGTCCTGAATTAGCTATTCTCAGACAGGAAGGTAATTGGGGTGCTCCAATTTGGCCTCAGTGCCATGCCATGCAAAGTGAAAATTACAGTCAGCCCTTCTACTATCCACTGACTCTCTACTAGAAACCATATGCAGGATTTCTCACTTGGGCGTGATACAATACTGGAGGACAACTGGCTCTTGCTGAAACCGGTCCTATCGTGTAACTTAGCTGTGAAATTGGGAAAAACATGCAAGAATTGCCGAATGTTGACTACCCAGGAGGACCCCATTTGGCTTATTGTGGTTGCACTGCCTCGCTGAAGGAGCAAATTACTCAGATCTCACACCCTGGCCTTCCATCTATGCCTCTGCACACTTTTTTTGTTCTGATAATAAAAACAATTGCTCACAAATCCACAAGTTCTGATTTCTTTGGTATTGGATGGGACTTTGTGGTCTACAGGAAAGCAATGGTGCTCACCCTCAATCCTGGAGGAAGCTATTCATGTAATTATTTCTTATGTAGATGACGACTTCATAATTAAGGTGTGCACCAGACATGACAGATTATTCACAAAACTCTTGAATGCACAATTCAGTTAGAAGGATAGCTATGTTTGAGGTCCTTGATCTCAGTCAATCAAAAAATACACTTCTCATCCTTGACGTTGACATCAGACAAAGCATTGTTATAACCAACCAATCTGAGTGTAAAGATTCCACAAGGAATTAGCAAAACATCTTGTTTCAATGATTTTCTTTTACAAAGCACACAGTGGCTGCAAAGGATGGATTCATGTTACAGTACATGGAGTCATTGAAGGACATTAAACTATACACAAAAGGAAACCACACTATTAATGTTTGCTTTCTTTCCAAGCCAAGCGCTTGCTGGCAAGAATTCTATGACCTAATTAAAAGCAGGAGGTTTTTTTTTGTTGCAAAGAGCTGTTTCAGAGGCTTCCCATAAAAATGCAGTGTTAATTCTGTTAGGATCTCTGCCCAATTCTGATCATGAAAGTAGTTTCCTTTGGTTTTGGTACATAATAAACATCATAAAAAGAGGAAAATTTCCTGGCCATGCAATTTTCAGCAAATTTGTAAGAGGTTTTGAAAACATGATAGAGGAGGAGGTGATTTGTGCATCCTGTTACAATAGTGGGTCTGCTGTAGAAACCTTTTGGGTTTTAGTGCTGTTCATTTTCTCAATAGTGGGTACATCTTCTACAGTTCTGGCTTAGACTCCTGCAGAACTAATGTTTTGTATAATAGAATCAACCAACAGAAGTACTGACTTGTAATCAGATTGAAGAATTCCTATTGAATACAAGAAATCTACCAGATCTAGAGATTTAAGTGGTTAGGGAGAATGAGGAGTTAAATGAATTTAGTTTTCATAAGCAGATTGTACTGGAGAAAGAAATTGGCCTAAAATTCAATAGATTCTGGCACGATTCCAGCAGATTGTAAGATTGCAACTGTCCCACCGCTATTTAAGAACAATGAACCTGATCTCATCCTCACAATGTGGAGGGTGGTCTGGCATAGAGATCAGTATCCCACCCACCATATTGAAATACATAATGAGTCAGTCGAACTTGTTAGAAGCTCTTGACCCCAATGTTACCTTGGCTGTGCCAAAATGGTTGGCATGGGGAGGTGGGTGACAGTAAGCAGAATACTTTTTATTTTTGAAAAAGAGATTCAAAATGATAGGGACGAAGGGGGGAATTGCTATAATTGGAGGCTACCCTTTGCTACTCATTGCCTGCTCCTTACACGCAAGAAGGTAAGCCCCTTCCTCCCTCCCTTCCTTTCCTCCTCCACTTTAAAAACCACACCCAGTCCCTCCAGTACCTCCCTCCCTAACGTGGGCAAACCTAACTTGCCCAAGTACTCCCTGACTTGGCTAACTCCATGTCTCTCTGTGGTTTGCTTGCAGTGCCAGTAGACCCCATACCAAGCTCTGCTTGGAGCTGCATGTCAGTTTACTTTGGCCAGCAGCTCCAGAGGGAGAGATATCCTCCCAAATAGTGGGCAGAACTCTCACTGGACCTTTTTCTTTGGGCTGAAAATTACCTAACCGAAAAGAGACCAATGTCAAAAAAAGCTCATAAGCAATTTGAGAACAGTCCACGTTTTTAAATACGAGCTTGTGAGGTTATACTTTATTTTACAATGCAATGCTTAAATGTAACATTTTGTAGAGAATCCTCTATGGAACAGAACACAGTTATCAAAAATCCTAAAAACATGATAGCCCGACTATGGAATCCCTAGGGACAATTTCAATACTGTCTTTCCCATGGGAAAGAACAATGTAGTGTGTTAGATTTGCAGCATATTCATTTCTGTAGGCCACCATTTTAACTAACTTTTTAGTGAGCTGAGATGCAAACAAACATGGAAACAACCATTGTGAATAAACATAAATGGGAGCTCTATAGGTCAATCTATGACACTAATGCTATTTTGACCCAAGTTTACCGACACCTTGTTGTCCAGTGTTCAACCACCAATAAAAATTCTGAGCCACTGAAGCAGTGTTTGTTGGGACCAGCACCAGTAGATGAATTGGATCTAATGAAAACAACTGTTGCTAGCAAATAAAAACCAAAGAACTGCAGGTGCTGTAAGGCAGGTAGAAAAACAAAGTTGCTGGAAAAGCTCAGCAGATCTGGCAGCATCTGTGAAGGAGAAAACAGAGTTAACGTTTCGGGTCCGGTGATCCTTCCTCTGTTACTACCCTGCTTGTTACTAGCAAGTGTTCAGTGAATGTGAGTACTGGCAAGTCAGACTCCCAACAGGAACCTGGCTGGATAGATTATAAATTTTTTTAAAAATTGGAGCAAATGATCTCTGCTAAATCCTCACCATGCAATATTTTAACAATAAAACAAAACAAATTTATTAACAAAGGGTGGGAGAAACACTATTCTCTTACAACAAAGATACAGGGATTTTTAAGCACTCCTTTAGAAATGACCCACGCGCTCTTTATAGACTGAACTGAAACCGCAGCTGTGTGACTATGTTAGTACGCCCTTGTGTAGCATTGTTGCCATTCTGAGAACATCCAGTGCTGTAGTTTTCATGGGGGAGAGAAAGAGAAACTCATATTAATTCTGGCTGGAGTGATTTAAAATTTCAACTCATCTGCTCGAACGATAGATAAATCCCTTTATTACGATGCTCCTGATTTTGTTTCCTTCCAGTGCTAGACTATTCCCTGCCACGGTTTCAATTCCTTTCCTTTTTTTTAAAAACTTAAAATCTTACCTTCGCTACTTTTCCACTGATGGTATCCCTAACCATCTGTCTGAAACTATTAATAATCTTCTATTCAAAGATAATTTCATTACTATAAATTACTTTCCATAGGAATGCTACTTAACACCTTATTCCATCAAAGACTTCTCAGTACTTCAGAGATTGATACACACGTTTCTCTCAAATGGCTTCCCAGAACAGACTGAATAAATCTGGAAGATTCCTCTCATAAGCCCTCTGGGTGATTCGCTAGGTGCTCTGGGTAACTTCCTCTTCCTTGCATTTATGGGTGTTTCTGTTTAAAGCTAATTGTAATCTCCAAACACACAGACAAACCTGCGTGTTAGCTTAGAATTCCAAGGCCCCCAAACTCTCAATAAACAATATTAAAATAAGGAGTGGACATACAAGTTATTTTATGTAGTGCAAATGAAGCATGTTGCTTTATCCTGGATGGTGGTAAATGGATAGTATTCCATCACAGTCCTAACTGAACCTTTGCATGTGGTGGACAGTTGGGAGGTGAACTACTCACTATAGCATTCCCGGTTATCGATCCACTCTTGGCCACGATATTAATGTGGCTGATCCACATGGGTTTCTCATCACTGATGACCTCCGAGGGTGTAAAAGATAGTGGACCTGATAGTGGTATTTCCAGCGAATGTCCAAGGGAGGCAGTTAGAATTTTTGATGGAGTTGACTATTGCTGGCATTACTGTAGTTTGAATGTTACTTAGTAATTACTAGAAACATTTCAGATTACTTTCTTTGGCTACCTTCTGCACAGTTTCGGTCAGCTGTAGCTGCTTGTCACTGGTGCTGAAATTGATGGCTATATTTTGATGGAGAAAAGTAAGCAACAGAGTTCTCAACAAGTAGCTGCAGCTAGGTAATAGACTTTGGAAGAATAGGCTGTGTGGAGGCTGTACTGAGTACAAAGCCAAAACAGGCCAAGATTCATTTTCCCTGTGCTTTTATGAAGGCCAGTGCAGGTTACCGGTGTGTTGTCACAGACCTATGGAACCTTTATGTCCTGCACTGCCTGCTGTGGTCAATCATTATGAAAGTCAGAAGTCACATGACACCAGGTCATAGTCCAACAGATTTGTTTGAAATCAACAGATTTAGTCTCGGGCTTTGGGAGTGCTGTGCTTTTGTCGGGTAATGAAGGAACTGTGCTCCAAAAGCTCGTGATTTCAAATAAACCTGTTGGACTATAACGTGGTGTCATGTGACTTCTAACCTTGTCCACCCCAGTCCAACACTGGCACCAGCGCCTGCACACTGTGAAAGTCACCATAGCCTTCGGTATCCTGGAAGCGACATGCAGCTCATCAACCTTGTCATGCATCACAATAGTCGGTACAAGACATATCGGGGACTTGCAGCAGTAACTGTCTTCTCTCAGAGTCAGGCTGTCATTCCACATGTTGCTGGGAAGGGTGCTGGTGCCCTGGTGACTATGAAGGGTCACCAATAATAGAGCCTCCAGACACTAAAGCAGGATCATGCCAGTTTTTCCCAGGTACCCAGGCTCCTGGCAGGATGATTTTATTTGCAAAACTTAACCATTCCCTCAGTATCTGACTGTATTCAAGTTGACACCTTGGTTACTGGTCAAGGAACCCTACAATACAGACCAGAGAGGTCTCCCAAATTGTAAAATTGCACTGTCATGCATCCTGCACAAACTTGAAGCTGGCACAGTACTTTTGTTTTATATATTTTCAAGGGATACTTCATTGGTTGGGTCAGCATTTATTGCCATCCCTGGTTGCCATTGAGAAGGTGGTGATGAGCTGCCTCCACAGCAGTCCATTTGGTGTAGCTACACCCACAGTGCAGCTGAAGAGGGAATTCCAGGATTTTGATCCAGTGGTTCTGAAGGAATATCAATGTATTTCCAAGTCAGGATGGTGAGTGGCATGAAGGAGAACTTGTAGCTGGTGGTAAATGGTAAGTGGTTGTGGGCTTGGAAGGTGTTGTCTAAAGAGCCTTGTTGAGTTTCTGCAGCACATCATGTAGAAGGTACATGATGCTGCTAATATGCATTGGTGGTGAAGAGAGTGAGCATTTATGGATGTGGTGCCAATCAAGTGTGCTGCTTTGTCTTGGATGTTATCAAATGTCTTGAGTGTCAACAGATTGAAGATGAAGAAATAGCAGAAGAGGGAATGCCACTTCTACTCTTCAGCAACTGTACTTCCCAGCACATTACCCTGTTCTGAAAACCTAAAGTCCTGTCCCGTTAACCATTGTTCCCTGGCACCTTTGGTCAATTTCTATACCAATGGTATAGTGATAAACTAGTACATGAACCTGGTGTAAGTATATGTGAGCAAAAGAAATATGGCAAATTATGTTGATAGATAAAGGAGTATAAATGTGACTCCCTGAACTGCTTGTTTTATGAGGGTGAAAAGCAACAATTTATTGGCACTGTTTCCATTGCCCCAAGTAGTCTGAAATATGTTTCATCTCAGATTAGGACTTTCAACCATCCTCTAAGGGGCATCTATAAGATATTTAGAAAGTAGGACACATTTTTCCTGATAAAGCCCAAATTTTCTTTTTCTTATTAGAATGCAGCGGTATTTTCGTACTCCTCAGAGGCCCTTTCACAACACCCATGTTAAGAACAGACATCAGACAAGGTGTTAATCTCACCAAGTTAATTTAGTTCCGGAGAGAAACCTGAAACTGTTAAGTTCCTGGGTAAGGAGAGATGAACTGCCTCACTTCCTTTATTCAACCATCCCCTCAATTGGTTACAACATGGTTAATTTGTAGAAGGATCCCTCTACTTTGGACACCTTTCTCATAGATGAAATTAATTAACCTTTTTAAAAGAGTCAATTTAACTAGGCTTTCTCACGTTAACAAGAGGATGTGCTTACCAATAATTAATAAAGATAGAAGTTAAAAGATTTACAGATCAGTCTTTCTGAAAACCAAAGAACTGCATGGGCTGAAATTGAGAAAAAGAAATAGATATTGCTGGAAAATGTCTGGCATCCTCTATGGAGACAAACAAGTGTTGCAGTCAGTTTTTAACTTCTTTTGCGTGTTTTTCAGGAAGAGCAAAACATTGTAAATCTCTGCAAGAGTGTTTTCTGAGTTGGGAGAGGGAGGGAGATAGCCAGGCCCTTCATTATCTCTTTCTGTTTCCTTTCTCTTTGTGTCTCTGTTTATATCTTTCTGTGTCTGTTTGTCTGTCTCTCTTACTCACTCACACTCATTCTCTCTCTCTCTATACATCTATAGTCTTTTCTTTGGCCTGTAGTAGCCCTCTTTTTGTAAAAAGATAAATTTTGGAATTAAATGTTAAAATGTCTGTAGTATTTCAGTGTTCTCAACCATCATCATGACCATCCCTTATCTGGTTATCATTGGTCTAGGATGTTAGATACATTCCTTTGCCTTTTATACTTGGATTTTGATGGAAAACAGTTCCAAAAGGAGCTGAATTTGTGCTTTGATTTTTATTTTCAAGCAGTCTTGTCAGTAGAGAGTGTTTAGTGATTTAAGTGCTGAATTTAAAACAAAGTTGCTTAACACTTTGAAGTATTGTTACTAGTGACAGTGCTCTTGTCTGTTAAAGATTGCATTTCAGATCAATAAAAACTGGCCACCCTTTGAAGTTAGCACTTATACTGAAGAAAGCTGTATTTATGCTGCATAATCACACGCGATCAAAATTCCTTTCAAAAAAAACAAAGTTATCAAAAGCCCTTCATAAATTTACAACATTGTCCCAGTTTAAAAAAAATAGCTTTGGCATTGGAATGCTTTGCTAATGGAATTCAATTTAGTTCTAGGTCATTATCACCAATTTGCATTTCCTCAAATATGCGCTGAGGTGAATGGTATGGAGAACATTGTGTTGCATTGATTAAGATGAATGAATGGGGCTTTGGTATTTTGAAACTTTGATTAACCTTCACACAACAGTATAACCAGAAACATCACAGTAGGATTTTTGAATTAGATCACTAACCTCCTATTGTACATGACTCATGTTCTGCAACATTACTAGGATCAAACAGTTCAGTGGAATACAATTGTGGTAAAACATGTAGAGTAACAGAGATATTGGTTACCATAGAAGCTGAACACTGACCGTTTAAATGCTGTGTCTAAATGTTATTTTTCTTTTCATTTTCCTGTGCATTGCATGAGACCTTGATATGTCAGATCCTGTAATATTGTAAATGGCATAAAAAGAGTACTGTTTTGCTCCCAGTGTTTGAGGAACAATTATAGCAAAGTGCTGGTATTACAGAGTAAATATAATGGAGCACTTTGCTATGTTCCCGATCTCCTGAATGCAAACTGTTGTTGCTGCAGCATTACAATGAAAGTTCTGGGCGGCCTGAGGTTCAGCACTGAAGTGCCAAAGCATCCTGCAAGTAGATCAGAAATGTACTACGTGAGTCATAGAACATAGAATTGTACAGCACAGGAGCAGGCCCTTCGCCCCATGATGTTGTGCTGAACATGACGCCAAATGGAACTAATCCCTTCTGCCTGTCAATGGTCCATATCCCTCCATTCCTTGCATATTCATGTGCTTATCTGAAAATCCCATAAATATCTCTATTGTATCTGCTTCCACCACCACCCCTGACAGTGCATTCCAGACTCCTAAAACTCTCTGCGTAAAAAAAACTTGCCCCTCATGTTTGCTTTGAATTTTCCCCCTCTAACCTTAAATGCATGCCCCCTAGTATTAGACATTTCAACTCTGGGAAACAGATTCTGACTGTCAATCCTATCTATGCATCTCATAATTTTTTGGACTTCAATCAAGTCTCCCCTCAGCCTGCGCTGCTGAAGAGAAAACAGCGTGAGTTTTTCTAGTCTGTCCTTATAACTCATACTGCCTAATCCAGGCAGCATCCTGGTAAACCTCTTCTGCACCATCTCCAAAGCCTCCACATCCTTCCTGTAGTGTTGTGACCAAAATTGAACACAATACCCTTAGTGTGGCCTAACCAAAGTCTTATAAAGCTGCAACATGACATCCTAACTCTTGTACTCAATTTCCTTAGATGCTGGATCATGTCAGTTGCCAATATCAATGCATGTGGAGTGCATTTGGCTGGATGTTGACAGAACATTCCCTAAAATGTTGGTGCCCCATGTCCAACAGGGAGGTCCTTTCGAGCAGACAGTGAGCTGAAGTTGACACGTATCTGCTCTGACATCCACATTTGAGACTTATTAACATCTTGCTGATTCAGAGAGTTTATTATGTTAGGAAATTGAATATTAAATAAGTTGAGGTGGGCCACTAATAGGGCATTTAACAAGCAATAATCTACAAATTAGCAACTTGACACTGCCTAGTGAGAAACTTTCTTTGCTGTATTCTAAATGCATTGAAGATGCAGCAAGATGCTCCTGATACTACGCTAAGCCTGTCACCAATTCTGCAAATCTGATCACAGTCCAAGTTACTCAGGCCCCTTTTAAGATTCCACCGAGTGGTTGGCAGAGTGGGTAGATAAGTGACAGATAAAATTTAATGTAGAGAAGTGCCAATTAATTCATTTTGGTAGGAAGAATGAAGAGAGTTAATATAAAGTGTGCAATTTTAAGCAGGTACAGATGTGGAGGGACCAGTAGTTGAGAGCATGATAAATAAAACATATGGCATTCTTGACTCTATTGATTATTGCATTAATTGAGTACAAAAGCAAAGAGGTTATGTTAATTATGGATGAAACAGTGGTTCTGCCTCAACTGTAGTATTGGATCTCAGTTCATTGTACCACACTTTGAGAAGGATATGAAGACAAGGGAGAGAGCAGAAAAGATTAATAAAATATTTCCAAGAATGAGGAGTTGGGACTGTTCCCCTTGGAGCATACAGCATTCGGAAGAGATTTCATCAAGTTATTCAAAATCAAGAGGAGTTTGAATAAAGTAGTTGGGAGAAACTATTCCACTGGTGAAAGGATTGAGAGCCAGATGGCACACATTTAATTTAATTAGCAACAGAAAGAATGACAACATCACAAAACCATTTCCACGCGGCAAGTGGTTAAGGTTTGGAATGGACTGCCTTAATGTGTGGCAAGGATGATGATTAAAGCTTTTGAAATATAGAAACATAGAAGATAGGTGCATGAGGACGCCATTTGGTCCTTCGAGCTTCTTCCACCATTCATCACGGTCACGGCTGATCGTCCAACTCAATAGCCTAATCTTGCTTTCTCCCCATAACCTTTGATCCCATTCGCCCCAAATGCTATATCATAGAGCAATACAGCGCAGAACAGGCCCTTCGGCCCTCGATGTTGCGCCGACCTGTGAACTAATCTAAGCCCATCCCCCTACACTATCCCATTATCATCCATATGCTTATCCAAGGACTGTTTAAATGCCCCTAATGTGGCTGAGTTAACTACATTGGCAGGCAGGGCATTGCACGCCCTTACCACTCTCTGAGTAAAGAACCTGCCTCTGACATCTGTCATAAATCTATCACCCCTCAATTTGCAGCTATGCCCCCTCGTACTAGCCAACGTCATCATCCTAGGAAAAAGACTCTCACTGTCCACCCTATCTAATCCTCTGATCATTTTGTAGGTCTCTATGAAATCCCCTCTTAGCCTTCTTCTCTCCAATGAGAACAGACCCTAGTCCCTCAGCCTTTCCTCATAAGACCTTCGCTCCAGACCAGGCAACATCCTGGTAAATCTCCTCTGCACCTTTTCCAATGCTTCCACATCCTTCCTGTAATGGGGCGACCAGACTGTACACAATATTCCAAGTGAGGCCGCACTAGCGTTTTGTACAGTTGCAGCATGACATCACGGCTCCGGAACTCAATCCCTCTACCAATGAAACCTAACACACCGTATGCCTTCTTAACAGCACTATCAACCTGGGTGGCAACTTTCAGGGATCTATGTACCTGGACACCAAGATCCCTCTGCACATCCACACTACCAAGAATCTTTCCATTGACCCAGTATTCTGCCTTCCTATTATTCTTCCCAAAGTGCATCACCTCACATTTGTCTGCATTGAACTCCATTTACCATCTTTCAGCCCAATTCTGCAGTTTATCCAAGTCTCCCTGCAACCAGCAACATTCTTCCACACTGTCCACCACTCCACCGACTTTAGTGTCATCTGCAAACTTACTAACCCATCCACCTATGCCTGCGTCCAAGTCATTTATAAAAATGACAAACAGCAGTGGTCCCAAAACAGATCCTTGTGGCACACCACGAGTAACCAGACTCCAGGCTGAATATTTTCCATCAACCACCACTCTTTGCCTTCTTTCAGAAAGCCAGTTTCTAATCCAACTAGCCACTATATCTATATCTATATCTAGCCACTTCTTGAATACATTCAATGTTTTGTCATCAACTACTTCCTGTGCTAATGAATTCCACAGGTTCACCACTCTTTGGGTGAAGAAATGTCTCCTCATCTCCATCCTAAATGGTCTACCCCAAATACTCAGACTGTGACCCCTGGTTCTGGACACACCCACCATTGGGAACATCCTCCCTGCATTTTCCATATCTGGTCCTGTTAGAATTTTATAAATCACTGAGATCCCTCCTTATTTGTCTGAACTCCAGCCAAAACAATCCTAACCTAGTCAATCTCTCCTCCTACGTCAGCCTGGTGGAATTGGATTACTATCTAAAAAAGAAACATTTGCAGAGCTAAGGAGATTAACCAGGGGATTTGCATTGAGTGAGTTCCCTTTAAATGATCTGTACTGACAATGGGCTAAGTGACCTCTTCCTGTGCTATATCCACTGCCTGATTCTATTGCAGATGTTTTCTGCCAGAGTGTTCTTGCCTATTTACCATAACATGAGAGGAAGGGCCAGAAAGACCCTGAAAAAGATGCACGGTAAATGCCTTCTCTCCAGGATCTCCATGATTATGACATTACGTTCATGGCAGGCAGTTAGGGAAACCCTTCCAAATGTCAGAACACATGTAGCTTAGTGATGAGATCTACACACTATGAAAAATCACAGTTCAGTCATTGATACTGTTAGGCAGTAATCGCTAGAAAGTATTTTTTTAATTCTTGGGATGTGGGCTTGCTGACTAGGTCAGCATTTATTGCCCATCCCTAATTGACATAAGAACATAAGAACTAGGAGCAGGGCCCCTCGAGCCTGCCCTGCTATTTAATAAGATCATGGCTGATCTTTTTGAGACTCAGCTCCACTTACCCGCCCACTCACCATAACTCTTTATTCCTTTAGTGTTCAAAAATTTATCTAGCCTTGCCTTAAAAACATTCAGCGAGGTAGCTTCAACCGCTTCACTGGGCAGGGAATTCCACAGATTCACAACCCTTTGGGTGAAGAAGTTTCTCCTTAACTCAGTCCTACATCTGCTTCCCTTTATTTTGAGGCGATGCCCTCTAGTCCTAGTTTCACCTGCTAGTGGAAACAACCTCCCTGCCTCCACCTTATCTATTCCCTTCATAATCTTATATGTTTCTGTAAGATCTCCCCTCATTCTTCTGAATTCCAATGAGTATAATCCCAGTCTACTCAGTCTCTCCTCATAATCCAACCCTCTCAACTTTGGAATCAACCGAGTGAATCTCCTCTGCATCCCCTCCAGTGCTAGTATATCTCTTCTCAAGTAAGGAGACCAAAACTGCACACTACTCCAGGTGTGGCCTCACCAGGACCCTATACAGCCGCAGCATAGCCTCCCTGTTTTTAAACTCCATCCCTCTAGCAATGGCAGACAAAATTCCATTTGCTTTTTTAATTACCTGCTGCACCTGCAATCCCACCTTCAGTGATTCATGCACAAGGACACCCAAGTCCCTCTGCACAGCAGCGTGCTGCAATTTTTTAATCATTTAAAACATAGTCCATTTTGCTGTTATTCCTACCAAAATGGATGACCTCACACTTATCAACATTGTACTCCATCTGCCAGACCTTTGCCCACTCACTTAGACTATCTCTATCCCTCTGCAGACTCTCAATGTCTTCTGCGCACTTTGCTCTATCACTCACCTTAGTGTCATCTGCAAATTTTGACAACCATGCTTAGTCCCCAACTTCAAATCATCTATGTAAATTGTAAACAATTGCGGTCCCAACACTGATCCCTGAGGCACACCACTAGCCACTGACTGCCAACCAGAAAAACACCCATTTACCCCTACTCTTTGCTTTCTACTGGTCAACCCATCCTCTATCCAGTACATTACCTGTAATACCGTGCAACTTTATCTTATTTAGCAGCCTTTGGTGTGGCAACTTGTCAAATGCCTTCTGGAAATCCAGATACACCACATCCACAGGTTCCCCATTGTCCACCATGCAAGTAATGTCCTCAAAAAATTCCACCAAATTAGTTAAACATGATCTACCCTTCATGAACCCATGCTGGGTGTTCCCAATGGGACAATTTATATCCAGATGTCTTGCTATTTCTTCTTTAATGATAGATTCAAGCATTTTCCCCACTACTGAAGTTAAGCTAACTGATCTATTTGTCTACTTCCTTTTTTAAACAGTGGTGTCACATTGGCTGTTTTCCAATCTGCGGGAACCACCCCAGAGTCCAGTGAATTTTGGTAAATTGCCCAGAGATCAATTGAGTTAACTATATTGCTGTAGATTTGAAGTCACATGTAGGCCTGATCAGATTCAGATGGAGATTTCCTTCCCTAAAAGGTGGAGTTAATCTGAGGGGCTTTTACAACAATTGGCAGTGCTTACATTGTTCCAGTTTAAACCAGCATTTTATTCCAGATGATTCTACTGATTTCAAATTTCACCATCTGCTGCATGGTTGGATTTGAACCCATGTCTGCAGAACTTTAGCCTGGGATCCTGGATTTCTGTTCCGTTACTTTACCACTGCCTGACCCCTGCGTGCATCTCTGTGTCAAGTGAGATGATCAAGCTTAGTTATGACCTGCCTCCCATGGTCAAATACTGTAGCAAAGGCCACAGTCACAAATGAAGTATGATGCATTAGCAGAGTCTGAAAAGTCCAGAAATGCTCAGAGGACTTTTTTGGCATGAATCACTTCAGGAGAGAAATAATTAAGGGAAAGGAAGAAAACATGGATGCTTCATTTGTGTGAAACGGAAGAGTTTGAAATTGCTTTTAAAGATACACTCATGATAATAGGTCATCAGGCTGATAAACTTGGAACTAGCAAGCATTACTAATGAGCAATCTTTTGTAATGGGCTTGTCTTGATTTTCGCAGGTACAACTTCAACTGTAAATCAGCCAATTCTGCCCTGGATGAAGATGAGGGCTTCAGCGATTGGACTCAGAGGCGAGAGGAGCGTCGGCAGAAACGCAGGGAGGAGCTGAGCCAGATGGAGAAGGACCATGTTGATGAATCACAAACAGATCGTGCTTACACTCTGAGGGACAGAAAGGGGCAGGAGCATCAGGAGGGTCCAAGTGTTTGTAAACTGAAAATGTGGCAGATTGAGGAGGAGGAAAGAAAGATGCACCAAAGGAAACAAAGAGAACAAGAGGAAGAGGAGGAAAATTGTCAGCGGAGAGCTCGTGAAACACAGCAACGAGAGATGGAGGAGATGGAAAGAGCTCAGAAATACCTTGATGATAAAGAAAGATTGAAATACGTGAGAGAAGAGAAAGAGCGACTGAACCTGAACAGCATGGAGAAGGAGAGACGAAAATTAGAAGTTGAGAAGGTAGAGTACAAGACTTATTTTAAAATGACTTTGGTCTTCCTTATCTCTTGAGTACTGTAGTAATGATCAATCTAATAAGTATTTGAGTGTCTTGCGTTCAGGACTGCGCTCATACTGCCTATATATTCCCTTACCGTTGTTGAGTAGCATAACATGGAGGTGTAAGTGTAAAACTGTTTCAGATCTTCAGAATGTGCCCTTGTGTACAGCTAAATATGAATTCTTAGTATTTTGCACAGTACCAACTGTAATCATACCTTTCCCAGCACCACAGAATGATTACAGCACAAAAAGATCCAGTGTGCCCTGTCACGCCCATGCCATCTCTCCTTCAGACCAACTCGGCCATTCCCATGATGCCACCTTTTCGCTATAATGCTGCACATTAATTTCTCTTCCTGTGCTTATTCAATTCCCTTTTGTGGTCCATGCATCACGGTAGTCCACAAAATTCCTCCAAGAGGTCTGTGTTTGGTCCAAAATGTAAAGTCACTGAGTCGCAAAGCCACTATGGAAGCCATTTGAAAGAAAAGGCCAGATCCCTCACTTGAGATGTCACACAACCAACTAGATCCTTTGTGCATGGCACAAATTGTCACAAGGGCAATAAATAATGCTGTTTCATTATAGTATTACAACATACGGCTGCAGGGTCAGATTTTGAACACTTCAGACTGAAAGCAAGAGAAGCAGGTTGGACTTCCTGCTGTTAATGAAACTGAACCACCCCCTTTGAAAGAAGCTATTGTCTCATTTCTGTCTTCTCAAAATCATTACCATCCTTCCCATTCATTTTGGTGAGGACCTTTGCAATGGCAAGTGGGAGGGGCCACTGTCGGATCTGCAAGTGCTCCACGAGTCTTTCCCCACCCACTTGATCCACAGATGAAGAATTTGAGAACCTAACACATGGTCTTGTCACATCAAAGACCTCGATTGAACCTTGTGCAGAATGATGATTTATATACACTTACATATTGAAGTTGACATAGAAAATACCCCAAGAAGCTTACCTGAAAATCGTTCTCGCTGCAAGCTTTAATAGTCAAAGAGATCAGAGTTTGGAAAATGTCTAAAATTTGGCTAGAAGTCAATTGGCAAATCTGTAATTTGGCATTCATTACTTATCTCACTCAGCAACGCCACTTGGCTGGTGTAGCAATGGGATCTGTCATACCAGTGCTATAAAGGGTTTTGCACTGAGGGTCCCATTGATGTCTGAGTTTATACCAAAATATTTGATACAGTCTAGCAGTACCTCCATCCTGATGTCAGAGAAGGAATAACTGAGACACCTACAGACCTAGTATTATCTGCCTTGAACCCAATGACCAGAAGAATTCATTTTTTTCACTCCACAAAACGATAACGTTGTTTTGAACCTAAATTCACAAACTTTATACTTTAATGTTTGTTATTCAGAGACCAAAAGAAAATGAGATGAAGATGTCCCACACAGCCCTGGCATGGACCGAGCATAGCGGTTATGAGGAGGAAAATAATGACATGATACGAGACAAAATGGCTTCGTACCAAGGCTATAGGACCACCAAGACAATGCTGAGGTACAGTTTTGCAAAAAAAAAGCACACATTGTGAGAAACATCTTGTTGCAACAAAATAATTTTCACTTCCTTCAGTTCTGATTCCATCCTTTCTGCTTGTTTACACAATTGAATCAGACATTTACCATTGGGATACCGATTTGAAAGTCACTTTGTTCTGTTGTTACTTACCCGGGTCAGAAGTACAACGTTAGATAAACCATTTGCAAAAGTTCTTCAATCAGGGGCCAGTTTTTTTTTTTGAGTTTTGTGTAATTTCTAAAGAGAAATTTTACAGCGCTACTAGCTTTCTAACTTGACCACACTATAGGAATAAGCAAGGGCAGCATAGTGGCTCAGTGGTTAACACCACTGCTCCACAGTACCAGGGACCCAGGTTCGATTCCAGCCTTGGGCAACTGTGCAAAAGTTGTACACAGAAATTCTCCCTGTGTATGCATGGGTTTGCTCCGGGTCCTCCGGTTTCCTCCCACAGTACAAAGATGTGTGCAGGTTAGGTGGCTAGGCTGTGCTAAATTACCCTGTAGTGTTCAGAAACATACAGGGTAGGTGGGAAATGCAGGGTTGCAAGGATAGGGTAGGGTGTTGGTTGCAATTTGGAGGGTCAGTGTGGACTTGATGGGCTGAATGCTAACTATTGACCTGTGACCAATGCGTACGTTCTTGGTGACTCTGAAACATCAGTTGGCTACTGCTTTTTGATCCAGAATTTTAAAATACGGAACAAAACTGATGAGTAGTTGGGTAGGTTAGTGTTGCGAATCCCTGGTCCAAAGTACCCAGTTTTCTGGCACATGCTGTAGAAGTTTATGTCTTTCTGTCGTGTGAATTGAAATTGAAAAATATCATACATACTTCAAAGAATGTATGGTCTTTCAATTATTGAATACTGTGGCTAGTCATGTGAATTGCCATATGGTGTGGAGGTGAAGTTTAATTCCTTGATCACTTTCCCAAAGACCATATGTCATTCTGTTGATGAGAGGGCAGAAGTTTTGCCTCCTGCTAGCTTCTGTCAATGATGCTCACAAGTCAGTCATGAAAGCTTAGACAGTGAACTCATATACTGTGTGATATTAATATGTGTATGCTTATTTTCTACATATGAAATTCTATTGCTTGCCCGCTCCATTCAAACTCCATTCAAAATGTCTGAGAAATAAATTTCTTACAAAGATGCCATTTCTATCTCTAAATATCTTGAATAGGGCAATGAGTTGACTTCTTTTTTTAAAAGTTTGGAAATTTTAATGAGGATAAAAATAGATTTTCCAATTTTACAGAATAGTAGGAACTGCCGATGCTGGAGAATCTGAGATAACAAGGTGTAGAGCTGGATGAACACAGCAGGCCAAGCAGCATCAGAGGAGCAGGAAAGCTGACGTTTTGGATCTGGACTCTCCTTCAGAAATGATTTCTGAAGAAGGGTCCAGACCCCAAACCTCAGCTTTCCTGCTCCTCTGATGCTGCTTGGCCTGCTGTGTTCATCCAGCTCTACACCTTGTTATTCCCCATTTTACAGTCCAGTTTGTTAGTAGCTCTTTACATTTGACTGCTGTACGATTGAAATCACATGAAGAAGACATGGCAGTTATAAATGTCTGCGATTGTATGTCACAGTGTACAATACATTTAATGAGATTCCCCCATTTCCTTTAGGAAGGTGCCAGATCTGCGGTGACATGATTCCTGAATGAAGTTAGGCATGCAGATTCAGCCACCAAACCAATGTGTGACTTCCACCTCACCCCAGACCAATTACAAATCATCTGTTAACCTAATTTTGGGAAATGCATTGCCTCAATTAGTAGCTACTGTAAAGTTCATTTTTTGAATCACAGTGTGTACTCGAGTTGGCTGTTCTGAAGCACAGTGCCTCAGAAGTCATTGTTGACCACGGATGGAGAAATAAAACCGCTTGGAAGTCTATTTACTGACCCCTGCTGGAAATATTCATGTATTGGCCTCAGATGACAAAACAATTAGATTATCCACAAGGGAATGAACGGTGCATTTCAGAGGAACCTAGACCAACACATGAGGCAGAAGGGGAATGTGCTGATAGGGCTAGATGAAAAGGAGTGGGAAAAGCTGGAGTGGAATGGAATCACGCTGGGGAAACTGGCCTGTTGCTATTGCTGACATTTATCCAGTTTGTGCAGGAAGAATGGAAATTTGTGTGAATTATTAGCTGGCTGTATTGGAGGAAGGAATAAGATTGAGAAGTGGAGGGCCAGAAAATTATTTTAGGAAGCATTCATACGGGATTTCAATGTGAGACTGAAGTTTAGGTTCAAAGCAGGACACTTTGGAATTTATGATATAATTGCTGAAATCAAGGAGCAAAGGCCAAAACATCCCTTAAATAAGAAATGTCAAAGGAGAGGTTGCTGCTGTGGTTTTCACCGACTTGGTCACAATATGCCTGCAAGAGCAGAAAATGAAGAAAAGTAGGTAGAATCTTAGGCCTAGATTTTTCACTGTTACTATAGTTTAGACTGGAATATCCAATTCAGATCAAAGTCTTTGTTTGCAACAACCTATCTTTGGGCAACACATTAGCATAATAGTAAAACTGTATTAGGATGAACGTATGGAGCACAGAAGACTGGGAAATAGTATTTAAGTGAAAATTAAAGGAATTGTAATAAATCAAAGGCGTGTTACAAAAGAAGAGCAACAATTCTGCCAGCCTTTGAAAACTCTCAAACAGCAACTCAATCAATGGTGCACTTAAAATGCAGGAGAACCTAAGATGCATGAAGGGAAATTTGAAAATACAAGTGCAGATGTATGTGTGCAAGGAAGAGATATGCTTAACCCCCTTTGTAAAGTCTGATGAATTAGGTCAATGGATGAGGTGGTGTGATTGTGGCAAATCTCTGTGCCACTTCAGTGAACTATCTGCTTGTTAGCAGCTGGAAAAACTTTCAGGTCACATTTACAGTTGTGATTGCTTAATAAGCTAGTTGGAAGGAAAGTGCTCTTGGGATGTGGTAATGCTGAGAAGATCACAATTATTGGTTTTTCCTAGAGATGGTAACAAACCTTCTCCTTCAACCATTGCTGTCCTTGTATTAATGTTTCTCCTGGAATACCGAAGGTTAAGAACTTACAAACTCCTGATCCGGTGATAAACAACAGAAATAAATTTACAAATCTCAATAATATTTAAGTCAGAGGATAACTTGTGTTCCCATACATTGCCATGTTTGTTCCTGTTGATGGTAGAGGCCACAGAGGATGGAAGTGTTTCTGAAGTAAATCCAATTTTTTTATTTTCATTTTTGGGATCCAGGTGTTGTTGGCTGGGTCAGCATTTATTGCCCATTTCAACTTGCCCTTGAGAAGATTGTAGTAAGCTGTTTTCTTGAACTGCTCCATCCATTCTGTGTAGGTAAACTCTCAATGTTGCACGGAGGAAGATCCAGAATTTTTCCTCAGCGATACCGAAGGAGTGGTAATATAGTTCCAAGTCAGGATTATGAGCAACTTGGAGGGGAGATTGCAGATTGTGGTATTTCCATGTATCTGTTGCCTTTGTCCTCCTAAATGAAAGTTCTAGTGGGCTTGGAAGGTGCTGTCTTAACAGCATTTGTGAATTATTATAGTGCATCTTATAGATAGTACACATTGCTACTCCTGAACATTGGTGCTGGTGCAGGATGCGGTGCCAGTCAAGTGGGCTGCTCTGTCCTGGATGGTGTTAAGCTTTTCGAGTGTTGCTGGAGCTGGAGTGATCCAGGCAAGCGGGGAGTATTCCATCACACTCGTCACCTGTGCTTTGTAGATGGTGGACATTACTGCGCTTCTTGTGGTGCTGTCTTCTTGTTTATTCTGTAAACTATGAAGCACTCTACTAGGTATAGATGGCACCAGCAATCAGTAGAATGCT
Organism: Ginglymostoma cirratum; assembly: GCA_024137785.1. Classification (NCBI taxonomy): domain Eukaryota; kingdom Metazoa; phylum Chordata; class Chondrichthyes; order Orectolobiformes; family Ginglymostomatidae; genus Ginglymostoma; species Ginglymostoma cirratum. The sequence goes on from JAHRHZ010000062.1 coordinate 37,694,682, forward strand.
TTGGATCATTAACAAATGCTATGAGCTATAGAAGAAACGCTACAGTGACAGGACCTGTAAATTTCTCATTTCCTCATGTGATGTACCTCAGTTAATGTAATTTTTCCCATTGTTAGAGACTTAGTAAGATGACACAATTTTATTCAGTCAATAAGGAGACCATTCAAGAGAATGCAAAGGCTTGTAGTATTCCATTTGTTGGCTGCACTGTAACATTCTGTTAATGGATGGAACAGGACACTTTAAGACTCACTTGCTAATGGTTACAGTCTGATACATTAACATCCCCTTAATGTGTAGTTATGATGCAAAGGTTGCCTGGGAATGGGGCCAAAGCAGAACATTGACCTTCTGTTAATGGAGAGGTTCTGATACATTGGCACTGTTGAAAATCAGCATGTTATAGTATACTAGATCTGATTCATAGATCCACTGTAACTCATTGACATTCTGTAAATGGATACGTTTTGATCCTTTGACTTTCTCTTAATGCACATATGATGATATCTCAGCATCCTGTTAGTCAACTCAATATCCTGGAAATTGGGCTGTTGCTAAGTGAATGACAAAAGCGTGTGGCAGATGGAATATAATGTGGGAAAATGAACGTGTCCACTTTGACAGGAAAAATAGAAAAGCAACATATTATTTAAACGTAACCAATGAGACTCTACAGGACCGTAGGAATAGACCACTGTGACAACTATCAATTAGAAGGACAAGGACAACAGTCACTTGGAAACAGCACGACCTGCAACTTCTCCTCCAAGCTACACATACCTGATGTGGACTGATATTGCTGTTTCTTCCATTACCACTGGATTTACCTCCTGGAAATCCCTCCCTACCAGGGCCGGTGCCCTGATGAATGGCAGTAGTTCAAGAAGGAAGGGTCACCACCAACTTAGCAAGGGCAATAAAGGATAAAACACTGATATTCTGTGAAAGAATAAAAAAAAATGGCTGACAGGAAACATTTCTGGTTAGAAGCGACACAACTATAATATTAGGAAGGTCAAATGAGGGGTCTGAAGCAAGTGTTAGGTCCTCCGCAGATTCTTGCTGCAAAATTATTTTGCCAGAAATGAACCTGCCTAACACCTTTGCCCCAATTAGGCCACCAAACCAATGGTTGCCTCTTCTGGCTGTAGGAATCCTAAACTCTGGCCATGAATCTCCCTCTTTTCCTTTTCAACAAACCTTGCCCATATTTCACCGAGAGGCCGTTACTTAACTATGAGGCACTCGATAGTTAGCAGCAGCTAATACAAACCTCATTCCTGTGAAAATGAGGCCAAAGTGCCAGTGCTGAGGCTGCTTAGATCCTGTCATTCTTTGTGGCAATATGGGTGCCTAATGTGGGAAGTCTCAAATTTCTGGGCCTTTGTGAAGATTTGGTGTCTTATTAAGAATCAAATTCTTACATTGGTTTTGCGTCATAAGCAGGCATTACATGTTTTGTTAATCACATACTGCTACATTGTTGCTTCATGACCCTGATATGAAGAGTGTTTTGAGAAATCAATCCCTACTGTTCTGTGGGCTGTCATAAATATATAAACAGCTAATTGAATCACTGGGATGGTTTAATTGCCTGACTTTAAAATTCACATGGGCTATCATTAATAAACAAAATAAAATTATCATAAACAAACCTATCATTTAATAAGTGGCAAAATGGGTCATGAACCTATGACTGAAAATGGAGGACACAATGTTAAGAATTTGGCGGGACTGTCTATATATATATGACACTGGCGACAGTACAAAAGAAGAATGGTAAGAAGTAGAATGTCCCCTTAAAACCCAACCGTACACACATTCAATCACAAATAGGCGTAATGAGACATATAGCTCTGTAGAAATATCATGGGTGGAAAACACAAGCAAAAAGGAGCAAATTCTGTAGGTCAAGGGTCCAAATGCAAAGGTGGAACGAGACGACTTTCTCACAGTTCTTTTGGTTTTTGGTGATATTTGTTGTCAACTGCAAAGTGTTAAAAGATCTTCAGTTCAGCATCTGATTGGTTGGAACTAAGTCTTCACTTGAGTTAAGAAGTTCCTTTTAGAGACTTTGAGTGTTTTCTTCCCCCATTCACGGAGGGTTAGGAGAGAGCTTCCTGTCTTTGCTTGATGGCATTCTGGAGGTCTGAGTTCAATTCCCTTTCTCGGTCTTTAACAAACTGCAACTTAAAAATCCAAAACTCTTGTTGCCTGGCAACTATTCAACCCAGAGGCACCTGTTGCTGGTTTGGCGCACAGAAGTACCAAATCCAGCTTCTTCAAAAGTTTCTTGACCCTGTGTAACCAATAAATGAACACCACACAATTTTACTTTAAACCTTGGAGGTGCAGTAAAGACAACTGGTACATTCTCTGTAATACAGCAATGTCAAATGAATTTTATCAGAAATCATCTAGGTATCATTTCTAGTGAGTATCGTGGAGGGTTTCCTTCTGAGTGTCCTAGTGAGCTTTCTCAGGCTATCTTCTCAAACTCACCTTATTACCTACCCACCATGCTCGTCATATTCACCCACTTTCCATGGGCAGAGTACAGCTCACTGCCATCACATCCTGGGATTCCAGGCACCAATGCCATTTAAAAGACCAGCCGTTCCCCTGGCAGTCTGCAACTGCCTTGCACAGTTCACATTATTTGTCCCAGTCATGTCAGACAGAGGTTAATTGAGCCACTGCATTGTCATTAGGGTCTGGGAGTCCTGATTTTCTTTTGGGTAGGGGATGAGATGCATGCAGCTGTTGCCCAAAGGAGCATGCACGGAGATTTTGATGATTGATAGAGGGCGAGATGAGCAAGTGGTGAGCTGGAGTCACCAGGTTAGTGCTCTGACTTGCATGTTGGGAGTCTCCATTTGGCAGGTAGGAGAATGGGAAATTGCCAATAAATGAGGTGAGATAAGATAACAATGAGGATGTTAGTACACATTCAAATAGGCCTGTCAAAGCTCACAGGCAAGAATCATGTCTCTGTTCAGCACTTGGTTGGAGAATAAGATTTCTTTTTCTGTATGGCAGGATGCTGCTTTCTGCTAACTTTCTCACCAATGCCCATGCCATTCAAGGACTGGGAAAATTCTGCCTATCATCTTTTCATTGTGCATTATTTACTGTGATAGGACATGAACAGGATTCTAGTTTATGTTCTAATAAAATTGATCCTATTAATTCTATTATCTTATTAATGGAACATGGGATATCCCGTTAATGAAAAATTCTTTCATTTCTGTTCATAGAGAGTTCAATACACAACTGAATCGTTTCAACATGCAAAAACTCATTGAAGGTAGAATTAGATAAACTAAACCTATTTCTGCTAATTCCGGTCTTATCAGTTGTACATTAATATTACAGAGGGATATTATGATTACAGCTGGGTTACTGATCTGAACTATGACTTCAGCGTCTGCCCAAAAGGTTGATCTCACCCACTCATTTGACAATACATCTGTTGAAGTGATTCATAAGCTGAGCTCTGATTTTCCAGTATTTGCTCTGCTTCCCCATTAACCTCACCACCCCCTGCCCCCTAGCCACCACCCACCTACCTCGATATTAAAAGCTCCTCTGCGCCTTAGTTGGAGAGGGTGGGTAAGATCCAAGAACCCAACCATCTACAGAATTTAAATCTATTAAAAGAAGTAGGTCACCAATGACATAATAGTCAAAATATGACTGTGACAGCTGTGGAATCAGTATAACTGATAACATTAACTTTTAATAATAAGTGTTGATAAATGCTTTGAGGCTAATGAGGAAGGTCTAAAATGTTGAATGCATGACACAAGAGTGCTACTGAGCGGCACAAATGAGAACAGACACCCTGGGCAAAATCTTACAGGGACGTGAATGACGTGGGCTGTGGCAAAAAATGTGACAGAACTATATTCCAGGCCAGGCACTGAAACATGTTTCTTGCTCAACAGCAACGAGTTGCCTATTAAGAGTGATTATTATTTGCTGATGACATTATTAACTACACATCTTACCTGATTAATATGCAGCGGCCTATTGTACCACCCACCACACAGAAAAAGATGCTGAGAATTTGCGACGTGATGAAATTATGAGATTCATTATGTACTATATACAGTTCACTGTGAATTTAGGTTCATGGAAATCTAGGCTAAACAAGCTTGGAGTCTGTATGCTTGGAGTTAACAACCAGCTTTCAAATTAGGTACAAAACTCATAATCCCATATGAGAGGAAGTTAACGTAGTTCTTACAATTTACCCAACGGGCATGGGGGAGAACTTTCCAGGTTTATTCAGTCTGTATTGAGAAGCTGTTCAAGAGTGAAGCATCTACCAAGCTCTGAAGTGCTGAGAAGTCTTTTGATAGGGTAACTTGTATTAAGCAACATTCCTAAGAAGAGGTTTTAAAGTAGAATAGAGGTTCTTATTAATCCCAGCCTGGAATGCAATCAGTGGGAAAGAAGTGCAGTTGACTTTTTGAAGTTTAAAAAAAATAAGAAAAGGAATTGACGCTACATTCAGGATAGTATGGCACTGGAAGGAAGTTCAGTCAGAAGCCTAAACGTAATAGTAAGTAAAAAAGTTATCTATAGTTCCAGCTGATGAGTTGAAAATTTAATTACTTCAGGCCCATCAAAGTTTTGAAGAAAAGAAATGAGCTGGGCTGGGGCTTGCACGAGGTGAAGCATTTGATATTTCTGCAGTTGTAACAGTGTATGTAAGCTGTAGCAGGATTTTATGAGTCAGTTTGGGTTATTTCTGCTGTGCATTTAGAAATTATTGAATCTGTGTTAAAGCAGAATAGAGTGATTTTCTTTCCCAAGTTTATCTTCAATTCTTTGTTAATTAACATTATTTATTGTTAAAACAACAACTGCAACATTTGTGTGTTTGTGTTTTAGTCAAAGTTTAAAAAAAGTTATAGTCTGTTAACCAGGTTCCTTTTGGGAATCTCACTTGTCCAGTACTGACACCGACTGATTATCCTCCCATTACTGTTGGGGCCACACAATCAATATCATGGAAGCCAAAGTAGCTACCTGCTGACTTCAGCTTACTGCTGGCTGTGATGAGTCTCCATGTTGCTCACCACTGAATATCATCACTTGGCATGGTCCATAGGCAGCAACCACACAATCCTGAACCACAAACATTGACATCCAATAATTGCCAACCCCACAGGATCATCATGGCACCTCCCAAATCCACTTACAGGAAGTACAGACCTGTATTTCAGGGCAAACCAGCAACTAACATTGAAACACTGCTGCAAGCACCCCTTGCATGCAGGGACAGACACAGCTTATGGGTTGGACCAGGTTGCATCTTGGGTTTGCTGGCTTGCTCTCTTAGTGCTCACTCGCTTAGCCCCTACATGCATGCTCACAGCATCCCTGCTTTGCCTTTCCCTGCCATACCAATTAGCAGTTTGCCTTCCTCTTCAGCAGTCTTCAATCAAGGAGTTATACATCTTGCTTATGGCACTATGCCATATTAATTTCACACCGTGTGCCATGTGCCGCCACCTTACACAGCAAGCAGGCAGCATGTCTGAAAGTCTTAGGACAGTATTCCTCACTGAAGTCCACGTATCATCATCTCATATGGTCTGAAATGATGTCTGAGACCTAATGGAATGAGGGAACAGGTAATGCATATATTAATTAAGAGTTCATTTAGTATGAATTGGTTATATAAATATGACGAGCTAGTAATCAGTGGGGAGTTTTATGGAGTGTGCTTAACTGAAATAAGCATGTAAGGGTGGACTTGATTTTTGTTTAAATACCATTATCTTTTCAAGTGTAACGTTGCCAGCAGAAGATGTTTGTGGCAAAACTTCTAGTTTCAGGTATGACTACCCACCCCTTTTTTCCTGAAGGTGCGCCTTATGACCAGTGGAAGAATGAAGTAACCATGTGGATCCTTTATTTCTTTACAAAGAGTAAGCAGTCTCATCACCAAATAGGAGCAAGTTTTTTTTTCAGAATTGAAACCTGGTGGTTTGAATACAGATGAAGGTTTGAATAAATTGTTAAATTTTTGCAAATGAGATTTTACGAGAAAAATGATCTGTTGACTGCTTAGAAATGAGGTGTGTTCAGGTTTTGAGTAATTTAGAAAGACTGAGGAGATAATGTGGAAGGGTCCATAAGTGAATTCAGTGCTTTGTATGAAGGCTACAGAAATGTCATTTGGATATTCCCCCATCATTCTGACATTTATGTTAGTGGACTATAGCATAATATAAATAATGGACAGACTTCTAGTTTTGACAGGAGTTAAAATTGCAGATAAACAAACACTACTAGAACAAATGTTGGAAGCACTAAAAATATTCCTAAGAAAACATTCCTTCCCAGTAGTGATTGTAGCACAAAGGGGGCTTTGACAATATGACTGAAAATGGAGGACACAATGTTAAGAATTTGGCAGGACTGTCTGTATATATGACACTGGCGACAGTACAAAAGAAGAATGGTAAGAAGTAGAAATAAGGAGGGAAATAGTATTGCTAATTTTGAGAATGAAAGAGAATTTGGGATTTGCAATAAGTGAAATGCTGAGGATGTAGTCCAAGTTCCACGGTGCCATGAACTTTACCAAATGCTACAATAAAGTATTTGAAACCAAACATGAGTTTGGAGGAAGAAGATGAAGGTACAGATCAAAGAGAAGGCAATGTGTTGGTCGCAAGAGGTTTCGGACCATTGATGCATGGACTAATGGCAGTGTCTCCCAGTCGTGCAGTATTGGATAGTGGGCGCACATCTACCATGTGTGGATTAGATTGCCTGAAAAGGATCAGGACAAAGTGAAGGAATTTGAGTTTCACTACATTCAGGTTATGGGGCACATTAAAATCTTTGAAAAACATGATTATTCCTTGTAAAATAGTTAATATCAATCATTTTATTATCACAGATGTAATGTCGAATGACGTACGTTTGATATTGTGTAAACCGTTTATAAAGCAAGCAAATTAAACTGGATATAGAAAATTATAAAGGTACTAATTTTGAAAAATCTGCGAATTTGTAGTTTATACAGTTGGTACATAGTTATGTTCCTTTGGAACATTACTACTTTAAGTTCTTTTGTGGAGAAGATTTATTGATATTGGAGTAGAAACTTAGAAACAGAGCCTGGGATTACTACTGGAAAATATAAAAGCTGGGTGAATGTACAGGATGAGGGGCAGGAGATTAGGCCCATGGATTGGGAACATGAAGTACAAAGATGGAGGGCTGGAGAGCATGGTGTAAACTCAAACAGTGGGTCTAGGAGTAACCATTCCCTAGAAAGAGAATATGACCCACAAAAAGAAATCGTATTAATAGGAGGGGGAGGTCGAACTGTTCTAATTCAGAAAGACAGAGAAGGCAAGATAGTGGGTGTAGTTTAACAAAGACAAGAGACATAGCACCAAAAGCAGAAAATCATGTTATCAGGAAGTATTAGTGGTCATGAACTACATGACAAGTTAATGGAAGATGCCAAAGAAGAGCTACAAACATGAGAATTGTGGCTCTGGTTTTCCCTTTTCTTTCACCTTCAGGAAGACTGTCCTTCAACAATCAGCAGCTTTAGACAGGGGTAGGGCAGCCTTTTCAAGATGGTGTGGGCACAAGGGGTGCTAGTCTTTTGGCAGATATCTGCCAACTGGTGAGTTCATCTGGGAACAGTGGCTGGTAGAATAGGGTAAGCATCAGGTAAGAGGGTGCTATATGGCCAGGGTATATAGTGAGTAGTCAGGTTTGGTAAAGTATGTTAAGAGTTGTTGGTAGGCTTTCTGGGGAGAAATCATCTGTGTAACTGGTCAAAACTGACACTAACCCAAAAAAAACGTAATACTCAGCCTATAGAGATAAAAGGTACTGCAGATGCTGGAGAATCCGAGATAACAAGCATGGGGCTGGATGAACACAGCAGGTCAAGCAGCATCATAGGAGCAGGAAAACTTGACGTTTCGGGCCCA
>JAHRHZ010000062.1:37703057-37761825 GCA_024137785.1 Ginglymostoma cirratum
TGATGCTGCTTGACCTGCTGTGTTCATCCAGCCCCATGCTTAATACTCAGCCTGTTATCTTGAGATTACGTGTGATTATTGGATCTCAGCCAAGACTCTGAGAATCACTTGTACAGTGTGGTCTATAGACCAACGCAAATAGACATGACAGCTTGCCTCCCTTGAGCAATGTTATTGACAGAGTTAGAATTTTCAACTCCTTGGCAGCGTTCATGGTGATATTTTCAGGCGGCAGGTGTTTCGAATGCAGTTTACCTGCATGTCACCCTCTGCTGATCTAGTTGTTATATAACCCTCAAACTAGCATACCCTAGGGGGTTGCTATCCATTCATCACTACCCATAATTCCATTCCAACCGGTGTCTTTAACTAATGCACCACACATTTCCTCAGCACTGCTTCTAGTACAAAAGTTGTAACCACTATATGTTAAAGGCAAAATCTGTTTTTTTTTCTCAAGTTCACCAGAATAGGCAGAGATGTAGACCTTGCCATTCATGCCAAGAAAAGTTTAAGGAATGAGTCTGATTGTAATTGAATTTGGTTAGGCGTGATGCTAGGAGAGGGGATCTTTGGTGATATTTTCTAATCAATCATCCAAAATATTGTAAGCCTGACTCACAGGTCATTGGTATTTGCAGTACCGTGTATGAGTACAATATTGGGGTTGCACCAACTGTTGTACATAATGAGCTACTTGTATCAGCTGTATCATATGACAAAGATGTCAACACTGCATAAATGCTAGGTGTGTACACTTTGAGCATGAATAACGGAGAAATTTGCCTGTCTCTTGAGGGTGTTTGGGAACAACTGGGCAGCACCACTATAATCACCTGCCATCATTTTTAATAGTACTTTCTGCCTCTTTTTTCCATTCCTTTTTCAGTTTATAATTATCTTAGTTTTCTCATAGTTAGCATATTGTAGAATTTGCATTTATTATTTCTCGGTGGTGATCAAAACAAAGAAACAACAATAAAAAGCCCATCTCTGTATTCATAGTGTCAGTGAAGGTCCTCCATTTAAACTACAGGCTAGTGGGTTGGAAGATTTTAAATTCTAACCACACACAAGGATCCCAATGTGTAATCTGACACTTGATTTTAAGTGTTAAGGGGAGTGGTGTGCTGGAGTAGAGACCAACAATAAGACCAAGGCTTAAATTGTAAGTTCTAACCTAAGTGCTTTCGTATTTGGTGAGTTGTGAATATTTGCTCAGGGTTCTCTCCATAAACTTTGTTGATAAGGTTGAGGCCCAGCATGGATTTGACATAGGCAACACAGTGTGGAGCTGGAGGAACACAGCAGGCTAGGCAGCATCAGAGGAGCAGGACAGTTGACATTTCAAGTTGGGACCCTCCTTCAGAAATGGGGATGGGGGATGGAGCTCAGAAATAAATAGAGAGAGGAGGGATGGGGCTGGGGAAGGTAGGTGGGATGGTGATAGGTGAGTGCAGGTAGAGAATGGTGGGGATAGGTCAGTGAGGTGGGAGAGGCGGATAGGTGGGAGAGAAGATGGACAGGTTGTGTCAGGTCAAGGAGGCAGGGATGAGAGGGAGGATTGGACATGGGATGAGGCCGGGGTGGGGGGGTGCGGGGTAGGGAGATTTTAAAACTGGTGAATTCCATGCTTAGGCCATCAGGCTGTAGGTTCCTGAGGCGGAATATAAGGTGTTGCTCCTCCAGTTTGTGGGTGGTGCCATTGTGACACTGGAGGAGGCCCAGGATGGACATGTCACCCAGAGAGTGGGAGGGGGAAGATAAAATGGTTGGCGACCGGTCGCGTCCCTTCCACTCCCTGGGTGACATGTCCCTCCCACCTCACTGACCTACCCCCACTGCTCCCTACCTGCACTCACCTATCACCATCCCATCTACCTTACCCAGCCCCATCCCTCCTCTCTCTATTTATTTCTAAGCTCCCTACCCCTCTCCCCATTTCTGAAGAAGGGTCCCAACCTGAAACATCAGCTTTCCTGCTCCTCTGATGCTGCCTGGCCTGCTGTGTTCCTCCAGCTCCACACTGTGTTGTCTCTGACTCCAGCATCTACAATTCTTGCGATCTCTGATGGATTTGACATATCTAGGTCAGAAAGTTCCAGGATTTCCTTTGCAGTTTGCCCTATTTGATGTCAGCTGGGGGAATGCTAGAAAGTGCGTGGCCGGCCTCACAACCATATGTGATCTCACTTGCTTGGCATTGCTTCTGAATCTTCCAGTACTAGTTGATATTGTTTTACCCTGTGAGCCACATTGGGGAAGGTTTTGTTATTCGTGCTGGAATGGAAAGAGGAAAGATTGCACGTAAGGTCAGAGTTAAAAGCTGAAGGTCATGGCCTGAGACATAGGACCGAGCAAAGATGCTGCGGTAGGGGAGCAGAAATTGAGTAATGTATAATTGAGGTCAGGGATTCCACAATGTATATAAGGGAACAAGTTTATCCGTAAGTTTATAAAGATTACAGTTGAAGTATAAACCCCTTCTTGAACATCAGGGTCACTTGTCTTGCCAATAGTGAGAATACTGTCTCAAGTTCATCGAAGCAATATCTTGGAAGGCTGGTTTTTATAAATAACTCATTATATGGATTTAAAAGACCGGGTTCTAGTATTATACCCAAGAAATTTATAAATATGTAACATGCTGCTTTGGAAAATTCAATGTCAGATTTACTAATACAGTCGATATTTTGTTTATATTTGAATCATTGCATGTGCGGTTACAATTGGAAGGAAATGAATACTGAGAGCTCCAGAATCAAGTTGCAGACGCTGAGTATTACTCTGTTAGTGATTTCTTTTTTTGGCTCATGGGGTATGGGTGTGGGTGCTAGGCCAGCATTTATTGCCGATTTCTAATTGCCCTGGAGAAGGTGGTGGCGTGCTGCTGCCCTTTGTCCACCTCAAGGACTGCAGTGGTTCATGTGCCAATCAAAATGGCTGTTCTATCCTTGCAGCTTGTAGTTATTTATTAGGGTCAAAGACAGTCATGCATTCCAAGTTTGATGCCCAACCCCCTAAATTTTCAATCTTCAGCGCGTGTTTAGGAGAAGACGAGGAAATACTAAAGACGACAAGTGCTATTAAGGGGAAAGCATAGACTTCTCAACTGGAGGACAGGAAAACTGATGCTAAAGTTGCTGCCCTTTCCCAGCTTTCCACATTTTGTAATGGCTAGTTCACATTGGAAGTTGGGATGTCATTAGTAGTCCACATCTTTAGCAGCAGCTGGTGAATGCGCTACATGTTTGGGTGGATTTTGACAGGTGGGGGATGTTCTCTACCTGTCGCCGATTTTGAAATAGTAAAAATGCTCCTTTGTTGCTGTTAAGGGTTAATGCTGTGACTCATATGCATCGTGGTTATCTTGTACAGCTTCCTTCCTGTTTAGCTCCTTCTCTATTTCTTCGTGTTGCATTGAGGCAACACTTATCTTTTCTTCTGCAATGGCTGAGAATCAGAAAAGTTCATCGCGACACTCTTCATACAGGTAATTGAGTCCTTACCATGTCTGCAAGTAGACCATGGAGTTCTGTCTAGTCCAGAGTAGCGGCAATTAAGTGTCGCAGACTTTATCCTATTAGGTATGTGCTGTGTAGGAAGCAGTCAGACTTGTGCGGTACAAATGTGCATGCACCGAGTTCCCCTCCAAGGTTGTTATTAACAAAATCAAGTATTTATCTTGCAGATAGGGATTCATCATAGCTCATTGAGATCACTCTGCCAACAAATAACCTTCTCCTTTTGTGCAATCACAGGATTTAGGCATGGGGTGGCAAGGCCAGCTTCTTGCCCATCCCTATTAGCCTTTTAGAGGATGATAGTGGGCTGGTATTTTTGTTAATGCAGTTATCTGTATGGTGAAGGTGCTCCTAAGGTGCTGTGAAATGCAACGTTCCATAAATTAGATGCAATGCCATTAAGAAACAAGTGAAATCAAGACTGTTTGTAACTTGGAGGGGAACTTACAAATGATGTTTGTACGCATCTACTATTGTTGTATTTCTGAGTGGCAGAGGTTATAGGTTTGGAAGGTACTGTCAAACACCATGGCGAGTTGCTGCAGTGCATCTTGTAGATCTCGTGCAGCAGTGAAGAGGGTAAATCTTTAATCTAGTGGAAAGGTTGCTAGTCAAATGCTAGCTTTGTCCTGCTGCTGTTAAGTTTCTTGAGAATTGTTGGAGGTGCATATCAAGTCAAGAGTATGCCATCACACTCTTTGTGCCTTAAAGGTGATGAACTGACTTTGACCAATCAGGACTGAACTACTCACTGGAGAATTACAAGGCTCTGATCTTTATTTTGCATGGAATAGCATAAATTTTCTGTTGCTTTCCACAAGATCGTAACGCTTAAAAATGCTCCAATACTCCTTCCCAGTTGTGGCCATTGCCAGTTAGGGAGCATGGAACAATTTTAAAATAATCCTAGTGGATTGGAAATTAGCAAATATAACATCACAATTCAGGAAAGAGGAGAGTTAACCTGGCATCAGTTGACAGAAAAATGCTGGAACTTATTATTAAGGAATTTTTAACAAAACACCTCGTAACATAGAAACATAGAAAATAGGTGCAGAGTAGGCCATTTGACCCTTTGAGCCTGCACCACCACTCAGTATGATCATGGCTGGTCATGCAGTCTCAGTATCCCATTCCCGCTCTCTCCCCATACCCCTTGATCCCTTTAGCCACAAGGGCGATGTCCAGCTTCCTCTGTAATAAATCTAGTGAACTGGCCCCAAAAGCTTCCTGTTGGAGAGAATTTCGCAGTTTCACAACTCTGTAAGTGAAGAAATTCTTCGTTATTTCAGTCTTAAATGGCTTACCCCTTATTCTTACACTATGACCCCTAGTTCTGGACTTCCCCAACATCGGGAATATTCTTCCTGCATCTAGCCTGCCCAGTCCCACCAGGATTTTATATGTTTCTACAAGATCCCACGTCATTCTTCTAAAATCCAGCGAGTACAAACCCAATTGTTCTAATCTTTCCTGTTATGTCAGTCCTGCCATCCTGGGAATCAGTCTGGTGAACCTTTGCTGAACGCCCTTAATGGCAGTATTGTCCTTCCTCAGACTAGGAGACCAAAACTGCACACAAGACTCCAGGTGTGGCTTCACCAAGGCCCTGTATGACAGCAGCAAGACAACCGTACTCCAATACTCAAACCCTGTCACTACGAGGACCAGCATGACATTGGCTATCTCGCTGTAAGATCAGATAAAATCAACATGGTTTTGTAAAAAGGGGAACTAAATTTGTCAAATTCATTACAGTCTTTTGAGGATTTACAGTTGATTAGACAGAGGAATCAGAAGATATTTATGTGGATTTGCAAAAGAGATTCAATACAATGCCCCAGAAAAGGTCATTTGTGGAAGATATGGTACTGGGAGTGAATGGTGGGAAAGGAGTAGAGTGAATCTGGGGGTGAATGGCAGAGACGGGGAGTGAACCTGATGAAAGCCTGCAGAGTGGGGGCCTGGAACAAACTCATTCAGAACCTTCAAGGTAACATCGTCCCTCGAAAAGCATTGGCTGCTCGGATCCATGTCTAGAGACTGAGCAGCCTGTAAGAGTGGCTAAAAAAATTATGAAAGCCAACTTGCAAGCATATAAAAGAAAATAAGAGATTTTATAGTTATATAATGGACAAGTGGCTGGTTAAGAGTACTATTAACCCACTGTAGGCTGAGAGTGGGGATATTGTCAGTGACCATGGGGAGGTGACAGATGTGCTGAACGATTATTTTGCTTTAGTATTCACAGCTGGAAAGGGGGAAAGTAGCTAACAGAAGTCCTATAGAAATTAACAGAGGACTAAGGACAGGCTATAAATAAAATTAGCTTGAGTACATCTTCGATAATGAGGAAATTAATGGACCTGAAGGGTGAAACGTCCCAGGACCCTGATGGTTTCCATCCACAGGTGTTATAGGAGGTAGGAAAGCACATTGCAGAATCCCTAAGCATAATGTTTCAAGAGTTTCGTATATTCAGGAGTTGTACGTCTGGACTGGAAAGTTGCTCATGTCACTCTGCTCTTAAAGTAGGGTGACAGAGAGAAACCTGGGAATTACAGCCTGACTGCTGTGGTGGGGAAATTTTTGGAGTCTATAATCAAGGATAGGGTGACTCATCACCTCAAAATTTCAGTTAATCAGAGAGAGTCAGTACTGATTCATGAAGGATACGTCATGCCTGACAAACGTCATAAAATTTTTTGAAGATGCGGCAAAGATGATGGACAGAGAGATAACTCAATGGATGTTGTTTATCTGGACTTCCAGGAAGCTCTTGATAAAGTCTCATGCAAGGGACAGTTCACTAAGGTGGAAGCCCATGGGAGGGCAACTTAATGACATGCATATGTTTGAGTGGCAGAAAACAGTGTTTTGAATAAGGGGTAAATACTCAAACTGACAGGAAATGATTAATGATGTCCCGCAGAGACTTGTATTAGGGCCTTAGTTATTCACAGTATTCATTAACAACTTGGATTACCAGCCTAAAAAGTCAAATATCCAGAGTGGCTGATGACACAATATTGGGCAGCATTGTAGATAGTGTTATAGAGTCATAGAGCCATAGATTCCTACAGGATGGCAACGGACCCTTCAGTCCAACCAGTTCATGCCAAATGTTTTTCGTAACTAAACTAGTCCCACCTGCCTGCCCCTGGTCCATATCCCTCCAAACCTTTTCTATTCATCTACTTATCTAAATGTCTTTTAAATGTTGTAATCGTACCTACCTCTACCTCTTCCTCAGCAAGTTCATTCCACACAAGAACCACCGTCTGTTATCAGGGTATTGATAGATTCAGTGACTAGGCAAAGGTGCAGCAGATGGACTTTAATACAAACAAATGTGAGGTGATCTATTTCAGACCAAGTAAGGACATTTCAGGTTATTTTTTAGAAGACCCAAAGTTAAGTACGTTAGGTGTCCAATGAGATTTGGGGATTCAGGTGCATGGCTCTTTAAAATGCTACAAACCAGGTGCAGAAAATAGTCAAGAAGGCTAATGGAATGCTGGTCTTCATTTCTTCATTTCTAAAGGGCTGGAGTATATGGGTGCAAATATTATTCTGCAGTTATACAAAACCCTAGTTAGAGCCACCCTAGGTTTACAAGTATGAAGCCTGGGCTTTAGCAGTTAAGAAACCCCCTTCCTTAAATGGAGGTTGATGATAGTTCAGTTGTTTGATAAGAATCTGAGATAGACAAATTTTTATTGAGCAAGGATATGGGTCCATGATCTTATTGAATGGCGGAGCAGACTCAAGGGGCTGAATGGCTTACTCCTGTCCCTATGAGTAGTTCCTGGAAGGAGATAGAGTATAAAGTCCTTATGATTATTGTTTGTAATTTTGTTAGGAGTAGAGAGTGAGAGCCTGATTTGGTGAGTAGTGGGTAATATTGTATGTTTGGTTCCTAGTTTGAAGTCAGTCAGGATCACAATCACAGTGTCCCTGTGGAATGCTCCTTCTGCAATATGTGGGAAATCAGGGATATTTTCAGTGTCCATGCTGACTATGTAGGCAGGAAGCGTGTTCAGCTGCAGCTCCTGACCTGCTGTTCGGAATGCTTGGAGCCGCAGGTGGATGCATGATGGAGCGCCCGTGATCCCGAGAACATTATGGATAGCATATTTAGTGAGCTGGTCACACCACAAGTAAGGACTACACAGACGGAGAAGTGTTGGGTGACCATCAGGAAGGCTGGTAAGTGTGGACGTTCTCCTCTCAACCAAAGATACCGTTTTGGATACTGTTGGAGGAGATGGCCTCTCAGGGGAAAGCAACAGCAGAAGCCAGATCAGTGGCATCAAAATTGTTGTGTTGTATAGAAGGGAGGGTCAAAGTGAAGCTGAGCAGTAATGATAGGGGACTGTATAGCCTGGTAGGTGTTTCTGTGGCCACAAGCGAGACTCCAGGGATGGTGTGTTGCCTCCCTGGTGCCAGGGTCAAAAGGTCTCTGAGTGGGCACAGGATATTCTGAAAGGGGAGGGTGAGCAGCCAGAGGTCATGGTCCATATTGGTACTAACGACATATGCATACAAATACTACGGAGGCATAGCTTTAAGGCGAGAGGGGAAAAGTTTAAAGGAGATGTGCGAGGCAAGTGTTTTTTTACAAAGAGCATGGTAGGTGCCAGGGAAGGTGGTAGAATCAAATACAATATTAATGTTTAATAGGCATTTAGACAGACACACAAACTGGCAGGGAATACAGGAACATGGACCGTGTTCAGGCAGATGGGATTAGTTTAGAATAGTTGGCATAGTGGGCCAAAGGGTCTGTCTCTGTACTGTACTACTCTATGTTCTGTGCTATGGTGCTGGGTTAATATTAGCATGGATAGAAAATTGTTTAACAGCCAGGAAGCAGAGAGTAGGAATAAATGGGACATTTTCAAGTCGGCTGGCTGCAACTAGTTGGGACCCCCAGGGTTCAGTGTTGGGGCCTCAGCTATTACCAATCTACATGTAGGATCCTGTGCTCCCAGAGGCGATGAGGTAGGAGGTGGGATGGACATTTAATTAGGCAGTGTGGTGGTGTACCTGATCCCCACACCTTCACATTTCCCCGAATTCATTTTGGGGCCAGAAAATCCACACTCAGTCTTCCTGCCCAGCTGCCAATTGAGGTTCATAAGCGGCCAATGAAGGACCATTTAAGGGCCTTAGCCAGCCACCACTGGGATTCATGTATCAGCAGCCCAGCCTGCCACTATGTAGCCATCCCCAAAGCAAAAAAGATAGTATGGATATTTGTCAGCTGAAGAGCAGGATCTTTCTTTGACCAAAAGCAATCAAAACCAGATTGAGGGCATGGACATAGGGCAGCTGTTCCCTGCAGAGACCACTCCTTGCTCTTCCTTATAACGCTTCTCTCCCTACCCCGTCAAAGCACATAGTGTGCTCCTGGATCCCTGGTCTCTGGGAGTTCTGCTCTGGCCCTCGTCTTGGCCTTCTCCACAGTGCTGCTGAGATCAGGGGCCAGCAGGGCTTGTCTCCGGACACCTAATTCCATTGTCAAAAAATCCAATGGGTCTTCCTTAGAAAGTGCTGTAGGGGTCTCTCACCAGCTCTTTAGCCTTCAGGTGAGACCTATTGTCATCAATGGATGTTTCCACCCTTACTTAATAACCTAGATGTTGAGTCGAATCCTAACATATCCCAAGTTTGCTGATGATACAAATTGTGTGGGAATGTAAGCGCTAAGAAGGACACAAAAAAGCTGCAAGAAGAAATAGATAACTTAAGTGTGTGGCGCAAATGTGTCAGATGGAATTCTGTGTGGGGAGGTGTGAGGTTCTTCGCTGTAATAACTAGAATAGAAAAGTAGATTTTTTTTTAACAGGTATGAAACGTAACTGTTGATGTTCAGGATGACTTGGCTACACTCTGAAGGAATACAGGGGGTTAATTTGCAAGTACAGCAAGCGATAAAGGAAGTGACTAGTTGTTGCCCTGTCTAGCGAGGAGTTTGAGAGCACGCCTGCAGTATTCTGTGCTGTTTTAATGTCCTTATCTAAAGAAGGATGTAGTTGCCTGGATGTGAGTGCAGCAAAGATTCACAAGATTAGCTCCTGGGATGAGACGCGAAGTAAACTGAGTGTATATTTTCTGGAGTTTAGAAGAATGGCAGGTGATCTTATTGAAATGTCATCAGCTGTGCAGGGCATCTCTGGGCTCTTATTTCACATATTCTTTTGTACAAAAATTAAAGTCAAGTAACGTAACTCCTAGCGTCTCCTGTGAGCTGGACTGTCTACAGTCTTAGGAATGGTCAATTTGATAATTTAGCAGGCAGAGTCTGCTCACTTCTGGGTAGGTTGTGTGCCATTCATACTAGGTTGTACCCGACTCTGCATTTTTAGCTGATCTGAGCTAAAAGATAGTGCTCATGTTATAATTAACTTTATCGTCCCAGAATTACAATGAACAGGAGCTCCTGCTGCTGATCGCGATCAGTAACACTTTCAGGAAAGGACACATATAAGGACAAGATACGATGGGAGCACTGAATTCAGCAATTCATGTTAACACTTTCTTCATCTCACACATTAATACTTGACCTGACGGGACACTCTTGGATGATTGTCAGTACTTGTCTTAGGACACAAAAGAAGCTCCACTATGATTATCTGGAAGCTGTCAATTTTGATTGACAGCGCGGACAGTGAAGTGAGCCCATCCTTACATTTAGAATATCGAGTAGACAGGCTATGCCTAATAACTAGGTTGTTGACTTGTTCCCCATGAGAACCAAGCCTGTAGGAATTCTCATGCATGTCTGTGTTTGGCTTGGGCTACTATGGTTATGTTGTCCCAGTTAAACTGATGGCCTTCATTGTCGGAGTATACTGATCTTAAGAAAAGTTTGTCGTGTTGTTTTGCTGCTAGCTGATGTTCGTTTATTCTGATGGTTGGTTTCCTTCCTGTCTGCCCGATGTAATGTTTGTGGCAGTCGTTGCATGGTATTTCGTAAACTATGTTGGTCCTACATGTTGTGGGAATGGGGTCTTTAATTCTTGTGAGTGTTTGTCATAGAGTGGCAGTGGGCTTGTGTTCCACCATGATTCCTAGTGGTCTTAGGAGTCTCGTTCTCCGTTCTGACATGTTCTTGATGTAGGGCAGTGTAGCCAGTGTGTTAGGGCGTACTGTGTCCTCTGGTTGTTGTCTATTTAGTAGGCACCTGCAGATGAAGTTGCGGGGATATCCGATCATGGCAAAGATTTTGTATAGGTGCTCTGCTTTTTTCCTGTATAGTTCTGGCATGTTGCAGTGAGTGGTGGCCTGTTTAAATAGTGTCCGAACGCAGGTTTGTTTGTGGGCATTGGGGTGGTTGCTATGGAAGTTGAGGATTTGGACAGTGTGAAAGCTGATTGTTTTCTGAAGCAGTTTTCTTCTTCTCTTGTGAATTTAATCCTGGGAATTTAAGTCCTAGAGGCATGGTCCTCAACCCACAATGCAATCAACAAACATATGGAATTGGACCTCATGTACAAACCCATACAGAACAAAACCGGAAATGACAGGACTCACTATAACGGACCGGACAGTATAAATTCCAAGTGGAGTAGATTAACGTTGCTTCATCAGAAGCTCCGCTGATGATGTCACCTAGCATGGTGTTGAAACATCTGAACAAAAAAGTCAACAACCTCACCCACAACCCGAGCTATAGATCTTTGCCAAAACCTAAAATATGCCTAGTAATGCTGCCAGTGAAATTCTGAATTGTAGTTGAGTTATAAATCAAGATTATAAGAGCATAAGATGTAGGTGCAGAAGCAGCCATTCAGCCCATTGAATCTGCCCTGCCATTCAATGATATCATAATAATCTTGAACTCCCCAAAACCCTTGATTCCCTTATTGATCTGTCTAAGTCATGGGCAGTGTTAATCTCATTTGGCTTTTTAAGCTCTCAGCATTCAAGAGGCACTGGCAAGGTCAAATGTCTTGTCAATTCTGAGAAGTTGATGGTGACCGTTCTGCTTGAACCATCGCAGTCCATAAGCTAGTGGCCTCTTTATGATGTTTGGTAGGGAGCTCTAGGATTTTGACCTTGACGATGAATGGAAGGTCGGTGTCTGTCCAAGTCCGGTCATTGTGAGACTTGGAGGGGAATTTGAAGGTTAAGATATTGACATGATCTTCCTCCTCACCCTTCTGGGTGGCAGAGATCATGAAGCCAGGAAGTGGTGCTGAAGGATATCTTGGACCGTTGTAGCCATGCTTCCTGTAGATAATATATTGTGCAGGAGCTGTATAGAGGATATTGAATTCCGTGACAGAGACACAGATCAAAAAGATAATCTGTTATCCAGCATAGTGTGGAGTTTGAGTTGTTGCAGCTAGACACTGCCTTCCTCTTGTAAACACCTATATAGCCTGCATGCAGTCCGGATCCTAAGTTGTAGGATTGACATGGGCTGCTTCTTTACTGAGGAAGTGGAGCTTTTATCCCAGCAAATGAGCACTGTGTCTGGAGATGGTAAAATATCAGATTCAGAGCTATGAAATACATTCTTTCAAGCTGAACTACCATCAGAGGTGCAGGAGAAATACTAGTGACTCAGGCAAAGGCTTGCTTTCAGATCTTAGGTCACGGGCATTGAAAAAAAAGCTTGTCTTTTCCTTCCTGTGCCTTGTTCACCCACATTGCTGTGTGCACAGGATATGCTGTCGAAACTGTGGGTCACCATTTCATTACCACAAGCCACCCTGACCACATAACCTGAGGAAGACACAGTTGTACATTGATTGCCCTATGGTTGCTTTGTGAGTGAAACTTGTATCACCTTCCCGCACTGCGTGCCTTCCAAAATTGCTTTGGTGTGTTTTCTAAGTAAAACATTTCTCCCACAGTATTTCATTTCATTATAAATTCATCCCCTAATCTCCTCTTCCCTTATAAAGACCCAAATTCTTTCTGGAATTCAGTTATGTGGAGGCTGGTGATCCTTGACACTACAAGTTATTTGGCCGTAGTGTGCGTCACAGCTGATCTATCATCAGTTGATCTTAATACTGTTCTCCCCACACTCCAACAAGGAGCATTAAACTATTGTCAAAAAAAAACTTAACTGATTTTACCCCAAACTCCAAATAGAGACATTGAGACCAATTCTAGCTTCATAACTTACAACAACTAAATACCTTTCATTCATGTAGTGCCTTTAAAGTAGTAAATCATTCCAAGGTACTCCAAAGAGGTGTAAGTTTGCCACTAAATCATGAAAGGAGATATCATGCTGGATACAGTCATTCCCTGCACAAGTATAAAAGGAGAAGTGACCCCTCTTTTTCACATTTCCACATGTTTTGAGTTCCTTTGTTATTTATTTATCGTTTCTCACTTTAATATCTTAAGCCTTCTCTCTTTACCAAACAGACATAATGGCCCAGATCTTCCTTGGTATTGAGGAACAGAAAAGAATTGTTTGCAATTTGATAGTTGAATACATTTTGAGACTTCCCCAATACAACTTATGCTGTTAATCCTTTCAAATTGCTCCCGACACCTGTAATTAACAGTGTGACTATCCTGGAAGAAAATTTCTGTGCGAGTTCAGGGCATCTAGCCCATGGCAGTATAGCTGTATTCATCAGAAGGTTATGTTTTGGGTATACATATTGTGCATTTGTTCATATTTGAACCTCCTCTGAAACCATGCTCACAACAGGCTGATTGTCCCAAATTTCACTAGTCATTCTGTCAGAAGATCCAACCAATGTGTATTTCCTACAATTTGTTTTCAGATTGTTGATTTTGAGAAGTGAAATGTAAAGCTTATCTATTCCAGTGACCAGTTGATCGCCTCACCATTTTCTTTTTTATGTAGATTCCTATAGAGTGCACAGCATGGGAAGAGGCCATTCAGGCCAGTTGGTCTGTGCTGGTTTTTATGGTCTATAGTAGTTTCCTCCCACCTTACTTTGTTGAACCCTATCTTTATAACCTATTATTTTCACCCTCATACATTTAGCCAGAATCTCCTAATGCACACTGATGCAATTTGCATCAACTATTCCTTTTGCTTTCATTTTTCACATTCTCAACAATCTCTGAATTTTGTTTTCACCAAATGCCTGAGAAGTATTCTGGGAATCTAAAAGGCCACAGTTGTAGTTATGCTGTATAATCCAGAGATCAGGACCTGGAATGGACCAAGGAGTTGGGCAGTTTAAATTCAGTTAAATAGTAGGAAGGAAATTTGACGCCCTGTCACAATACGGTCTGGATATGAGGTCAGACAATCAGATGAGCCATGAGCTTCCTTCATGATTCTACATTCATGGTGGCTTACCACTACCACATCCAGAGCAGTTATGGATGAGCAATAATGTTTGCTTTGCCAGCAATCCTCTCAAATGAAAAATAAGATTAATCAAAGTGAAACATGACTAGGTACTTGCCTAAAACTGTGCAAAGTAGTATACAGGCATCCCGTATGCTACTACTTGAAATAACTAAACATGGACTGGGTATCAAGCTGGATTTTTCTGACCTCTGTGCTGGGCCATTATGCAATGGGATCCTGAGCAAGTGAGGAAGAATGGAGGGTCTCTCTTTTTAAGGAATTATTTCTGATTTGTTACTCTTGATTTGCAAGTTAATGGATATTCCTGCTTTTTTTTTCCTTCCACGTGCAAATTCCAGTGAGCTTCCTGAAACTGATGAAGACAGAGAGCTTACCCGCCTGGAAGCCGAACAGAAGTTGGAGCAGATCCGTCGGAGTCTCGACGAGAAGGAGAACCAGGAGTATGAGCGCCTGCGACAGCGAGGTCATGATGCCGAGTTGGAGCTGGAAGAACTGAAGAAGAGGAGGGAAGACAGGCGTAAGCTGCGGGAAGAAGAGGAACAGCGTCGCCAACAGCAGGAGCTGGAGCTGCAAGCCAGAGAGGAGGTGGGCATCTTGGAACAAACACTAGAATCTTTAATGTTGAGGATTAGAGGCATCATCAGTGGTTCAGAGGTAACATCGCCAACTCTGAGCCACACACAAGGAAATCAAAACGCTCAATCCACAAGTTTGTATTCTTTCACTGTTTTCATCCAGGTACAACTCCTGTTCTCCTTTTGATTTCAGTGCTTTTGGGAAAGTGAAGATAACCCTTCATTCCTATTCTGGATGACTATTGAGTTGCCTCGGTTGCAAACACACAGGTGTGGTCAAGCTTAGCTGAGTTCTTACCTACAATCCTTAGCTCCTGACAGACTCTCAAGAATTAAATGACGCACAGGAAAGTAACTGGTCCCCTATGAGATAGTATTACTGTATTCAAATAAGAGCAAATATTGTGCGCATTCATGCAAACACGAGCAATTTAATGTCTCCGCTTCTAAATGTTGGCATGCCGACTCATGAAAATCACCCGATGCAGTTCTTTTTGCAGTCTAGTTGGGGGTTGCTCCTGTTTAGGTATTCAACACCCCACAAAGGCTGACTTCCAAGGTACTCCATCCTCCCACAGTACTCTCTCTTACCCCCCTACCCACCTTCCTCCTGAACTTGATCCTCCCTGCTAGCCATTTGCAACAACCCTCCGCTGACCTTTGAGCATCACATCCATAACTCCTGGATGTGGTGGATTATCTGCCATCCCAGCAGTGGTCACTACTCCCACCTTGGGAGCTGGGAACAGAGAACTGCCCAACATATGATTAGCTAGCAGCTTTTGGAGACACGTCTTCCTCTGGGGCATATATTCTCTTTGAGCAAATTAATGGCATGACAGCAGTAGAAGTTATTTGGGGAACCTCAGGCAGAGAGATTCAGGTCGGGGGATGGTCTTGGATGGAGATAAATCTTTTGGAATGCTTTGCAAAGAAGTGGCTGTTGAACTGATAATCTGCAAAATGTGACATGAGCAAGGAACACCTCCATCCTGCTCCTTTTAAAAGGCTCAGGTTAGTTTACATCTACCCTACATATGAAATAAATAAATGAGAAAGAAAGTCTCAAAGCCAGTGTAACATGAAATGCTAGAGACACAGCAAAGTGGAACTGATAATTACAACCCTTTTTACCAACCTAAATACCCAGGAAACTAGCCATTCCACAAAAAGAATTGTCTGTTGTAACATCTGAAACATGTGTCTTGGTCCACACTGCAATTTATTGAAATTAATCATTATTTAGTAATTTCTTGCATCTGTACTACTTGCTGAAACTACACTTCCTCTATTGTTACATGACCCAGATACTTGCTGTTCATCTTGCTGCATAAAGACATGTTGCATCTTGAAGTTAAGCATTGTGCAGCAGTCTATGATTTTCTGGATTGCAGAAAAACACAACTGTTCAGCCTTCACCTGAGCATGCTGATGGTATGCACCTTCTTCAATTGGTGTGTTGCTGCTTGCTATTCCTTAATCTTTCATAGGACATTTATCCAAGAATTTAGAAGATGCTTTCGTCTTTAGCAGCCATATGAATAGCCTTTCAAATCATTGGGCACTGTGCATTATTAGACAATCAAAGCACCATAGTTTGGTGCTACAGTGATGGCAGATAATATGCAAAAATCCAGGGTTGAATTTTTTTTACAACTGTATTGAATTATTTTAAGGAAGAAAGCAAAGTGGGGGGGGGATAGAAATTTTCAATTAGCTCAATTGTCAGAATCAGGGTTTTAAAATTTCCCAACTATCCTACGTTTAAAGCTGGCTTAGAGCTATAAATGCCACACCATCACCACACATTCCATCCGTGATTACTTCTGCAGAGTGAACCACCCAACCACGACATCAGGCTTTGGGAACTCTACCACCACCGCCACCCAGCCCCCCCCGCCCCCCCACCACCAACCACCGCTCTTCGCCTCCTCCCACTTCTTTCAAGATCCTGCTTCAAAAAAATCAATCTCTTTTGAATATGCATTTAGTTACACATGCTATGTATCTTCTCATTTGGCCCAGTGTTGCTTTATGCCCAATGACTGTGCACTGCAGTCAAGCATCCTGGAACATTTTGCTAATTTAAAGGCACTGTCAAAATTAATTTGTTGTTCAATTGTGTTAATTATTTGTTTGAACTAGCATTTGGTTGATTTGATTTATTTTTTGTCGCGTGTATCTTGTGACAAAGTACAGTGAAAAGTGTCATATAGTGAAAAGTGAATATAAGTGAAAAGTGCCACTCTCTGGCACCACCTTGCAACACAGAGAAATAAAATAAAACATAGAATCTAAAGGCAGGAAAAATGAAGAAATAAAGAAAGTGTCCAACTTAGCAGCATTCTCATTGTCTCCTGGGACATTTGAGAAATTGGCAGTTGTAGGTCCCATAGTGAGTTACGTGGGAAGGATGATCCAATCTGGTGTAGCAGAATATTGCAGTTCTAAGAATTCGACTGTCTTTTCAATAAATCTGTCGTGTTTAGGGTGCATTTTTCAATGGTTAACAGTGATTGTGAAATATTACAAAAAAGGTATTTAAAAACGCAAGTTACAATAATTTGTTAAAGGAAGTGTAATATTACGCATTAGAAAGACTACAGTTTTTGACTGGCAAAAAGATTTTAAAAACCGCTGCTTTGTTGTAATATGAAAATTGTATTGTTTGAGGTGTCAGCATGCAGCTATAGAATTGTCGGTCATGTGGTGTGGGGTAGTAAATATAAATAAATATTGTCCACCTGCAGGAAGAGAAAAGAAAAATGAGAGAAGAGAGAGAAAAACGGAGGATGGAGGCAGCAGAGAAACGTCAGAAAGTTCTTAGTATTTCAGGTAGTGAAATGGAGGATCCATTCATTCCCCTCAGTCCCAAGAGCCCAACATTTAAGGTAAGGATTTCTGATGGGCATTGAAGTTGTATACTATATATTTTGTTTCACTTTGGCACTGTGTGGGCAATGTCAGAGATGCATAGCGCTTGCTTTGCCATGTAATGCTTTCAGGGGAATATGCAGGAGAGATTTTACCTCAATGACATGGCATTAAAACAGTAATGTATTTGGATGAAAGGCACAGTTTGGAGGCGGTAACATGCATCATTTTAGGCCCTCGTTTACATTGTCTGGACAGTAACCTAATAGCCACATGGAAATAAATTACACTGTAAATATTTCTCTACGATTGAATGCACGTTATGTTGCTGTGCAATGACATTTGCAGTATACAGGTTGCTCTTGACCATGTGGAGTCCAGCTCGATGTGTGAGATGACTTTACATTTCATTGGCTAATGTGATTCGATAAGACAAAGAATTCTCATTTGGACAAGCCACCAGAGTTCCCTGCCTCTATGGAGCTATGCTCCAGTGTTGATAGGTGTCTCTTGGAGAACTAAGGTGAACTTTGAGGAGGGCAAAATGCGGAGTAGCAAAATAAGTAGGTTAAAATCAGCAATAACTATTGTATTAGTTTTACTTTTGAAAAATGTTCAGCTCGAATTATCACTTTTCCATGTGGTGAAACTATATTAAACAACTTATGTTTGTGTTGTGTGCCCATCACATCTGCAGACCTGAATGTCATTTGAATTTCTCTATCATTTTGTCTTTCTATTACTCTTTCCTGTAAGTTGCACTGTGTGTATGCATGATAAGCTTATCATCTGGGTGCACGTTCAGACAAAGGCTGAGCATCTTCACTGTTCTTAAAGCTCAGTAAACTCTTGTGACAGGCTGAAAACCACTGAGAGGAGTTTGGAAACAGAACTTGTATTCAATAATTCTTTTTCTGAAAGATACAACTTTAATGCTGTTAAATATTTGGCTACTAACTTGAAGTCTACAGCATGATGAGCTATGTATCCTAATCTCCAAACTGAATGTAAGCATGACTGAACAGTTTTCTAATTTTCCCAGTCGGGGCCCTAAGGTTAAGAATATCCCCTGGATAACGTGCTGGGGCTGCATCCACCCATGGAACTGTAAATCAATGTAGTCCCTCAATGACAGGTAGATAGAAGTGTTTGGGGAAGTTCTCACAGAAGGTCTTGTGTGCCTCTGGTAAGGTAGGGTGGGGGAGCGAGGTGGAAGAAACAAATTACAAAGCAAAGGAGACTTTAGTGTATGAAGATCAGTTAAAGTAGACTGTCTGTGTTTAGGGAGCCAGCTATTTGGATCAACTGTTCTGCATGTAAA
Organism: Ginglymostoma cirratum; assembly: GCA_024137785.1. Taxonomy (NCBI): domain Eukaryota; kingdom Metazoa; phylum Chordata; class Chondrichthyes; order Orectolobiformes; family Ginglymostomatidae; genus Ginglymostoma; species Ginglymostoma cirratum. The sequence goes on from JAHRHZ010000062.1 coordinate 37,721,676, forward strand.
CATGTGAGTTGGTCAAAATGTTGGTATCAGCAGTCAGCCAAACCTCCTTTAAAGGCTAGCAATGAGTGAGGCCAAGCCAGTGCAATCAGAATGTTTTTATACGGTTGATTTGCATCAGCCCTTTCCTCAACATCTGGGAAAGCAATTAAGTTTGACAATAGCCAGCACTGGCTGATGTCTAACACCACAGGATAAGATCGTTTTGGTGCAATCACCACAATATGTCAACAATAATGATTGTAAAATTCATTAATTCTTCCTTTTTCTTTCATCGCAGTACTACAGAGTATCCTCATAATTACCTACAAAGGAGAATGGCAAGGAAGTTGGTATTTGCTGAGAGCTGTTATCTTAAGGAAAAGTAAAGGGGCAGAAAAAATACAGGGTCATCACATGGCAAGAGTAAGGATCTTGTAGGAGTTAGAATGGCCCGTTGTTGCAGGATCCTTTTATTTCTGATTGTGTTCTCTGCCTCCAATGACAGATTAACGTGGCTTTTTGACTTCCTATTTTTCCAGAGCACTACAACAACATGAAAACAACAAAGCAGACACACTCATATGCTCATAGATGGTAGGAGCTGCAGGTGCTGGAGAATCTGAGATAACAAGGTGTAGAGCTGGATGAACACAGCAGGCCAAGTAGCATCAGAGGAGCAGGAAGGCTGACATTTCGGGCCTAGACCCTTGTTATCTCATATGCTCATAGTTTTGAAGCAGTCACAGGAATTTGGTTTGATTTGCCATGTTGTTTAACACAACTTTAACTTCTTGGGTAGGTGACTCAATCTGGAGTCACCAATTTAGTAGTAAGACATTTGAAAGGGAGAAGGAATCTAGAGATTATAAAATGTTACACTGTACAAATTTATGAATCAAGTAGCAAACTGCACCTTTTTTTTTATTCATCTGTGGGACCTGAGCATTGCTGGCTGGGCCAACATTTATTTTCCATCTCGAGTTCCAATTGAGAAAGTGATGGTGAGCTGCCTTCTTGAACTGCTGCAGTTTATATGCTGTGGGTTGACCCAGAATGCCATTAAGGAGGGAATTCCAGGAATTTGACCCAAAGGCAGTGAGGGAATGGCGGTATATTTCCACGTCAGGATGGTGAATGGCTTCTAGGGGAACTTGCAGATGGTGGTGTTCCCATATATTTGCTGTCCTTGTCATAGAGTCTTGGTCAGAGAGTTGTACAGCACAGAAACAGACCCTTCGGATCAACCAGTACCTGCCAGGCATAATCCCAAACTAAACTAGTCTCACCTGACTGCTCCTGGCCAAAATCCCTCCAAGTCTTTCCTGTTCACATGCTAATCAAGATGTCTTTTGGACATTATAATTGTACCCACATCCAACACTTCCCCAGGAAGTTCATTCTAAACCCTCTGTAAAAACAAATTGCTTCTCATGTCTTTAAATCTCTCTCGTCTCAACTTAAAAATATGCCCCTTGGTCTTGAAATCCCCTATCCTACGGAAAAGGTATCGACCATGCGGAAGTATTCCCTGGGTTTAGAAGGTGCTGTCTGAGGATCTTTGGTGAATTTCTGCAGTGCATTTTGTAGCTAGTACACACTGCTGCTACTGAGCATCAGTGGTGGAGGAAGTGGATGGTGTGATGTGGTGCCAATCAAGTGGGCTGCTTTGCCCTGGATGGTGTCAAGCATCTTGAGTGATCTTGGGGCTGCACTCATCCAAGCAAGTGGGGAGTATTCCATCACACTCCTGACTTGTAGATGATGAACCTTTGGACATACACTGCTTCAGTATCTGAGGAGTTGCAAATGTAGGGTTAACAGGGCTGTTTCTGCGGTTGTCTTTTCCGGTGCCTGGGTCAATGTCAGGTGGTCATGCTGTTTAGGAACTTAAGTTACAATTGTAGTTTCATAAATATACCAGAATGCAAGTCTGTCTTTGGGAGAGGAGAGAAGTGAAGAAGAATATGTGATATAAGTGGAGTGCAAGTTGTCATTGTGTGGATTTTGCCTTGACAGAGAATGATTTTGAGGAGGTAGTTTTCCTTTTTTCAATGTTAGGTATCTTTTGGAAAAAAAAAAGAAGTAAACATCAATGTGCAGAAAAATTGCTAATTGAAACTGTCAACAGAATTGTGAAGAGAACCTGCTAAGCTGTCGAAGCGTTTAAAAGTTCTTCCCCCTTAATTTTTAGGAGAAAAATGTAATTGCTTGCTATTTTACACTGCCTGTTGAAATAAACCACAGAAGTTTCCATTCCTTCATTACTGCTGCATGATTGATTCTACAACCACCTATTATCGTACTAGGATGCCTACCATTTCACAGTTTAATTGATAGGTACAAGTAGCTATAGACTCTTTGAAATGGGACAATAAGTGAATTCCAATGCTTGCTGTTATAAAGAATTCTGCATTTGAAATGTTTGTTCTTATGAGGCATTACGTAGTTGAAGGAACGTAAATGTGGTGAATTATTTTTGTGAACGACACTTTTTTTCCAACATGCAATACACGCTTAGAATGTTATTGAATCGAACTTTATCACTATGTGAGGTCTGGCTGTGACGGATATTAGGTGAGTTGGCATGGTAGGGGTAAAGGAAAAAATAATAAGTGGTGGGGAAAATGTTGATCTGAGTTGGCACTGTTCGTATAAGGGCTGTAAAGGACTTTTGTGGTGGGTAGTGGGACATAAATTTTCCTGGATGGTGTGAGTGGCTAGAGGGAGTGTGGGTGCATGGAATAGGCTAGCATAAACAGGACACTGGGAGCGTCTGAGAGAGTTGGAGGATCGTGAGGGGTGAAGCCTTGGGGAGATGATTTATGTTGTATTTTTAATTCTAAAATTTTGAATTCAGCACTGGAACACTGGGTCAAGCCCTTCACATAGTCTACCTCAGCAGCTGGCATCTCAGCTCTCAGTCTGGGTCAGCAGCCTGACTTCTAATTTTCTAATGCAGCATGCACAGACTGAAAATGCGACGTCAGGTTAAAAGTTAGATTCACGGGTCCAGGCGTTTTCTCAACTCTGCGCACCGACTTGCAAATAAAAATCCAGGCTATTGCTTTTTCCAAAGTGATCTCCATTTGCAAAGATGGATATTATTATAACTTGCTTCCTGCTTGTGGTGAATTATGATTCTTTCACTTAATAGAATTTGTCTTTAATTTGTATAATTTTCCAATATTGTTTAGGGCCACAGTTCTATAGCCTACTTTAAAACTGTATGGCTTTGCTGATGCATGGTCTCAACAGCAGGCATTTTGGAGACATCAGAATCAATGACGAACTAAACGCTCATTTATATTGATGGGCGGAAAAGTGCACATGACATGATATAAGAGCAGTTTTGCTGTTCAGTCAAAAGTGTCACCGATCTGCCGATTGCTACACAAGGGTGCCCAGTAGAAATGATTCAGTTAACTTTGCATTTTCTTTTAATGTGAGAATAGTCGTTTGTATTTTTCCAGCAGTTGACATGATGGAGATCAGGAAGTCAACATGTGTGACCTGCAGGTAAGATTTGCACTGAATCTGTCATACGAATCAATTTATTGGGCTACCAGACCAAATCATGGTCCTCTATGACCTTTTGTAGTTGGACTGTACCATGAAAATTTTACTCCAACTTGAAATAGATATTGTAGGTTTTTGGGATTTACAATTTGGATTCGGTTGGGTCTGGTGACCTCATCCAAAGCTATGAAACGTTGCAATTGTGTTGCACCATTATAAGTGACAGTTAGAAAATCAGCCCTTCCTTTCAATAACATGGTTTAGCCCTTTAAACTCAAATATTTTCAGCTCAATTTAACAATGTTCCGGATGTGCTTTGCCATATTTCGATGCAGAGCTTGAACAAATAAAAGTTACATTTAGTTTGAGAGCTGTGTTCCTGTTTTAAGGAAGAGATTGTTTGTTTTGTGGGTTGCCTAGACAGCAGCAAACACCTGTTTCCTGCTTCCTGACTCCACTTTCCATTCACCAAATGGACAAAGTCATTTGTGAAAATAGTCGATTTCCTCAGTTGTCGTACCTAAAGTTCTGTAACATGATACTGCAGAGAATATAATGTATTGGATCAAACGTTCAAATACTTTTACAAAAATCTTTATAAATACTTAATGGATTATCCTTTGCGATAATAAACATCACGACAGTCCAGTATTTTTCTCTTTAAGCCCTCCATTAGTCTTCCTTAAAGATAGTTGGTGTAGACTTACCCCTTGTTTCATCTGAGTGTATTGGATTTCCTCGGCTCAGCACATAAAATAAGATTAAGTGGGAGGGTTGTACCTAGGAATGTAGTACGTAAAATAGGTCAAGGTACAGATGAATGGCCAAATCTTATTCGGAGTGTCTGCACTCGATTTTTTTGGAGTGCATTTTATTAAATGTGAAAAATCATGACTTTTTTTTTAAGGATCTACACTGAATCCTGCTTAATTTTCTTTGTGTGTATTCTGAGTGCAGATCATCCAACAGGCCATGCCACGGAGCAGAAAATCTGCACTTTTACTCACTAGGCACTGCAATGTCTGGAGCCTAATGAAAATTACCTCCCATTTATTTAATGGGTACAGATTCATTTTTAAACCATTAACACTGCAAGGTCACTTGGTATGAATTATCTGATCTCTGTCTGATCACCTGCTTTTTGCCCCTCCAGTTCTTCACCGTTTTGTAAAAGTTAACATAAATGCACACATAGCAGAAGATGGGTCGTGTTTTTCAGCAGTTTACACTTGTTTTGGGCTATCAGTAAGGTGAAAGGAAATGAAACATGTCAGTATGAAAAAGATACAGCTGCAAAAATGTGGACGCACAATCAAATTTCCCATTGATTATTGTCAATCCTTTATCAATATTTCTGAACTGGTGACATTATCAGATCTGAGATTTAAATGGAGGGCTCTGATAGCTTGCTGCTGCACTAAGAATGTCTGCACAATATCAGGTGTAGCATTAGCTTCAAGTACAAGATTATCTTAACAGATCAGTGCATACCAAGCAATTTTCGGACTGTAAGTCAATTTCAAACTGCAAATAATTAACAATTTTTTTAAGAAGCATTTTTTTGTTGTTCCAAGTGGAATTAATACAAGTGCACCATTGAAGTTACTAGGCTGAAACATTTTGTACAGTCCAATGTGTAAGTAGGGATTTTACTCAAACCGAGATGACTAAGCAGCTGCAAAATGACTCAACCAAGAAGAAAATTGCCCAGCAAAGTGGTAGCATTAAAATGGCTGCTAAGCACAAATACATTCCAATGTTAATCTTGTGTATTAGCTAATGACTGGTCAGCAGCTCATTTTGTTTGATAAAGATTGTTTAAAATGGGGGACAACTTCTTGCTATCAGGAATTTTGAATTAATGGTTTATGATACAATTTCTCACTTCTAGTCACTTGGGGTAGATTAACATTTGAGCTGGCTCTGGGCTGGAACTATTTTGGTTATGCTGTTTTACACTGTATCGTCGCCCTTGGCTGTGAATATTTTAACAGTTTAGACATGTGCTGGTAGAAGAAAAATTCTTAAACAAGGTAAAAATGAGATTCTGCATTCTATACACAAGGTATTAAAAATGAGTAAGTGATTTTGGATTTGTACAGGATTTTGCTGAGGCTACATCTGAGAACATTGACTGCAATTTTAGCCATCTGATAATTGGACGGGTATTTGTGCCAAAAGTGAGGAACCACAACTACAAAAAACTGGCAAGAAACACTTCCCTTCAGAGAATTTTAATGAAGGATCTAATGGATGTTTTTGAAATTACAATATCTTTGACAGAGTGAATAATTTCCGCAAGTTGAAAAATTAATAACGAGAGGACTAAATTCTCTATTTCTCAATTTTGCAAAAGTCAAAGGAACTTGGGCTATTAAATGACATAGAGATAAATATTAAAGGAAAGTTTATTAATATAAAAAAGGAAAATTATATATCATATAGATAATTAGCAGGTCTTCTTTATTGATACATGGGTTGTGGGTAGCTAGATAGTACACATTGCGGCTACCCAGTGTTAATGTTGAAGGGAGTTGATGTGGTACCAAACAAGTGGCTCCTTTATTGTGGATGGCGTCAAGCTTCGAGTGCCGTTGGAGCTACACCCATCTAGGCAAGTGGGATGTATTCCATCACATTCTTGACTTGTGCCTTTTGGATGGTGGATATACTTTGGAGAGTCAGAAGGTGAGTTACTTGCTGTAGACATCCTATTGTCTGACCAGCATTTGCAATCACAATATTTAGATGTGTAGTCGATTCAGTTTCTGGTAAGCCCCTAGGATGTTGATGGTGGGAGTGTCACTGACAGTAAAGTTATTGAATGTCAAGAGATGATGGTCAGATTCTGTCTGTTGGAGATAATTATTTCCTTGGATGTGAATGGTGTGAATGTTTGTTGCCACTTGTCAGCCTGAGCCTGGATGTTGGCCTGGTCTTGCTGCTTTTGGACTGTTTCAGTATTTGAGGAGTCACGAATGGTGCTGAAGGATCCCCACTTCTCACCTTATAATGGAGGGAAGGTCATTGATGAAACAGCCGAAAGGGCTTGGACCTAGGATACTACCCTGAGGAACTCCTGCAGAGGCATTCTGGATCTGAGATATCTGAACTTCAACAACCATAACAATTTTCTTTAGTTACAGGTATGACTCCAACAAGCAGGGTTTTTTCCCTGATTCCCATTGACTCAAATGTTGCTAGGGTCCCCTTGATATTTACTCCCATCAGTTATTCTCTTTCTAAACCACTTGAAAATCTTGATTGAATTCAACCTTAATTGTGCAAATAATCCAATGTAGATCCTTAATTTGATTTCAGCATGCAACTCATTCCCATGATTTTATGCATAACATTCATTATTGCTTCAGGGAGAAACAAATATTACTTGGAGCAATGAAACGTAAGGCCGCTTTACCATACAGGACGTGCCAAATATCGTAAAACAGTAGTGGAATACCAGCTATCTTAATCAGAAGGGCACCTTGAAGTAAAATTATAGCACAAAATAGACCTCTGTTTCTCCATGTTATTATTTGTTTAATATTATGGTTTCATCATAACACTTCTTAAAAGAAAAACAATTGATCACAAACCGACTGAGGCCTTGACAAATTGTGAAACAGGATGTTGTGAAGTTATGATTACTCCTGTTACAGCTTTAATATAGGATTTCAACAGGATCGTATGTAGTTGCAGCCTGTAGGCAGTATTTTGGAGTGAGCATGGAGTTTGGTCCCATGCATTGTGTCCGATCAGAAGAGGCAAAAGAAATCAACTTGCTTGTGGCACACTGAATTCTCTTTGATAAATTATTCCCATTCCTTATAGAGAGAAGGAACGGGGAACAAAGTACCACAGGAACCCAAAGAAGCCAAATTTTATTGATACTAATGGCAAAACTTTGTTCTTGTTTTTAAAAAAATTGAATTTCCTGCCTGGCAGCCAGCTTGACTGACAGATAACTGGCTTCTGGATACGAAAGCCAGCAGCAGGATGCATGTGGTATTACAAGAGATATATATGAAGACATATTACAGCTTGTTGGGTTCAGGGTGTGGGGCAGCAGATGTTGTGCAGCCAAAATCTGATTATTTGCAAAGGAAAGATTGGCAGAGCTTGACGTGAGGATGTGGAGGAGAGGTTGCAGGATAAACTTGAGATTGGATGTGGAGATCAGGTCTTGAATTTCTTCAAGGCAGAGTTATATAGATTCTTGATAAGTAGAAGAACCAAGGGCTTTAGTGGCTGTTGTACAAGGGTGTAAGAGGCCAAAAGTATTAATACTTTAAGTACTACCTAATATGATGATGTCACTTATGCACGGATGGACCTGGATCTGCTCATCAGCTTTGCATCTGGAAGAAGTAAGACCTAAAGAGGAGGTCTCTTTCATGTTCTTAGCAGCAATGTCTATCACACCAATTTGCTATCATGGGGATGGCAGGTCTGACATATGAGGGAGATTGACTAGGTTGGGATTGCTTTCGCTGATGTTCAGGCGAATGAGGGGGGATTTCATAGAGACTTTTAAAATTCTAACAGGACTGGACAGGGCAGATGCAGGGAGGATGTTCCCAATGGTGGGTGTGTTCAGAACCAGGGATCACGGTATAAGGATCCGGGGTAGACCATTTAGGACGGAGGTGAGGAGACATTTTTTCACCCACAGAGTGGTGAGCCTGTGGAATTCATTACCAAAAGAAGTAGTTGATGCCAAAACATTGTATGTATTAAAGAGGCAACTCGATATAGCACTTGGGGCGAATGAGGTCAAAGGTTACAGGGAGAATGCAGGTTTAGGCTATTGAGTTGGATGATCAGCCATGATTGTGAAGAATGGTGGAGCAGGCTCGAAGGGCCAAATGGCCTCCCTCTGCTCCTATCTTCTGTGTTTCTATCTGTTAACTAACTTGTTTAAAACAAGAACCTCTTCCAATTAGTTTTTCCCTGACCGCATCAGACCAAACAGGCTCTGTAGATCCCTGCCAGGAAAGACAATGGTGGCAACAAATTAGCAAATGGGTCTTACAACACAGTGAGCTGTGGTAAGGATTAATCTTAAAGTGCACATACAGGAATGCGGAGCCCAGATCACAATCAGATCAATCAACAATAAATGATAGAACCAGTTTGAAGGGTAGAATGGCCTTCTCCTGCTCTCAAGTCCTGCATGCTAATGTTTCCAAATGTCTGTAGCTCTTTGGGTGAGCAGAGAATTTGGGAATGGGAGAATCTGTTTGCAGCAATGAAGGGTGTCTATAATAGGCAAAAGGGAGGCTGAATGTTTACTTCTGAGACTTGTGTAATGTGGTGGGAAATGGCCGTGCATTAATTTTGTAGAGCACTCATCCTAACCAAGAAGGAGCTTGTTATTAATCACCTCAGTGTGTGTATGGCAAAGGGTTCTTGGTCTGGGGGCTCAAAAACAGAACTTGAAGAGCATATCATCTACTTCCCTCTCCTCTCCCTGCTTGCGAGGTGGATTGCTAGAATTAAAGCAAAGAACAAGAAAGTTGATTTATGGCAAAAGCAAGGTGGAAATAAATTAGGCAGGAGGTAAAGAATCACTAACCTGATGGAAACCAATTCAAGGATTATTAAGCCTAGGCATAACTGATTTTAACACCTTGTTCAGTCCAGATCTGCCAACATAACGTAATATTGGAGGTTTTATGCTCATTGAGCACTGTATCAGCTGTAGGCATGTGGGGGTTTGAGGTTTCTTTAGATGCTGTGAAATATAGTAACATGTGGCTGTATGATGTACTAGCTGAGAATCATTCATTAAAGGGGTGAAAAAAAAACTGGCAATATATTAGTTGCTCAAACAGCAATGACCCGTTATTTTTACAAAGCGCGTTGCTATTGCAGCAAACCCAACCACCAGTTAAGTAACTTGTGTATTCAGTTACTTATTCCTACTTTTTTCACTGCAATATTTTTGAGTAAATTTCTCCTACTGTCCTGTAATTTAGTTCCCTAGCTTTTACTTGCTGCAGCAGCACATATATAGTATAAGAGTATGGTGAGTGTCACTCTTATTTCAGGCTGTTGCCAAAACTATTAGTTAACTGCTTTGGAAATGTCAGCAGTCACTCATGCATGACTCAAAACTTTAATTTCCTTTCCGTTTGACTGCAAAATGTAGCAGTTTTCACCCAAGCCTCCCAACTCAATGTGACTCAAATGAGGAACTGAGCAGTTCAGTACGCAAAATTGTATCCAATTTCAGATTGATACACAGCACTGTTACCACACCCAAACTGTGTTTGCATCCATTTACATGTTTCATGATTCAAAATCATTATCATCTGAGTGCAGAATGCTTAATAATCTGTACTTGTTTCATGGGTTGAGATTTCGAAGAGAGTTTGGAATAGGACCCACCCTTTGTAGCCAGTGTCTATGAAGATTTATCCAGCTTCATCTGAATGCAGTCTGGAAAAAAACAACTTATCTTCATTTTTGCAAGTATCTGTTTGAAAGCTGCTCAAATACATAAAGCATGACAACCCTGAATCTTCAGGCACCACAGTGAAAAATGCCTCAATTTGAAATAGATCATCTTGCCAGCTGATAGTTATTCTAAGTTGCCGTATCTCTCAGTGCTTTTCCAGATCACAAAATGACATAAGCCATTATAATACTGAATTCTCTGTGGTGAGTCTCTTGTAACTCTTTGCCAATAGCACTAACCAGACTTGCTCTTGGTTGTCTTTGGGCTGGTGCTATTTTTCTACCTTTTTTGTCATGGCCTTCCTATCTCCTATCGCCTGTGTCTGTAATTTCAGAAAGAGTATGACGAGGGGATGACGCCAGAAACAACTTGCTTGGTGAGTCAAACTAAATATGAATGAAGCAGTAAGCCGACAATTCTGCTTAACCTCCTCTGTAATTACTTCATTTCTTCTTCCCAATTTGCTCAAAGTTTCAGTGAACACATAGTGGGTGAAAGGAACTTAATCTGCCACTGATGCCTTTGCCATCATCTATGTAAATCCAATTCACCATCTTAGACCAATTTATTAAATGGCATTTAATTACTTTGTAAACTCAATAAATCAGCCAATCTTTGAATGGCAGCTAATTAAATTGACTAATTTTCCAAGGTTGACAGGGTTCATTTCATACTTCCTTCAGTTATGCTGAGTGCGATTCCATGACCACCTCCACAGTTCTGACTCAGAACAGCTAAACCAACACAGAATATAAATGATTACTGGGACGTTTCTGGCCTACAGCACTCGATTAACTCAGCATATCATTGACAGATTTATTTTTCTTTCCTAGTCCAAGTAGATTGAGGTAACTTGCGGTTGCTCCTTTGGCTCAGACAAATGCACTTAGTGCAGATCAGAAATCAGACCTTCAAGTTTCCAGTTCTTTTGTCACCATGTTTTATTGAGCTTCTGACCAATAGCAACCTATCTGCAAATTCCAGTGCTGGTACCTAATGGAACACATCAAAAGACAGGAAAGTTCAACTAGATTGGCGTTAGTCACTGCTTGGTGTATAATGCCTAAGTAACCATATGAAGTAATGTTCCAGTTCCAACAAAAATTCTCCTCCGATATTTCATAACTTTACTTCTGTTTTTTTCTCATATTTCTGATACCAGTTCTTGACGTGTATGTCAATAGGTATAATTCCCAAATGCAATATTGCACCTCTGCAGCATTCAATTTACATTTTTATGCAGCATTTCAATTATTCTTCATCTCAATGAGACCAATTGCACTATTTAAATTAATCTTTTGAATCTCTCAATTCCTTTAGATTATTTTGTGGTTTAACCTTAGTAAAGTGCCCAGACGTTTTGCATGCCATTTGTGCTGGTGGCAGTGCTAGAATTCCCCAGTGTTACCTCCTGGTCAGTCCTGTAGGTATGGAACAAAATGGTTAGGAAACAATATAAGGCTCAGCAGATTTCAATCCCTGGGCCGATCTCTTGGTCTCTATCGGTCTCCTACCTAATTTAGTAGGAGGCTGTAGCAGGCGGGTTAGAGCGAGATCTTAGGAGACCAGAAATCACAGTCACTAGTACCAGAAATGCAGTCTTAGTCAATCAGGTGACAGATTCATTGGGTACTTAGCAAGGCAGTCAGGTGGGGAAGACCAACCTGCATATTTAAAGATGGACATTATTAGCTTCTGGGGAAATCTCACTCACCAGCTTCAGGTTAAGATTGTAACCGACAAAATCAGAAAGTTTGTTGTTGTGGCCCTTTTAACTACCCATAACTAATACATGAAGAATATATACTTTTCCACCCAGGGACTTGTTTAATGACAGCGTTAAGAAAGTCAGTTTAATCATTTTGCATTCTTTTAACATTTAAGTCATTAAGATTACGTAGTTAAAACATAATTTACATTGTGTTTGATTTATTTTAGAATCATTTAATAAAACATGTGAAGACCTGACTGAGTTCTAGATAGAAGTAATGACTCTGGTATTGGGAGGGATCTGGTTGAATTGACAGTGTGGCACAATTGCTAAAGCACCCCTTTCTTAGCAACAAGTGTTTTAATTCAACTCCTTCATACTGGTTGGATCTAATAAATTATTTGTTCCTTCATTTGATGGTGTCATTAGCACTTGAGCCTTTAATTGAAATACTCCACGTGCAAAATAAAACAAACCTAACATGTATTTTAAGGAAACAGACTGCAGCTTCTTTAAAAATGGTTTCCTGTATTTACGTTTTTTGAAAGAAGTGCTTATGCTTTCTATCTGAAAGAAATCTTTGATAAACAACATACGCCGGTCACTAGTATTCCCTCAAAAATACATTATAACAAACAACTTCTAATGCTGCAGATTTAATTTATTTATGGACAATTTGACGTTTTGGTAAAATCTTAAAATTTCTCACTTAATTCACCCTGAGACTTTCCTTTCTTCTCTTGTGTCATCTTGTTTAGTGACATTAGGCTGAGTTAAGCCAGAGGATTATCCATGGTAACAGCAAATGAGTACTGTAATCTGTTTCACAGGATGAAAAGCCTTGGCTAGAGTCAAAGTTGGCAGGAAAGCTTGTGTTACGCTTAAACTGTGAGGCTAAACTCTGCTGTCTTTCTGCTTTCCAGATTAGTGAAAGGACAGAATCGTTGAACCGCTCACTGAAGAAGAGGTGAGAAAACTTGCTGCAGCAACATTGTTCCTCAGATCATCCTCTTTGTCCACAATTCAAGTTGCCTTCACTCGCTCTTGGCTCTTTGTTTCTCAGCTTATCCCCCAGTGCTTCTTCCTGCTCAGATATTCCACCAGATCTGATCTCTGATAAGGTCATCGACAATCACTTTCTTGTATCCTTCACAACCGAATTTTCCTTTAAATGCTTTAATCTCATATCCATCTGTTTACCTGGAAAATACATATCATCTACAGCACCCCAACTGATCAAACTTTGACCCTTTATTTACCTAAGTACCCTGCAATTGCTAACTCATTCTCTTTCCTTCACCTTTAATGCCCTTGCCTCTGTCCAAACTTCAACCCTTCAGGGTCATTCCACTGACAAAGTTCCAAGTTCACTGTATCAAGTCTGAGGCATTGGGGGCAAAAACCTGAATAACTCTACATGAAATCGACTTGTTCTTTGGTTGATAGTGTTGACTGCCCTACATCAGCTCTACCAATCCTTGTTCTCCTCTCCCAATATTGCTCACGATGCTCTAGAATCATTCTAGAATAAAAAGATACACGTATCTCTCTTCATGCAAGTCGAACTGCCTGCTTAACATGCTGTCACCTGCTTCCACCACACTCTTCTTTAAGAACCTATTTTATTCTGTCAACAAGAAGCAGGATGTTGAGCAACCTCTTCTGCTTCCCTGTTAATCTTTTATAGCATGCCACATCATCTCCGTCCAATCCCAACTCTGGGCCTCTACCCTCTTCTCTCATTTCTATCCCTGTTTCCCCCACTATACACTCTTTTTGAGGCCCAATTAATCCATAAGACAATCTTCCAACCCTCTCGAATCCATTTCCATTAACCACATGATCAACCAACTTCCTTCATGTGTACAATTACCCTCTCTTCCCCCAGTTGATCTCTGTTTTTTTGTAATTATGTCCTATTTATTTGCTACATATATTGTCCACTATTGGCAACTGTGATATAAACATTAAGGCTCCATGCTTCATAATTCTCTCCCCAGACTTGTACACCCTATCACCACCTCCTTTTTTTTCATAGCTCCCTTTGAAAATCTGAGATTTTATGACAGGGTTTGATTTGTTGTCCATGTTTCTTCACACCTCTTAAAGCACTTTGTGATATTTTGCCTGTATCAAAGGTATATAAGTAAATGTTACTTATTTGTTGCATAAAATATATAATTACTCTAATGTTTCTGACTGGGATCGCTCTATAAGGCTAAAAGTTGGAAGAGTACTTTGCCTTGTGATGTTTCAATGTGTAACTTTTCAAAGTAGTGTTTTGAAAATATAATTTCAGTTGACTGTCTTTTAAATTACAGTAACAGTATTAAAAAGACGCAGCCCATAACTAACATATCAAAGATTGATGAACGATTGGAGCAGTACACCAGTGCCATTGAGGTAAAACAATTTACTCACTGTACAGCTGCAGGCATACATTTCAACTGTCATACACAGACCTTGTTCTCAGAACGGAATTGTTGGAAGAATCGTAGCTTTGTATGAACCTTTTTAGTTAAAATCCATTTTGCCTTGTCCTTTTGGAAAGTCATCTGTACATTGGAAAGGTACACGACCGTCGCCTGACTGGCCTTTGATGTCACTGTAGGACCAGGGTTTAGGATTTAGACGAGAAAACTTGTCATTATTCTCACTTTCCAACCCCTCCCTCCCAATAAATAATTCTCGGATTGCACAGTGACTGACGTTGCCAGTACTGGTGTAACTTTTACTATTCATTGCCATAATGAGTTAAAGCTTATTGTGTTATTTGCTATTTAGTTATCAATATTTGGGGTGCCATGGTGACTCAGTAGTTAGCACTGCTGCCTCACAGTGCCAGGGACCCAGGTTTGATTCCATTCTCACGCGACTGTCTCTGTGGATTTTGCACATTCTCCCCACGTCTGTGTCGGTTTCCTCTGGGTGCCCCTGTTCCCTTCCACAGTCCAAAAACGTGGAGGTTAGGTGGTTTGGCCAGGCTAAATTGCCCATTGTGTCCAGGGCTGTGTATGTTAAGTGGATTAGCAATGGGAAATGCTGGGTTATCGGGATGGAGTGGGTTTGGGTGGGATTCTCTTTGGAGGGTCACTGTGAACTTGATGGGCTGAATGGCCCGCTTCCACACTGTAGGGATTCTATGAATATAGAAGAACTTGTCAATAAAGGAGCAGTGTTTTGAAATGTTATCACCAAGGCTCTGAGAGCTGAAGAAACGCCTCTTTCTTCACTCCTCAGCTAGTTACAACAGGTTTTGAATTTTTGAAAGTATGTGCTTTTTTCGACTCAATGGTATATTTGACCATCTGTAAAGCAGCGAAGAAACAAGCCAGCTAGATCTCATGAATTAGCAAGTTAATGATTTGTTTTATTATTTAAAAAAAACACTCCATTAAAAGAATAAACATCCCAAATCCAATGACATCCACATACCAGCAAGCAAACTAAACAAGTTGCATGGTATGGTGGGGTAGGGTGGGGTGACCTGCAGTGGGAGAGGTTGCTGACCATGAGTGAAATCAGTTGCGCTCCAAGATTCCTTG
Organism: Ginglymostoma cirratum; assembly: GCA_024137785.1. Classification (NCBI taxonomy): domain Eukaryota; kingdom Metazoa; phylum Chordata; class Chondrichthyes; order Orectolobiformes; family Ginglymostomatidae; genus Ginglymostoma; species Ginglymostoma cirratum. The sequence continues at coordinate 37,736,887 of JAHRHZ010000062.1, forward strand.
AGTAATGTGAAAAGCCATTGGTGTTTTGACTGGTATAAGCTGGTTGTTCTTCTGGAGACAGTTTCAGTTACAGAGTAAAACAGCACATAAACAGACCCTTCAGTCCAACTTGTCCATGCTAACCAAGTTTCCCAAACTAAACTAGTCCCACTTGCCTGTATTTGGCCCGTATCCCTCTAAACTTTTCGTATTCATGTACTATCCAAATGTCTTTCAAATGTTGTAACTTTACTTGCATCTACCACTTCCTCTGGCAATTCATTCCACATACAAACCACCCTCAGTGTGAAACGTTTGCCCCTCAAGTCCCTTTTAAATCTTTCTCCTCTCACCTTTAAAATATGTCCCTTAGTTTTGAACTCACTGACCCAAGGGAAAGACATTTGCAATTCCTGATATCAATGCCTCTCATGATTTTATAGATTTTATAAGGTCATGTCTCAACCTCCTACGCTCCAGTAATAAAAGTCCCAGCCTATCCTTCTAACTCAAACCTTCCAGTCTCGGTAACGTTACGGTAGCTCTTTTCTGAACCTGCTCCAATTTAATAATACCCTTCCTATAGCAGGGCAACCAGAACTGTACACAGTACTTCGAAAGTGGCCTCACCAACGCCCTGTACAACCTCAACACGACATCCCAACTCCTATCCTCAATGGTCTGAGCAGGAATATAATGCCTCTGAACTCTTGTTTTCTCTCATTTTTGAAAGCCTCCCACTTGCCAGTCACCCCTTTACCTATGAACAGGCTAATCCAATCAACTCTTGAAAGATCCTATTTCGTACAATCAAAATTTGCTGTATGCCAATTAAGAACTTTAACTTCCATACAAGGTCCGCCCTTTTCCATAAATGTTTTAAGCTGATAGAATTATGATCACTGCTCACACAGTGCTCCCCCACTAACACTTCAGTCATATGCCCTGCCTTATTTCCCAAGTGAAGGTCAATTTTTGCTCCTCTGCAGAAGGTACATCTCCATATTGATAAAGAAAATTGTCTTGAACATATTTTACAAATTCCTCACCATCCATGCCCTTAACATTATGGCAGTCCCAGTCTATGTTTGAAAAGTTTAAATTCCCTACTATTACAACTCATATTCCCTACGTATTTGTTCCTCAATTTCCCTCCGACTGTTGGGGGCCTATAGTATACAATCCCATCAAAGTGAGTTCCACCCATATAGCTTCACTGGATGACGCCTCGGAAATATTCTCTCTAACTACAGCAGTAATGTTTTCCTTAATGAAAAACATCATTTTCCCTCCTGTCTTGCCTCCCTTTCTATCCTTCCTATGCACATAAACCCCAGAACATTGAGCTGCCAGTCCTGTCCCTCCTTCAGCCATGTTTCTGTAATGGCTATGACGTCCCAGTCCCATGCTCCATACATGCCCTGAGTTCATTTGCCTTACCTGTAAGACTCCTTACACTGAAATAAATGGAGTTTAATTCTTCAGAGCTACACTGTACTCTGATTTGTTTTTGCCTGTCTTTTCTAATTAACTTGCTCTTTTTTAAAATTCAGAACCGTCCTCAACTGTCTTTCTATTGCCAGTACAATTTAGGGCTCCCCCCACCACCCCACCGATACCCCCCTCCCCAGCCCCCAAATTATGTCATTCTTACCAACGTGTACAACGACTTCTGGCTTCTGACTCACCCCTTTTACAATTTGCTGTAACTGTTTTGAGACGTCCTTGCATTAGGGAGGCAACATACCATGCTGAATTCTTGATCACTGCTGCAGAATCTCCTGCCTGTGCCCCTGACAGGACAGTCTCCTATAACAATTATTCTTTCAAGTCTTGACAAACCCTGTTTAACATAAGATTCATTCTTGGTGCCCAAGATCTGGCTGCTATTTATGTTTTCCTCTGAGAGACTATCCTCCTCAACAGTGCCCAAAATGGTATATCTGTTTGCGAGAGGAATAGCCACAGGAAACACTTGAACTACCTTTCAACCTCGACTGACAGTCACCCGTCTATCTGACTGAACATGCAGTGTAACAATCTCTCTAAATCTGCTAACCATCACATTGTGTCTCGTGTATGCTCTTCAGTAACTCTAACTGCCTCTCCAGCCGATCCAAATAGTCTGATATGATATGGATCCAAACACACCTCTTGCAGACATAGTCTCCAGGGACAGTCAACTGTTCCCTAATTTCCCATTTCCGACAGGGACAGTCAACTGTTCCCCAATTTCCCATTTCCGACAGGAGGAGCGTACAGCTCCATTGATTGCCATAATTGCCCCTTAAAAGTTGCTCACTTAGACTTGCCTAAAGAACCCTATACTTTTCCAGAATATTTTCGGTCATTTTCCAGAATGAGTGTTATGTCTCTTGGAGTTCCATTCATTTTAAAATTCTGTATGTTGGTGATGTGTTTCAAGCTTTTCAGCATGTAACAGAGATAGGATCTGAGCTTGAGAAACTGCTGAGAGAGAACCATCCTTTTATTACATTCTGTCGGTCTTCTTGCTGTTACTGCCTTCTGTTAACGAACAGACAAGTTTACCCACCTTAGCTTTTGCATGGAGAAGTTTCAGTCATGTGATAGCTGACAGATAGCACATAAAGGGTAAGATCCATGTTAATTCAGAGGTCAAGCTATCAAGATTTCATTGAAAGAGGGCGATGGGTGGGGTGGGGGGGAGCAGGGGTGGTTCTTCAGCAACGTTTTTCACACAATGAATTTCTGTAAGTTTCTTTTTGTCTCTGGCAAGTGCACAATCTGTTATTTATTGTTGGTTTTTAATAGCAAATCAGTCCCTTATAGTATCATCTAGACATCTAAATTGTAATTCTCTGTGGATCTTGACTGTCTTTCAAATGAGGTGTCTTCTGCAAAACCATTTAAGAACAGTATATTAGCTCGTTTAAAGGTTGTGTTTTTAAGCAAACACCCCAGATTTCAATTCAACTAATGGAATTAAAGGTTAATATTCCAGATGACATAATTTCATGATGGAAGGAGCTGATTTAATTGGTAACAGGTGTCTGTTACCATTGTCATTTTGCCATGGCAGAAGAGTTAAAATTTTCTAGAATTCCTGACATCTAAGTGCGTCAATGACATAATCAGATGCTCTAGAAGATCTAAGCCTGATTGTTCAAAGGGCTAGAAATACATCACCTGTATCCAGATATGAATCAATCATAGATTGACATAATACAAGTCTCCTCTGTGCTAGCAGTGCAGACTCTGCATGAAATGAACTTAAGCGAGTCTTGAGCTACTTCCTATTAAGGATGGGGTTACAGTTCAAGATCTGCATCTAATTTTGTCTGACTTGAGAACCACATTTTTTGGTGTTTAGAATGTTTTCATTCTCATAAGGACCCACAGTATGACATAAAAATGCTGTGTTCATACGGACAAGATAACTGTTCTGTGTTAGGCTGGCACATTGTTTGTGCAGAGTATAGAATTCTTGCAGCATTGAGGAGGCTATTCAGCCCATTGAGTTTTTGAAACCCATCTGCAAAAGCAATCTATTTCATTCCACTTCCCTGTGCTTTCCCTATAAACCACTAAGTTTTCTTTTCCATTCAGTGCTTTTCCAATTTCCTTTTGAAAACAAGCACAGTTGACATTAGACATGGATTTTCTTTCTGTCCAAACGCTCAATATCTGACTTGGGCATGTTTGGTGCTAATCCTGGAATAGAAAGTGCTCCATTTGACTAGTATTAAAAATCCTTGCCTTAGTATGTACCAAATCTTGACTAAATTAAATGACATTAAAATTTAACAACTCGATAGATAAAATGTTGTGGCTGCAGCAACCAAAATATGTCTGATGATAATAATTGTAATTCAGCTGATGTTACTTCAGTTCTGTCACTGGGGTCAATATCTTATCCCCAGCTAACACTGGCTTAGGGGTTACTGTCATTATTACAGTTCCCTCACATTGGCAGCTCATCAAATGCTGTGTTACTAATTTATCCTGATTTGAATTCAACAGTGCTCTCAGATTTGAGTCAGTACACTGTTCCCCACCCACACAAATCCTACTGTAATACCATTAGCATTCACAATTGTGAGTGGGCAAATCCTGAAAACATACGGAAATGATTAGAAAAAGGCAAAAGAGGATGTTCAAATATGTCATGACCTCTATATCCCAAATGCTTTACACTCAATGAATCACTTATGAAATGGAGATGTAGTAGACAAGTAATTCTTTAGTAATTCTAGGTAAAACTTAAAGTTTGTTACTGAATTGTTGGTGAGCCATTTTCAATTTCCTTTTCAAACAAGAACTTAACATTGTATTTGTTCATCTTTCTGTACCAAATTTCTTTCTTTCCCCTTTGTCTTTTCTGGAGTGCATTCTAATGATACCAATTATCTAATATTTTTCTCGAGAGAAAATTATGTCTGAACCTATGCTATGAGTATCAATAGGAACTGCCTGCCTCATTACATGGGGTGGTGTATTCATTCTTTGATGCTACTTTGTAAATCATTGCTAGTTTGCTTTCATTTAATAATATTGAACTGTGTCTGTCTCACACACACAAACAGAGCACCACAAAGTCACTCAGACACACGTCGTTGGACATGCCGAATCTACCAGAGGACGTTGCCACCAAGAAGAGCCTATGGGAATCGGGCGATGTTGCAGGTTATTCAGTTGCCAAAGGGACACCATGTAAGGTAAGATACTATATTCGTCACTTCTTCATCAAATTGGACCATCATCCACAAGTGCACACTGATCTACTTAGCTTGACATATGTAGTTGAGTGAACTGGAAACCCAATCTCTCCTATGATACTGAGGGATGTCTTCCAGCTGAATGTTTAAAATCCAAGTCTGCATCAGCTGTCATATCCTGTATCTCCATGAAGTGTCACAGCCAGCACCACAAATGGGCTTCCTTTCAAAATACCTCTGCAAAAGCTACAGTGAATGGAAACAACCAATCTGCTCTTATACGGGCATTAGATGCCCAGTGGAGATCAATATACAAATTGTAAAAAATTCATTTCTTCATTGAGGGTATGTTGTGTTACAGATCTGTTGGGAAGTGTATTTGGAGCTATGGATAGTCATGAAAAAAACGATAACATTTTCCAATGTTCTTTTTGTCCAATGGCTGACCAGTAATATTTCCTGCCCATGGTGCACTTGGAATGATTTGATACTTCACCTGTGTGGCCACATCATATTCGCACCTTCCTTGGCCATCATGATCTGGGGTCAGATTCAAACCTGGCTTTCTGTCTCAGAGACAGGGATACAGGCAGATCTCTCCACATTTCCTCATTAGAAATAACAGCAATAAAATACTCAGGCATATCACAACTACCTGGCACCTGTTCCCACATTAGGCAAGGAATCATTTCAAGCATTCTTCAATTGTAAATGCGTCCATAAAACACAGATGTGAAGTTCTCTGCCACACATCAGCTGTCTTGTATTTTATTTACAAGTTGCTGTGCAAGCATTGATCTCCCAAACTGACGAAAATTTAAAGTTCAGTTATTGAATCTGTAAACCAAATGTATTATTCATTCAATGTATGTTTTAGGTTCCAGACTTTTCGCATTATCATTTATTCTGCTTGATGCATCATACAAGTATATCAAGCAACAAGATAAGTCAATATCCACGAAAAAATCAAAAGGTCATTCAGACCTGAGTGTGTCAGACTTGAAAATGAGGTAGAATTAGAATGCTAATGGCACTTTTCTGACATAATTCTTCAGCAGGCTTGACAACTTAAGAGGAGAGGAAGGAACTATATGATTCGAGGCATAGATTTAGATGAGGAAAATGACAAGAGGTTCAAGTGGAACATAGGATGTAAGATACATGACCAGTCTCTATGTAAATGCATTCCTCCTTTAACTCTCTTGGTTTCTTTTCATGCTGGTTTTGTTAATTTACTTTATTATTGTGTTGCTTGATGTCCCCCTGTGTCTAGGTGGTAGAGACTCTGGGTTTGGAAGGTATTGCTGAAGAAACTGTGGCAAATTGTTGCAGTGCATCTTGTAGATGGTATACACTGCTGCCATTGCATACAGATTGTGGAGAAACTAAATACTTAAAGTGGTGGATGCAATTCCGCTCAAGCTGTCTGCTTCAGTGTTGTTGGAGCTGCAATCGTTCAGATGTTGAGAGAGTATTCCATCTTACTCCTGCCTTGTGCCTCATGATGGTAGACAGGTTTTGGGGATTCAGGAGGTGATTTACTTGCTGTAGAATAGCTAGCCTCTGACTTGTTCGTGGAGGCACAACATTTATGTAATTAATCCAGTTTGGTTTCTGGTCAGTGGTAACCCCAAGATGTTACTTAGGTTTAGATTTATTTATTTGTCATTTATTTGTCAAGTACAACAATGCATAAGTACAGTGAAAAGTGCACAAAGTCACCATTCACTGGTGCCCACTTGGTTACAAAACCAGAATTAAAGATTTAACAGAGCCAAAAGGTATGCAAGAAAAAGCAAGTCGAGATCTTAGAGTCCCAACTCCTACCTCCACAATGATGCAGGCTCCGCTCCAATTACTAGGCCGCCTCTCCCTGCTCCCCCCTCACTGGCCCGCTCTCCCTGCTGCCCCCTCACCGGCCCGCTGTCACCAGCCCATGCTCGATCTGCTGTCACCACAGGACACGGCCTACGCGTTCAGCTCCCACCGTGTGGTTCCTGGTCATGACCTGATTCCTTCTCAACTCCTTAGGTAGGTAGTTAAAAGGGCAGGTGGCGGTGGCGAGATAGAATTACTACAGAAAGGAGAGAGTAGTGGGGACTTGATTTTCATAATGGTGTTGTATGTCAAGGGAGATGGTTAGATTGTCTCTTGTTGGAGATGGTCATTGCCTGGTACAGGTGTGATGCTGATGTTATTTAAATCCTATTATTCCAAGCCTGGATATTGTCTTAATTAAAAAAAAAGAACTGCGGATGCTGTAAACCAGGAAACAAAACAGAAGTTGCTGGAAAAGCTCAGCAGGTCTGGCAGCATCTGTGAGGGAAAAAACAGAGTCAATGTTTTGGGTCCACTGACCCTTCCTTGGAAGAAAAGGTCACCAGACCTGAAATGTTAACTCTTTTTTTTCCTTCACAGATGCTGCCAGACCTGCTGAGCTTTTCCAGCAACTTCTGTTTTGTTTCCCGGATATTGTCTTGCTGCATACCTACATGACTGTATCATTATCAGAGGAGTAAATTACTGCAGATGTTGAATCTGTACTGAAAACAACCAATGCTGGAGATCACAGGGGGTCAGACAGCATCCACAGAGAGAGAGCAAGCTAAAGTTTTGAGTCTAGATGACCCTTCTTCAGAAGTGAAGACTCTGATGAAGAGTCATTTAGACTCGAAACATTAGCTTGCTGTCTCTCCATGGATGCTGTCTGACCCACTGTGATCTCCAACATTTGATCTTTTCATTATCAGAGGAATTGCAAATAGAGCTGAACACTCTGAGGTGATCAGCAAAACTCCTGACTTCTGAACATTTGATGAAGGGAGGTTATTGATTTAATTACTGAAGATAGTTGTACTGAGGACATTGCCCTGAGGAACTGCTACAGCGATGTTCTGGGACTGAGATGGTTATCGTCCAGCAGCCTTAGCATTAAGAATGACTCCAGCCATTGGAGAGTTTTACACCTGATTTTCATTAACATCAATTTACAAGTGGTCATACATGATCAGCTAACTGCCTTAAAACTAAGGGCATCACGCACACTTCACCTTTGGAGTTAAGCTCCTTTCTCAATGTTTGGACCACATTTGTAAAGAAATTGGGAACCAGATGTTCCTTGTGGAACACAAAGTGGGCAGTGGTTAACAGATTACAGGGGAGAATGGGGTGGTAATTGTTAAATTGAATTTGTCCTTTTATTTTAATAGACAGGACATACCTAGCCCACATTCCACTTTATTGGGCAAGTATCAGTATTCACAAATTGTTCACCTGAGCAATTTAACTAGAGATGTAACTGGTTTTGAAGTACAGTCTTCAGCTCTACCACTGAGAAATCATTGGAACACATAGCCTTTGCCACATCCACTGCGCTCAGTTGTTGACATCTGCCAATACCATATCCTGTTGTAGGATCTTTTGAAATGCCAATTTAAACCTGAAGCCCCTTTTTTTAAAATATTAACTCAGTCTCCATTTCAACCTCCTTTAACCCTTCAGGAGCAGTCACTTTGGAGAAGAACATCCATGATGAAAACTCAGGCACTGCCTGTTCCACTTATTTACCAGGTTTCTAAATTGTTCTATTTCCTCACTGGTGGCAGACCGCATATCCAACTAAACAAAAAAAAAACTGGATTCAGTTTTAATCTTCATTTCCATCCACAACCATTGACCTGTGGTATCTGAGATTGTTTGCAGCTTCAATATCCCATTGGCTTGGGCTCTACTTTCTGTGCCATGCCCTCTCCATCTCTAAGCCCAGATTTTATCCCGAACCAGGTCCAGCTTACTCATTATTTCCAAACTTACTGATCTATATAGGCTCCTGATCCTCAAATTTCAATAGGTTCTTATCCTCCTGTCATAATCCATTTATGACCCTGTTCTTTCCATTACCATAATCTCAGGCAGCAATACAAAGGGCCACTGCCCCATGCCCCCACAAACTCCCCTTGTCTAACTTCAGCCTCTTTATCATTGTGCCTTACCTTTTTTACCATTGTTGCTGGCCAGGCCTTAAATTCCCTGAAATTCCCTCACAAAACCTCTCTGTCTGTCAATGTTCTCCTTCATTGTGTCTTCGCCTAAAACTTGCTTCTTCCACAGGGTTTTGGTAACCTTGCTTAAACTGTCTTTTTGTAGTATAGAATCCATTTTCCCATATGCCTCTGAAGCATCTGGGGGCATTTTGTCAGCATTATGCCTCTGTGCAAAGGTTGTTATTACCCAAGAAAAAATCTAGTGTGCTTTCAAACAAATTAGTAATGGACTTCCTCTTTCAAACTTATTGATTCTCTGTAACTGACCCATTAATGTCAAATCATAGTCATATTAATAGGATATGTCCCTAGCAGTTCCAGTCTCAGTGAATAGTCAGAGGAAATGTGCTTTTGTCAGGCAAGATTGATCTGTTGGGAGAATGTGTCACCGTTTATTCTATTTTCCCTGCGCACAGATTCTAATGAGCTTTTTGTTAGATTTTACCAAATCCTTGGCTAGAAACAGACAGAAAAGCTAATGGTGGCCTGTGCAATTTTCTTAGAACGCACTGGCAATTTATTTTCACCAAAGAATGATTGAAAATTGTAAAGTGATTGTCAGAAATATTGTACACCAGGGCAATTTTGAATTGTGCTCAGAGATGTTAAATAAACCTTTGTGATGAATTATTCAGTACTTGGTTTGATAAATAACGCTTTCCCTCTGTTTGCTAATCCAATCTAATGTTTTTTGTCGTCCAGGATACTGACGGGCTGAAAGTGGGTGTCTGTAACCTCATCAATCAATGGGTGAGCAAGAACCCAGAGTCCAATTCTCGGTCCAGCCCCTCCAAGCCAGCAGTAAGTTAACATATCTGCATTGTGACTTCTAATTGGCTTTACATTGCAATGTCAATCACTAATCACAATATAATGTTTTGAAGGAGATGGCTCCCATTCTGTGCTACCTTTCTGAGTTAACATGCATTATTTTGTGCTTTGTATTTATTGTAAACGACTAAAATTGATGTTAAAAGTAAAAGAGTTTGCATCACTGATACTTTTTTAAATTCATTCAGGAAATGCAAGCTTGACAGGCCAAACTTAATGACCAGCATTTATTTGCCCATCCCTAATTGCTGTTGAGAGGGCAGTGGTGAAATGCCTTCTTGAACAGCTGCAGTCCATCTGATGTAGGTAGACCTACAATGCTGTTGGGAGGGAGGTCCAGGATCTTCACCCAGCAAAATTGAAGGAAATGCAATATATTTCCAGGTCAGAATAATGAATGGTTTGGAGGAGAAATTGTAGGTGGTGACATTCCCATCTATCTGCTGATCTTGTCCTTCTGGATGGTTGTGATCATAGGTTTGAAAGTTACTGTCTGTGGAACAGTGATAAATTTCTGCTGTGTACCATGTACACACTGGTGCTACTGTGTGTCAGCAGTGGAGCAAGTGGATATGGTACCAATCAAATAGGGTGCTTTATCTCGGATGGTGTTGTTCTTCTTGAGTGTTGAAGCTGCACTTGTCGAGGCAGGTGGGGTATTCCATCACATTTTTGACTTGTGCCTTTTAGATAGAAAACAGGAATTAGGAAATCAGGATGTGAGCTTTCCATGCAGCAATTCTAGCCTGTGACTTGCTGTTGTAACCATTCTATTTATAGACCGATTTCTGTTCAGTTTCTGTTCGATGGTGAGCCTGAGGATGTTGATAGCTGGGGATTCACTGATGGTGAGACCATTGAAAGTCAAGGTGTAATGGCTAGTCGTAGGCGTACAGATCTACAGAGAAAAAGACCCTTCAGCCTGACAAGTTTGGCCTGGTCAAAAACAATAACTGGTCTAATCCTAATTATCAGCACATGGCCAATAGCCTTTTAAGCCTTGCAAGTGTGCATCTGTATACTACTTAAATGTTATGAGGGTTTCTGCCTCTACCCCTTTTACAAGCAGTGAATTCCACATTCCCATCACCCTCTGAGTGAAACAGCTTTTCCTTACATCCTGTCTAAACCTCCTACCTACCCCACAATCATTGATCCCTACACCATTGAAAAGTTCCTCCCTGTCTATCTATGCTCCTTATAATTTGATACATCACAATCATGTCCTCCTTCTGCCTCCTCTGCTCCAAGAAAAACAACCAGTCTCTCCAACCTTTTTTCATAACAAAGACTCTCCAGCCAAGGCAATGCTCTGGTTTTTAAAAAAAACACTTCTCATTTGTTGGAAATGGATATTTTCTGCCACTGTGTGCGGTGCAGATGTGCAATGCCACTTGTCAGCCCAAGCCTAGACATTGTCCATGTCTTCTGCATTTGGTCGTGGACTGCTTCAGTATCTGAGGAGTCACACACGGTGCTTAACATGTGCAGTCATCTGCAATCAACTGCTTCTGACGTTGTGATGGAGAGGAGGTCGTTGAAACAGCTGAAGATATTTGACTTAGGACATTGCCCTGAAGAACTCCTGAAGTGATGTCCCGGAGAGAAGGTGATTGATCTCCAACGGCCACAGTCATTTTCCTTTGTGTTGGGTAGAGCTCCAACCAGCACAGAGTTTTCCCTCTGATTCCTGTCGATACCATTTTGCTAGGGCCTCTTGGTTCCATACTTGGTCAAATGTTGCCTTGATGTCAACAGCAGCCACTCTCACCTCACCTCACCTCTGGAGTTAGATCCAAGTCTTTAATGAGATCAGGAGCTGAGTGGCCCTGGCAGAATACAAACTGAGCGTTGGTAAGCAGGTTCTCATAGATCCAGTCAGCAGCCAAACCCTTTAGGACTCACCCAGCAAAGTCACTAAGTGGTGCTGCTGAGCCATTCTTGCTCATTGACTTTGCCCACCCAGAGTATATTGTGTGCCATTGCCGCCCTCAGTGCATCCTTGAAATGGTGTTCATCGTGGAGGAGCACTGGTTCATCAGCTAAAAGATGGCAGTTTATGATAATTAAAAAGAGATTTGCTTACTCATGTTTGTTTTGATGCTGTGGGGTCCAGTCTCAATGTTGCGGACTGTAAGAGCAGCTCCCTCCTGACTGCATACCCCTGTGTAGCCACATCTGCTAGGACTGTCCTACTGGTGGGAAGGCCGTTCTCATTAATTATGGTGGTGTTATCTGGGATGTGGTCTGTATGGTTTGATTCCATGAGTATGACTGTCAGGTTGCTGCTTGATGAGGCAGATCTCCCAAATTTGGCACCAGATATTGGTAAGGAGGACTTTTCAGGATCAACAGGGCAAAGTTTCCTGTTGTTGGTTGACAGTTTCATTCATGTTCTGACTTTTTTAAAGCTGTTGACAAAACAGGTCGTTTCAGAAAGCAGTTAAGAATCAACCGCACTGCTGTAGTCTGGAGTCATATATAAAGACAGCAATTTTCCTTCCTTAAAGGACATAGTGAACTAGATGGGTTTATTAAACAATCACCTTACAGTCATCATTAGACTATTAACTTCAGATGTTTTATTTGAATTAAAATTTCCCCATCTGCCTCAATGTGATTTGAACCTGGGTCTCCAGAGGATTGCCTTGTTCTATGGAATACTAGTCCAATGACAATATCAGTACACCATCACCACCTGATTTCAAACAAAATGAGATTTTAGTTTGATTTGTTCCTGTCTGATGAGGCCAATTATAAACATGGCACAAATGGTTCAATAAAATGATTGTATGAAATCCATGCCTTTCTTTAATAAATCTTCAGCTAAACTTTTCTAATGGGCATTATTTTAATGTTTCTATTAACCTATTTATTTTAAATCAATTAACACAAGCATTATTCTGATCTGAAAGCCTAAACTATTAAGCTACAGATTCAAGTTTGTCTGCCATTGGAGTTTTATGGTGTATTGAAAATAGAGGAGACCACTATCGTTTCCAATTCAATGTGGAATTATAATATCCTGGAGTTAATCTAGTCAGAGCATTGACATTACAATGAGGCTCAGATTGGTCCTCCTGAAATGTGCTCATGCATCAATGTCAGGCAGCCTGTACAGCCAATAAATATATTAACATCAAGTGTCATGGCTCAAACATGAAGCATCATGACTTAAACATTAAGCAAGGCCAAATGGTTGAGAATTAGCAGGGAATGTCCTGCACTTGGAGAGACCTGATTCAGCCAGGAATGCCACTTCCAAGGGAAAAGTGGAAAACTCTAAGGAAACAAAATGGAGCTTGCACATCTACTCAAGCTGTCAGTAAATTATAAAAGATAAATCGTTTTTGCTATAAAATACCATTGAATAGAAGTTATGACCTTGTACAGTGCCAAATGTGTCAATGTACCGGTGTGTTTTGTTTAGATCCAACAGGGCCAGCTGAGAATAATCATAGAAATTGTGTGACATATTTTAGCATTTGGTTCTTTTTAATGTTTCTGAACAACAGCTGAAGAAATTGCAAAGTCCACTATTGTCTCAGGCCACAATATATCGCAAATGGAGAATCTGTATTTAACAGTCAAAGAGCCAAAGGCATTATTATATAGAATATATAATTAATGTAAAAACAGAAATAATGCAAATGTGCAGCAAATCTCACAGCATCTGAAAACATGGTATGGACCCTTCATCAGGTAAATGTAGCAATATGCATGAAATGTTAAACTGTCTTCTGTTTTTACATACTTTGCATAATTTTTGTTCAGATTTCCAACTTTTCTTTTCTTTTTATGTGTGATGAAATCACAGGGGTGGGCGAGAGATTGGGATTTTATTGAGCAGTGAGCAAACTAATATATAAATGCCGCAGAAATAAAAGCGCTAATTAATGCAGATTTTCCATTGACAGAAGTGAGTATACAAACCTTGATTATGGTTGCTTCCCAACTGCTTTTTGGAGCAATGTGGCTGACCATCTATAAGAGCTAAACCAAGCACTAAATGCATGTACTTTTTCAGTATCTTTCATTCCTTGGCGAAGAAGGCAAATCTAACGATTGTCCATTATAGTTAGGTCTTATATCTTTGAGTAGACATTGTTTTTAGTCCTGTGCCTATTTGTTCTTCTTTTTCTCTTGTTTAGGCTCTCTCCAAACCTTGGATTTGTTTTTTTACCTCTTGGTAGCTTCTGGTTCTGACTATTTATCTCCTTCTGCATCTTCTATGCCTTTTTTAAAACCATCCTGTCCCTTGGCTGCCTGATAAGGTAATTTTCCTGATGTATCTTAACAAACTGCAAAGCCTGTTGAAAAGTGGCCAGTTTGGCATGTGTGACGAATTTAATAGCAGCGAGCTGGTTACCCTGGAGCTAAGAGTGCATTCCTTTCTATTCACTGAGCTTTCTTGGGGGTTTCGCAGCAAAATATCCCGAGGATATCCTATCTAACATCTTTGTAGGAAGACATTCAGTCCTTCTGAACAAATTCTTTAGAAATAAATTCTGTGCAGTTTTCTAAACCAATGCTTGGAGCTATCCAGAAACCGCTTTGTGGGTTGGGAAATGCTTTGATGTTTCACAGTATCACTTTGAGAAGATTGTTGTGGGGAGGGAAGAAATGCATTTCATGGAAAATACCACCCCTGTTGTATGGCCAAGAAGCAAACCAAACAACGTTATTTTTCCTTACCTTTTGTTTAAGTGCTGGTATTTGCTGGGATATGGGTCCAAGGGTCTTGAGTACCATTCAATATTCATTTGCTTTAACTGGGATTGATGTGACACTTTAGCTCACTCAAAACCTAGTCACTACCACAGCATTAAAAATTAGTTATTCAGTGATTAACACAGGGCTTCACGAAGTCCTTATCTGCTGTCTGTACGTGTTTTTCGTAAGATGGTGGTTTAAAACAAGGAACAGGTTTACCCCTCTCCCAACTGAGGAAACTAAGCCTAGATTTAGTAACTATATCAGTTTGTCTGAGACTAAGGCGATGTGAGTGTTTTTATTTAATTACTTTTTCATAGCACATGGATGACACTGGCTAGGCCAGCATATATTGCTTATCCTTCATTTTCCTTGAGAAAGTGGCACTGCCTATTTGAACCACTACAGTCCATTTGGTGTAGGCATATCCATAATGGAGTGAGTTTCAGGATTTTGACCTAGCTACACAAAGGGAATAGTGATATATTTCCATGTCTGAGTGGTGAGTGGCTTGAAGAGGAAATTGCACTACTTGGTGGTCTCATGTATCTGCTGCCCTTGTCCTTCTTAATAATAGTAGTTGTGAGTTTGGAAGGTGCTGCCTCAGGAGCTTTAATAAATTTCTGCAATGCATCGTGTAGGTGGTACACATTGTTGCTACTGAGCTTCAATGGTGGAGGGAATGAAAGTTTGTGCATATGAATGTCAATCACGTGATGTCAAGTGGCTCCTTTGTCTTGGATAGTGTTGAGGTTCTTGACTGATGTTGAAGCTGCTTTCAAACAGGCAAGTGGGGAGCATTCTGTCACAATGCTGACTTGTGCCCTGTGGATGGTGGATAACTATAGCAGCTGAGAGTCAATTACTCGCTGCAGAATTCCTAGTCTGTAACCTAGCTCTTGTAGCTATTTAGACAGCTAATATTGTTTATTTTCAGGTAAAATTTAGCATGAGGTTGTTGACAGTGAGGAATTTTATGATGGTAATGTCATTGAATGTCAAGGGGCGATGGTTATAATTTCTTATGTTGGAGATGGTCATTGCTTGGCATTTGTGTGGCGCAAATGTTACTTGTCACTTGTCAGCCCAAGCCTGGATATGGTCCAGATCTTGCTACATTTGGGCATGGACTGCTTTAGTATATGAACAGCAGTGAATGCTATAATGACCATTATACGATCATCAGCGAACATCCGCACTCTTGACTTCAAGGTGGAGGGAATGTCATTGATGAAGCAGATGCTTGGGCCTAGGACACTACCCTAAGCAACTCCTGCAGATTTGTCCTGGAGCCGAGATGCTGTCCAACAACAACAAAGATCTTCCTTTGACTCCAACCTGGAGGTCTGATTTCTTCGAAACTCCCAGTGTGTTCCTAAGTGTTCCCACTATCCCATTGATACCCACAAATAGGTGC
Organism: Ginglymostoma cirratum; assembly: GCA_024137785.1. NCBI lineage: Eukaryota > Metazoa > Chordata > Chondrichthyes > Orectolobiformes > Ginglymostomatidae > Ginglymostoma > Ginglymostoma cirratum. The sequence continues at coordinate 37,752,567 of JAHRHZ010000062.1, forward strand.
TGAGGGACCCAAGTGATATGTGCTGACTTTGCACCAAGCTCCCATTCATTACAATGTTCATGTAGAGTTGAGTTTGGATTTTTGTAAATTAGAGTGAGTGTGAATGAGTTGAATCTTGAGTGGAGACTGATGCCCATGGAATTATTATGGCACCAAGTTCTCAACCACAAAAGCCAAGCTTGAATTAAAACACAAATGATGTCATGTTAAGGACCTGACCTTCGCCAGAATAGAATTTTCAGGTCAGGATGGTGAAGTAACCAACTTTGTTGTGGCTCTTTTCGGAGATATGCTATTACCAGTCCATTTCTGAGTTCCCCAGTCAATCAGGGCAAGAAGGCAGGTTGATGATTCCCAATTACATATTCCAGGACTCTGTTCAAACTGAATGCAAATAATTTGGCCATGTAACTTACGAATTGTCATTTGAGATCAGGTTGAAATCTCAAGCTTGATATGGGCTTTTGGCAGACATTGCTGTGCTATTTTCTGCCAAGTCAGTCAAGTGTAGACATCAATACCTGCACCCACCTTGCCGCCTCCATCCCTCCTCAACTTAACTCTAGCCTAAGATCCTGACAACTCCCCCGTCCAATTATAAATTAATCTATAAAATTCTTAAGAGATTTAACTCATCTTTGAGTCGCTTTAAATATTGAAACTTCTACTTAATATAAACATTTATTTTAAATATGATCCGCAAGTTTCTCTCCAATCCCTCTGAAGTTTAACAGTGGAGAACTTGTGGCCTGCCATAAGCAGGACCCAATACAATGCCTGCTTTCCATTGATGTTTTTCTCAAGTAGATATTACCTTCCATAGTAGGGAGGAGAAATCCAGTATAGCCCAGCCACATCACCATTCCTAGGCGATGTAATGAGGATACAGCAGACAATGTTACCTTCCTGCGGCAAGCATGAGGAAAACAGTTCTGACAGTTTACTTAAGGCAGCTTCTGACTTTAGAATTACACCCCATTTTCTCCCAACTGGCCACTGAGTGAGAAATTGTAGAAAATCTGTTCCATGATCTTCTGTGCACCTCGAGACCTCCATGCCTCTCATGTTTTGATTCGAGTGTCTCTCGCAAGTGCTTGTTATGGGATACACTTGCATTATACAAATGGTAACAGTCACTAGAATTCATGTCAAAATACCATGTCTTGCTTGGTGCTCATATTTACACTCCCAATTCTCTCTCATTTCAGTATAATGAAGCCCAGATGGAGGTATTTAAAGACTTTTGCTGTGATTGGGGTCCCCTTAATATCATGTGCGCCATGGTTGATATGCATCACTCCACTTGTTTGTTCCCTTAAATTCAGGGTTTTCAACTCTGAAGAGATTTCTTAGTGATAGTAGGAAAGTTATTACAAAGGAAACTATCCTTTTTCATTGCTAACCTGAGTATAACGAGGAATGGTTCTTCCAAAATGATAACATTTGAATTATCTTTTCAAAGAGAAACTAATATTAACATAATTAGCAATTTTAAACATTTGTTGGTCATTGTGCAAACAGAAGTGTGGTTACTGAAAGGGCAGAGAGTGGATATAAGTTGCAAGGCCCCTTTACGTTGCCTTACTTCAGGAAGGTGCCATAATGAAGGCTCCTGGTGCTGGTCCTTAAGTGGTGCAGCACACAGTGAAACCACTGAATCTGTTGTCAGTATATAACCAGCAAAAGGTGAACCTCTGATGCCCCTGGAATAGGAATAGCAAGATCATTTCCAAGTGTAGCCTGCATGGGGTCATCTGAATGTTTGCTGCCAGTTGCAAGCTGCTAAATTAAAACTTTTTCCAGGCGCCTATTTTTAAATTAATGTGTGCAAAGCCCATTCACAGCTGTGATCAAGACTAGTGTCTAGTTCTTAGTGACCTTGGTGATCCTAGGTGAGAAAGGGCAAAGCATCAGCCAAGAAATTGACAGATTGTGTTTCAGCTCATGCTGTTTAGTGCACTTATGTGGACATTAAGTGAGAATAAGGTTTCTGGACTGCCCCCTGTGAGGGAAGAGCCTGTATCATTGCTGACCCAACTTGTGCGTGAAAGAAAGATATTTGAACAAATTATTTTTTCCTCCAGATCAGTGACCAGCAGGAGTCAGAGCCTTCAGGGAGAAGGGAAAAATGTGTCACTTCAAAACTTTTAATGTTACTCCAGTTTAACAGTACTAAAGAGGATCACTGGTCAATAATGAGCAGGAAAGTGATTTGATATTTGGCGCCTCCTTTACCAGGTGTTCTGAGTCCATTAACTCTGAATCAGATTGAAGCACTGGTGTCTGCAGTCGGTTCCTCTGTATTGTCCGTTATATTTATGAATAGATGCTGTCAGGAAGATAAAGTTGACATTGTGATGTGAGTGGCCAAGAGCAACAACACAGCCATCTCTCTCCTTTGTGAAATTGAGGACAGACAGATGAAAAGTCAAACGTGCATTTGACGTATTCTGCTTGGAATTCAGCAAGGCTTTTGACCAGGTCCCATTTGGGAAACTGATAGCAAAGACAAGCACCCATGATATCCAAGGAAATTTGGCAAATTGAATCTTGAAATGGCTGAACGGTGGGAAGCAGAGGGTGATGGTCACGACATGTTTTTTGTGACTGGAAGCCACTTAAATTTTTTCTGATTAAAATAAGATACAGGCCAATTCACAGGTAAAGTGGAAATTTCCTCTTTGACACCATCGTGTGATTAAAATCAAGCTGAGGATCATATCGACTCTGAGGTACATACCCAGTCCCCACCTACATTCTATATACAGTCGGTGGAATATTTAGTGAAAAAGAAATTATAAAATCAATCAATTGTAATATCATTGTTCTAAACCAAACTCAATTTGAAATTGTGATTTTTGTAGCATCATTCATTGAAAATTGCCCTTTTACCTTTGAAACCTGAGATTGAATCCAACTCAAGGTAGTCGCAGTGTTGTATTCACTTCCTTTCATTTTATGTCTAGAACGACACACTGTAGCTGCAAATAAACTTCAGGCTCTTTCAGTTTTGTTCCTCCAGACGAGCAACGAAAGCATAAAAACCTCCCACAATTCAGTGAGAATTGACTGTAATTCCAAGAGACCACAGGGTTGGCTGGCATGGGAAATGACTAAACTCATTCTGGTATGCAATCTCCTGAAGTTTGAAGTGAAGCACAAGGCCAAGGAAATTCTACTCTGCAACAGGCTGAACTATACTTGACCTGCAAATGCTTGATTACTGATCCTGATTCGTAAAGTCAAAATTCATTCCATTCACCGCAAGATGGCTTTAAAAATAACTAAGTTGAGATGGAAGTTTGTGCTTCCTAAAGCAAAAGTAGAGCTTGATTCAGGAAAATTGTGACCTGAGTCTAAAATCTAAGATTCATTGAAACTCAGTGAGTACTTCTCAACCTCCTGGGGACAGTACTGTGACTTGAATACAAAATATGATGCTTGACTTTTTGCAGCGGAAGGAGATAAGTTGTTCACTGTTGTTTTATGCATAAATTATCCACATTGGAAGTAATTCCACTAAAGATTACTTCCACAGAAAAGCCATGAAGTTTGGGGCTGTAAGACAATAGCACCCCCTAATGTCTCTCTAAGCTGCTTACAAGCTGGACAACAGCATACATTTAGAAACTGACTGTATAATGAAGCCCATTTTACTTGAATTTTAAATTGAGACATAATTAGATTACAGCTGAGAGGGAGAGGATTGATATTAAACAACTTTATAGAGTAAAGCACTTCTCATTTAGTTAATGATATTAAAAAAAAATTGAATTACATGCCTTAGTTTTTTTGGCTAGGTAATAAGGAGGTCTTTTTGCATAGTTGTTTAACTTCACTGCCTCTGAGCCAGGAGCTTCAGGTTCCATTTCCACTCCAAGAGTTAATGACCGAGGAAGGTACATTCATAACACAGTCCAGCGGGTTGAATATCAGCCTGTAAATCATTCCAGCACACACAGGCAGCAGGTCAGCCACGTGGTGGAAAGAAAATTGAAGCTTTTGCAATGACTATACAAAGCTCCAGACTACAGCATCTATGAAAATGTGTATGTTGCCATAGCAACCCAAACTCTCTTGTGGAGCTGGTTAGCTAGTCTGCTGTGTGGATCAGATTGGTGGAGGTGATGTGCTTGATCCCTTTTCTGGCTGGGGTGGATTTGTGATCAGGCTTCACATCCTACCTATTGTGGAAGTCATGGTGCTATAGGTCAGAACTGCCTTCAGGCAGAGAACCGAAGAAGTAGTTAGTAAGTGTGAAACAAAAACAAAAGTTTCTGGCAAAGCTCAGCAGGTCTGGCAGCATCTTTGAAGAAAAGTCTGAGTTAACTTTTCAGGTCCAGAGACCCTTCCTCAGTTAACTTTGATTTCTCTTCACACATGCTGCCAGACCTCCTGAGCTTTTCCAGCAACTTCTGTTTTTGTTTCTGATTTACAGCTTCTGCAGTTCTTTCAGTTTTGTCCAGTAAGTGTTCCTTACTTTGGAATCAGAAGTTTGTGGCTTTCAAGCTGCTTTTCAGGAGTTAACATGAGGGTTAACAATCCAGGAGCTACTGGATCTTGCCAACATTTGCATCTAGTGAGATGTGTAAAATGAGGCCTGGGTGCAGGTTAAAGAAACTAATGCAAGCCTTGTGAGATTTTCTTAAGAGCACAAGAATCCTGACTATAAGTTGTTTCTGAATCGGTACTACCAACAACAGATTGATTGCTTTCATTATTTGGGATCTGCAAACATTGCAGTAATACTGTTTTTAAAAACAAAATATTTATTCCATCCCAGATGTTACAAAATAGTCATATTTGTTTCCTTGTTGTTGCTCAACATTGAGTAGAGTGAGGATTCCTTTAAGATTGCACTATCTCCAAGATGGAAGCTTAGTTTTGTAATCAGGTAATCCAGCTTGTTTTGATCAGGTTCCATTATTTTATACCCCCTTTCAAAGTGTTTGAATAATTCATGATAGATGCTTTCAACATATTTTCTATCAAATAGCAAAGTTCACCAGTATCCACAAATATATTGATTTTGTTATTTCAGGAAATGAAAATTATCTACCTACATTTTTTACGGCTTAAAACATTGAAAAAGATGTTGCCTCTGTTTTGAAACCACTAATCTCATCCTCTCCAAAATAAACCAATCAGACACTTGCAAAAAGGTTCAGTATGCAAATTGCCGTTGTTGCAGGGTCAGTGCATGGTGTATCATTTATGAAAGACCAGCTGTTATGGACAGGGTAGGAAGAGAACTCAACCCTGGTATACTTCCTGATAACTGGTGTGTTTTATCAAAAGGAAGTTGTGCTTTTTTCCTTATTCTTTGATGGGATGTCCCAGGCAAGGGCAGCATTTGTCCCTTATTGTCCTTGAACTGAATTGCTTGCCAGACTAATTCAGAGGGCAGTTGTAGGTCAGACCAGGTAAGGCTCACACATTTCTTTCCCTAAAGGACCATTAGTAAACAAATGGTTTTTAAACAACAATCAATGCTCGATGGTATGACCATCATCATTCAGACCAGCCTTACATAACAGATTTGTTAACTGAATTCAAATTCCACCAGCTGCTGCGATGCAGCGTGACCCCCTGATCTCAGAGCAGTTCCCTGCGCCTCTGTGTTTCTAGTCCACAAAGACATCACTACTGTGGCACCAAATGTATGTTTCTGTGTGTATGATGTAGTTAAATAACAGCAGCAAGCTTTTCATTAGTTTAAATCAGAAGGGATATTTATTCTCAAGTTCACTCTGGAAGTTTATAAATGCTGTGGTACTCATGCATGCACATGCAGACACAAAATATACGGTACTAGAGAATAGTGTACTTTTGCAAATTGGAAAATGAAGCATTGTTCATAACTCACATTGTTTGGCTTTCCATGGGAAAAACTGCCATTGCAGGCCCAAGGCAATATTTTTGTTATGAAATGCTAGGTTTTAAATAGCTTGAGTTCCGTATCACAATTATGCTGGATTCCCTGGAAGACCATAAGAAATAGGAACAAGAGTAGGTCATTCAGCCCTTCAAGCCTGCTCCACCATTCAATAGGATCGTGATTGATGCAACATTCCTCACGTTCATTTTCCTGCCTTTTCCCTTGACTCTTGAGCTCCCTACTGATCAAGAACTTATTTCCCTCTGCCTTAAATATACACAAGGAATCTAGCCCCAGAGTTCTCTGTGACAAGGAGTTCTAAAGACACTCAGCCCTCCGAGAGTAGAAATTCCTCCTTACCTTAGTCTTCAATTAGCACCTCTTTATTATGAGTCTATGCCCTCTGGTCCTAGACTCTCCCATGAGGGGAAACACCCTGCATTTACCCTGTCAAGGCCCTTAATCCTTTATTTTTATTGAGATCACCTCTCATTCTTCTAAACTCCAATGAGTAGAGTCCCAACCTGTTTAGCCTTTACTCGTAAAACACGCCCTCATACCAGGGATCATTCTAATGAACGTTTTCTGAACTGCCTCCAATGAAAAAATGATATCTTTCCTTAAATAATGGGACCAAAACTGGTCATTGTACTCCAGATATGGTCTCACCAGCACCTTGTACGGTTACAGTGAGACTTCCCTCCAACCCCCTTGAAATAAGGGCCAACATTCCATTCACCTTCCTGATTGCTTGCTGTACCCGTGTGCTAGCTGCCTGTGTTTTGTGTACAGGTACCCCCAAGTCCCCTTTGAGCTGCAACTTTCTGCACCTTTTCTCCATGCATATAATACCAATCTTTTGTTCTCCCTTACAAAATGAACAACTTCACACTTTCCCCACATTATACTGCATTTGCCAACATTTTGCCCACCTCATTTAATCTACATGTTCAGCAAGTTGTAAAGTTAGTCACTTGTGGCTTTTCTTACCAGAAAGTTAGGATTATTTACGTGAATCAAGCTGGGACACAGTATTCTCCAAGTTTAAACAGGCATAGGTATTACTGACGTGTTCTGCAGTGGGTGTTCCTTTCAGGCCGCCCTTGTGTAGACTGATTAGTTTCTCACTGATATTATGGGATCTAATAGAACTTTCACTATGTTGTTGAAATTGTGGAAATTTTGCAGTAGCAATGATCATGACACGAACGTGTTTGCTGTCATTACTCCTCTGAAATTGACAGCAACTTCTGAAGTCTGCAGACAAGGAGTGAAATACAGAAATTTAGAACGTGCTGTCATTGATTCTACCCTGCTCTCGAGCTAATGATGTTGGGCACACCCCAGAATACCATCAATTAAAGATAATTGACCTCACAAGAACCACACTTACTTTTATGCTCTAGTTTAGCTGTGATCACCATTGAAAATGAAGCAACCTGTTTCATGATTAGTATTAAATAGCCTCACTGGGCCTGAAAATGGTAATTTTACATTGCAATGCTCAATGCGAGAGATCTTAACTAGTTGCCCGATTCCAACTCTCGACAAAAATGGAAATCCATGCGACAGACATGATCAGATCTTACTGAACATTTTTTGTTGGGCAGTATTGCTCCACTGCTGACTATGAAAAATAGCCATTTCAGTTTGGAATCCCAAAGAACGAAATGTCTTCCCATTTCCACATCATTTTAAACTCCTAAATGGCAGGCCTTTTTTATCCCTGGTTTATAGGGTTTGAGTAGTTCAAATTCCTTGTATATAATTCCAACAAATTAACCTCCTCAGGTTCTCCCCGTGATACAGATTTCTCATATCATTCATTCCCATGATCCCAATGCTTTAAACATTTTGAATCAGAATTGTTTTGTTTTAGATTAGGGTTTTTTAAAAAAAACTATGCAATCTGAAAACTGATTGTAATTCAGCATCTGATACTGGTTTACCTTTGTAATGTTGCAAGTGTTATCAGTAAGATACTTGAAAATAGAAATCAGATCTGAATAATAATGTAGAAATTGTTTCTTTTTTCTCTGTGACTGATTTTTAAAATGAAACATTTAATCATATGGTCAATTGTTCAAAATTCAGAAACGTGTAGAAAATATTTCCTTCCAAGAATATAAAAAGAGCTGTGGGGTCTAGGCCCGAAACGTCAAGCTTTCCTGCTCCTATGATGCTGCTTGGCCTGCTGTGTTCATCCAGCTCCACACCTTGTTATCTCTATAAAAAGAGCTGTCCTGTTCCAGTCTGGAAGTCAATTTGAGAAAAGAATCTGATCAGTTTCAATCTTCTAAGAGAAAAGAAAAAAAAATCCCACTTGAAGGTTCCCAGAGATATCATAGATTGACAAAGGTCCTCCCAGTGGTGAGAAGTTTATTAAAATAGATATCGTGTAAATGTTGCTTAAGTGGGTTAACTTGGTACTTGCAGATGTATCCTTTTGATTAGTTATACAGAAGGAGATAATTCAAAAGATTTTGTCACAAAATGTAACCTATAACTGTTATTGGCACCTTTTTATTAAGTAAATTTCCTTTAACTTAGCACATCATACCTTTATGATGTTTTATTTGATCTGGAAAATGAGAGAAATCCTGTAAAATATAAGATAACTAAACTATCTGAAACTTGTTCTGTTCACTATTCTATACATATTATTATAAGCTTAGCTAGGTGTCAAGATTAATGAGGATAGCTATGAAGCCACATGGGGTGGGGTCATCACTATTTGAAAGTGATTCAAAGTACCAATGCCCAAGCAAAGGAAGAGACTGGAAAAGAGTGAAAAATGTAATGGCCCTTATATTCGCACCCTTTTGTGGAATTACATTGCATTTGATGTTCGCCAGAAAGAAGTCAACTTTACATGAAATCTTACATTGAATCATTATATTTGCAACCACATGGGCTGCGAAGCAAGAATTTGTGCCAGTTTAAAGATGCAATATCTTAGTCTTCGAGAGTATTTCTGGCAAAATAATATTATATTTCTACATGTATCAGTTCTAATTGCAGTGTCGAAAGGCCAGGAGCCTACCACTATTAAGACTTTTGTGATCTTATCACAGATTGATCAATCACTTTATATGATATTCAAACTAATCAGAATTTTTCAAAATTGTGATTAGAAATGATAATTGTCATAACTGTAAAAAAATTGAGAAAGACAGCACAAGTGGCTCATTTAAAATTGAAATGATCTGGATGATTGGAAATTTTTTATTGAAGATTGACAGTCAATCTTTCAAAATAAACACAATATGTTTCCTTTTGAGGTAATAGGTACTGCAGATGCTGGAGAATCCAAGATAACAAGGTGTGGAGCTGGATGAACACAGCAGGCCAAGCAGCATCATAGGAGCAGGAAAGCTTGAC
>JAHRHZ010000062.1:37771825-37830751 GCA_024137785.1 Ginglymostoma cirratum
CTGCTCCTCTGATGCTGCTTGGCCTGCTGTGTTCATCCAGCTCTGCACCTTTATTATTTGTAGAATAAGTGACCTCTCTTTTAACACCAAGACAACGAGAATTTTTTTTCTCTCTCTGAGTCATTGGCGTCTGGAGTTCTCAACACCAAAAGGTAGTGGACGTTGTCTAGGTCTTCCAATTTAGTCAAGTCTGCGTTAGATTGGCAAAAGTCAATGGAATCGAGGGTTATGGCGTGCAGACAGCAAAGTGGAGCTGAGACCACAAGTAGATCAACCATGATCTTACTGAATGGTGCACCAGTCTCAAAGGGCCAAATGGCCTGCTGTTGCTCCTCAGTCCTATACGCCTATGTTAAGTCTGAAGCTGAAGGTTGGGATTGATTGCAGTCAAACAATTGCAGAGTTCAGAACCCCTGACGTAACCGATAATAAATATTTCAACTCTTTCTAACTTGCTTGGGATATTTTGTGGATGTCTCTTTGGGACTAGGTTAAGTTTTCATAGTCCTGGCTATGTTTTTTTAAAAAAAAGCATGAATTTGTAAATGGGTCAAAAGTTCCTTGCGTGTGCTGCTTTTGGTATCCTGCTTTAGCTTTCCTGTTTTTGTTACAGTAACGGTCAGCATCTGTCAGCAAAACCATTGCTACAAAAGAAAATTTGATTGGATGGGAGAGGATGGACAGGCATCCTTAAGTTGATTAAAGACAGCCACTTGCACAATACAGTTCCTGTAATGTAGAAAAGTGCTGCACAGCACATCACAGAAACAAAGAAAACACTGCAAAAAGTCACACAAATCTGCTATGTTAGGATAATGTATCCTGTCAGGTGAACACTAACTGCCTGTTGTCTCTGACTGAAAATTCCTGTCAAAGTTTAGTTCCAGCTAGAAGTTGAGTCTCAAGTAGTTTTAAGTCTTCCATTTAGACGAGGAGTAGAGTTAATAAGAATGCTGATTCCTAATTCACATCTGGATAGTTTTAAATACATTTTTAAAGACAAATTAAAATAACTGAGCGGATTCCAGTTTATTTTCTGTATAATTTTAATAATTAAAATAAAACCCAACTAAACTGTATAATTCACATCGCCAGAAGAATAATATCCTTTACAACATATTGTCAATTTCTCTCTTCACAGGTTTCTTGTTTTGCATTGTCATTGAACCTTGGTTGATGAAATATGCATACTCCAATCCTGTTCAAGTTTCCTTCCAACGTTCAGTTAGACACCTCCTTCTCTTGACTAAAAATGCTTTAAAATCTCCTTGTATTAATCCCAGGAGCGTTCACATTTTCAAACAATGTCACCACAGGGAATCACAGTAAAGCAAAAATTTCTTCAGAATAATTTGCTGTAATAGATTGTTTAACTATATTTTTGTGCATCGTATTTATACCCTTTTACTTTTGCACATGTAAAGAGTAAATTTGTTAATTGAAAACTGGGAGAAATAATTGTGCGAGTTTGTCCTGGAGAGAAGTGAGCATCCTTTGCTTCATCTCTGCAATTAACTGTTGGGTGAGAAGCTGCATGGGCAATTTTCTTGTTTCTTCAGCAATTAAGACCCTTAAATAGTTTATCATTGGTCACTTAAGGGTCTGAACTCACCACCCCCCTGTTTACCTGCCGCCTTCTTAGTGAGAAAGATGGCTAGTTTCCTGTCTGTGAACCAGGGCAACCTGCATCATGAGTTTAGAGGGACGGCATCTCCAATTGTTCCAACCTTGGAGCAGTCAGAGATATGGAGCAAGTGGTGTCCTTGTCTCCAACCTTCCCAATCTCCCTCTCCCCTGCAACTCCTGAAATGAAGCAAAAAAAACTTACCTTCTTCCACTCTGGAGTAGGTCTCTATAAGTGGTTCATAGGACTCAATAGCTGCTGGTTCTGATTGGCTGCTAATTTCTGGCAATATGATACACCAGTGTTGAGGCACCTGATAAGCAAATTTCTTGCTCTTTTGTTGCTACATAACATATTTGAACCGAGAATAGGATAGTCCTGGGACAGTTTCTTAGTAACTAGCTCCACTTTGGGAGCCATTTTGATATCGAGCAGAAATATCATCGAGTAACAAAGGGTGTGTTTCACAGCTGGAATAATTTCAAAGTTCACATCTAAAACTCATAATGACTGCAATTAGAGAAACAAAGAAACACTCCAATTGTCCTACTCATCTGATCACTAATTTTCTTTTGGCAACACAAGTTCTCAAAAGCAGTCCATCAAAATGTTAGTCATGAACAATCAGATAACCTACTAATGTAGTGCCAATTGATTAACTGACTAGTGAGAACACAATTCACACGTGGGTAATCCGATATTATCTCTTGGCCAAGTTACTTTCTGTTTTTTGGTAGAACTTTCAAATACTGCCAATAAGTTGTTGGAGCATCTATGCAAAGAATTTTTTCATTGAACTATAAATAGTTTTAAGCCAATTTTGGGGAAATTTAAGGACAATGCCACAGACCAACTCAAGAAGACCTTTTAATTTAATCTTTTGCATAAATTATGCTAGAAGTTTTGGTTGTAAAATGACAAGAAAATAATTTACACACTGTGGCACAAATGAAACCATTTCTGTGAAAGATTTATTTAGGAAATTTGCCGTGAATATAGACTGTGTGGTTATCTCAGAGTGCCCACAATTTTAACACACTTGTGTGCTGTTGGTGCAAATAGGTGCTTGCCAATCTGGGATCTTGGAGAAAAAATATGTTTAATTCCCATTGCAGCTCAGCCCCTATATTAAACAGTTATTTTTGTTACTTTTGAATTGTTAATGGAAAGAATTAGATGGGTTACAGCTCCCAGACTCTGGGCTTTGCATGTGAAAAATCAAAAGCAAGGTGCGCTGTAGCATCATTATGTATTAAGTTCCAGAAAGTGTAGGGAAAAAATGACAGCTTTCTTGCGATCATATAACTACCCCAATTACGCTTCATTGGATGTCCTGAGGTTGTGTGAATTGCAATATACGGGTAAGTCTTTGAAGTCTTTCTGTGCTACATGCAACCATAAGCAACAGCTGTAATATGCAGTCTGCCCCTCCTGTACTTCTCTCCCTCTTATTTTGCCATTAAATTTGTTTGAATTATTGTGTTGTTATTATTGGCTGTATTTAGAAGGGGTGATTTATAGAAAGAATAATGAACTGTTGGAAGTGATCAATTATTGACAAGTATAGATTAATGGATGTTTGGGTATGATTTACAGGCTGAATTCAAGTTGACAGGTTTTTATAGACCATGAAATAAGAATCCCTGAGAGTAAATTACAAACTGGAATCTAATTGGATGGTTTAAATGTTATCCTAAACTCTGAGAATGTGACATTTAAGTTTGTAACTGCTGTTGACATATTCTTGAGGTCAAGTGAAAGGAATACACGAGAGATGACTTTTAATTTTACTGTGCTCCAGTAAGTGCTGCAAAATGAGGGAATCAGCAGCTGAACCTTATGGAAACTAAGGCCCTTTCAATGCAATTTTTGAGTAAGATTGTAAATGGCAGTCAGCATTTCCACCTGAATCAAGTAAAAGTCTTCATTAAGTTTGAATGAAATCCTCTGCAGGCATCACAAACATACAGCTACTGGCTACTCAGTGCCTTTCCAGCCACTTTGTTTTTTCTTGTTTGTTCTGGCTCAGCTCTACTTTGGACCTTGCTTTGGGGCTATTCACCAATGCCCCCACCCCCAACTAACCTACATGCCCCCGAGTTACAGGGATGGAATTCCATATAAATGCATGAATTTCCTTTATACATTGCATTTATCCCATGGGGTAAATCAGGAGCTCACAGGCTCTTTCAGAGAACAAATGTCTGTTATTGAAAACTTTCTAAGAACCATCAATAAGAGGGAGTGAGATTCGTGGAAATAACATCCCAGAAGTTTAGTCAACACACTAAAGGGCAGGCAACTTTGTGTGGAATCTCCTCATCCCTTGAGTGGCATGAGCTATGGCAAGAAATTTGTAAGAATCACATGGAAAGTCGAGTGGGGCCTCTCTCAATGTCGGGAGCAACAACTCGCATCTTCCAGGCAAGTTCCAGACATTGTGACGAGGTTCTCACCAGTGAGCAGCAAGAGGCCTATCAGTAGGGATTATTGCTCACTATAACCTTTGTTGTTACTTAAATCTCATTAATATGCACTCAGTTGTTGTACTGCTGGTTGGTTAGAAAGTAGAAGGTGTCACCACTTGAAGTGGAATCAGAGCAGGTATCTGGCAGCTCTGGCTTGCTACTCTGGATGGCCGTGGCACCAATGTCTTTGGGCATGGTCAATGGGAAGCTCTGCACAGTCACAGACATTGGCACTGAACACATGCCAGCCTCTCTACACCATCATGGCACCTCGCTGATCCACTTACAGGATGCTTTTACAGTATATTGCTGCATGTTGGAGCACACCGGCAACTATCTTTAGAATGCTGCCACAAAGACAGTTCTTGCTCATGCATTGGAGTAGGCTGCATCTGAGGGCTGGCCACTTGCTCTTTTAGTGTTTACTCACTTAGCACCTACTTAGATGCTGACAACATCCTTGCCAGCCATAAACATTCCCTGTAAGCAGCACAGTGTACAGCCACAATGATACTCCAAGCACAGCGATAGGTGTAACAACACTGGCTGCAGCATAGACTTCTGGTTCCAGAAGTCACGCCTGTGCAAGAATCACAGAGGTCTGCATAGAAGAAGAATATTTAGGCTGTTGCTGCTTGCCATTTCTTTCCTTGCCTTCCCATTTAACACTTTGACCCCTCAGCCAGTGCTAACAGTCACAGTTCTTTTGACATGACTTGACTTGACCTTTAGTGTAGACACAAAGCTGGCTGTGGTTGTCGGCACCCATCTTGCTATACATCCATGTGATATATGTCAATCTCACAGCAGTACCATTTGCCAGCATCATATGTGGCAAACAGACTGCATGTGCTTCAAGCAAATGGCCATGTCTCAGAGTCTAAACAGACTGTCTACAGTCAGGAGACCTCAAGACGGTGAGTCAAGGCAGACTCTGCTATGAACCCACACGCTTGGGCGTAGTCATTAAGACACTCAAGGTCAAGATCCTCTCCTGGCAAGGGGTGCGGTGGTGAATATCAGATATCCCACCACTATGGACTGTAGGAGAAAAATTTGCTTCAGCTATAAAGGCCACAAAATGTCAAATTAGTCACCAAAAAGCAAAAGGTACTAACAATTAATAGCTCACAAATCAAAGTCAGCATCATGCATTTACCACTGTGCTCAAAACCTAACTGCAGTAATAGACGGCTGTTTGTACACAAGTCAAGCTCCTATTACTTTCATTTTGAGTTTCCGTGTCAGAGCAAGGGGTCTGGTATTTGCTTCTTCAGAACTCACTATGCTAATTGGTAGCATATTCTATACAGCAGTGTAGTACCATCATGCATTCGAAATGTGTAATTTAATAATGAGAGATTTATTTGAAGTACTATAAATTACAAAACTTATTCACTATTCCTTTAGATAGCCTGTATGAGATATTTGATAGAACATTTACCAAAACTTCCAAAAAGATTGTCCTTGAAAAGCAAATGTTAAGTCGAAAACTTTTACAATACCCTGTAGGAGAAGAAAATCTCTTCTGGTTATATCCTAATTACATCATGAAAAATTACAGTATTGAAATTAGACTGAACATTAATATGCTATAAAATAAATTTACCTGTTATTGCAATAATGGCTAACCATTTACTTCAACTAATCAAGTTTAAATGTAATGACCTTCTGTTATACAAAGTGGTTAGAGGAACTTCCTGTGAACACAACTGGGCCATTCCATCTCATGATAGGTCACTAGTTAGATGCAGAGATCATTTTAGCTTTCATCAAAAGATTAGAAGCATCTTTAAAACACAGAAAGATAAATGATCATGGGAAGAGAATGGAACAGTGGCATTAATTTTAGATAGCTCCAGTAAGGGCCTAATGCAATGGGTCAAGTGATCTGCTTCAATGCTACAAACAGCTTTGTTTCTATTTGATGAGTTACCAGTCTCGGTTACACCTTGCTGAGGAAGCAAGGCTGTCATTTCACACACTCTGGTGAAAGGTTATGGCGCAGTATTGGTAAATGTAGGGCAATGTCAGGATGGGAGTGGGTTGTGTTTTCATGATATACTTATCTAAAAGGTACATGGTTACTGTTTGACACTTGATGGCTTGAAGACCATTGGTCTTCTGTTGCTACAAATATTTCCAATCTATATTATTACCCACTGCCTTCCATGAATATGTATAACCTTATAGAAAGATATCCATCAGCAAAATATACAGCTGGAAAGATGGCATCAGCAGTGTTCCTCTAAAATGAAATCATGACCATTCTTGATATGAATTGACAGCCCAGTAAATGGAAAAGTAAGCCAATATAGCAAGTCAATATAAATTTTGTGTGATTAAAATGTAAACACTCATGAAATTTTGAAAAGAATGCTGGTTGTTACTTATGACCTATAATAACCATCTGACAGTACTTGACACCAGGTTTTGTTCCATTATTAATAATTAAATGCTGTAAGTTGGGCTATGTTTCTTATTCAAGGATTTTTTTTTCTATTTGTAATGCTAGGTAAAAAAAAGAAATAAACAAGTAACAGGAATTACCTCCTATGCAAAAGCACCAATTGTAGGACAGAAATATTAATAAATTTCAATGTTATGTCCATACAAAAAAATAAGTTTGCATTGCAGAGACTTGGACCAAGGCAACTGGAAATAAAATTCAATGTTTACCATGTGATACAAAGCCATGCACAACCATTATTTTGTGAGGTCTGTAAGCTCTACCTCAGCACTCATTAAAAAAGTACAAAGGAAGCAAAGATTTGATGTTGAAATTTATGAAAAAGGGAATTAGAAAAATGTGCAGGTATCAGTCAAGTTAATGTGACCATTTATTCCATTGCAAATCTAACCGAAAAAATAATTTAAAAGAAAAACAAAAAGGCTTGCATGTTATAGCTGGTTATCCACTGACTTCCTTTGGTGTTTAAGAAAATTTTTTTTTCTTGGATAATTTTGCTGGTCACACAGTTTTCATTAAAGGAATCTAGGATCCCATAACATGCTTTCTGTAATTTTCCATCAATAATTAGCAGAGATGTTGTCAACTTAGGCTGGCCAATGTTTCATTCTTTAACAATACACTCATTGGAGTGGCCTGGTCAAGCAATCACTGTAAATGTTTTCAGTTGTGTCTCTCTCACTGTTTGAACAAAAGCAAATATCGAGGCCAAAAGACTCTGCGAAGGGAAAGAGGAAAGGAACTAGGTAGACAGAGATGATATGCAAAAAAAAAGTATTATTTGAGAGACCCTTCCCTTTCCTTAAAATAAGCCCAAGCATTAACCAATTTAGATTTTGTCGCAAGAGCGTCCGCAGTATCAATAAATTTGTGGCAGTGTCACTACTCATTAAACTACAGTGTGTTAAGAATTTATTCGCATGCTGACTGCCAGGTTATTATTAATGAATTTGTGAATATCTCTTTTTGTTTAGAAAAGCTGAGCAAACATGCTTTAGGTTTTGTCACAAGCAACAAAAAATAAAACTCTTCACAAAGAAAGTTTTGATGTTATTATGCACAATGACTAAAGTCATTATTACCTAGTGTTAGTTGTCATTCCACTAAAAGAAAAAGTACAGACTGCTTCCATCAGTCACTCACTTATCAATCGATGTGATAGGCTTCACATTGAGGATGAAAGGAAAAGCCAAATGCTGGGAATCTGAGCAAAAAAATGTTCCAATTATGAAAAGATAGCTTAATGTTTTGATTGAAGACCATTCATCTGCACAAAAGCCTCTTACGTCTGATGGAAATATTCTATCAATATTAATGCACTTTTTCAGTAGCAAAGAGGCTTGTATTATTCCCCTCATTTCTGGGGTGTCTTCCCTGTACTTCGTGTGTAACAGTGTAACATAAACAAAGAATTTTGGTACTTATCAAAAGTTTAGACACTGGTGTTAATTTTAAACTTTCTGGAGGAAATGTAAAATGGACAATATCACATTCACAAGGGGGAAGCATATCCAGTCTTCCTTCAGGTAGCATCCTTGTTAATCACCGCATCTATGCCTTGATTTTCTTGTCTATCAAGGTCCACACTACTGAAAACCAGGAAGAGCCTATAATGGAATGGCCAATCAAATATCGTATAAGTCACTGCTGGCAAACACTGCAAGTTACATTGTGCACAGTTCTAGTCATTACAGTACAGGAATGGTGCACTTGCACTAAAGAGGTAGGGAGGTGATTTACACGGATATTAGCAGGACTGGAGAATTTTAGTTCTGTGGAAAAATTGCACTGTAGAAGCAGTTTGTTTAAAAGGAATGAGGCCATAGACGTTTTATGTGCTGAGAATGTAAACACAATCAGAATTATGAAAGGAATGTTTGCTGTTATGTCTCACCTGACAGTGCTTGAATTGCAAGTCAGAAAACCTGTAACTTCCAAATTGTCTCATCTCTTTCTTTCTGGATAAATTTTAAGCCTACCTTAAATCTACTTATGTTGTGATACTCATGGATGAAAGGTCATCTGAGATTGATGGCTTCATACCATATATAAGGGCCCCCAGAATAATTTTTGAGCAGCCTGTACGAGAGTGGCTTCATATCATTAATACCCAACAGAACTTCAGAAAAATGTCAATCTATTCACTCACAGAACCATTAGTGATTTACGGCACAAAACAAGGCCATATAGCCCATCATGTGTGTGCCAGCTAAACTGTGCTACTTCCACTATAAAACTCTCCACCTCTCTACCTCTTTCAGTCTGCCAGACATTCCTTTAAAATTGCCTTTTGACCAAGCTTATTTGCCCTAATGACCCCTGATGTAAATTTTTATCAAATTTTGTTTGCCAACATCAATTTGAAGTGCCTTGGGACATTATTTACAATATTACAAATGGTGTACGAATGTAAATTGGAATTAATGTTCATAGAAACCATAGACACTGTTGGTGTCAGTCAAAAAAGAGCTATCTGTTCTGATTCTGCTTTCCAGTTCTTGATCCATAATCTTTTAGGTTGCAGTGAGTATTGAAATCCACCTTTTATGCAATTAAAGTTCCTGCTTTAATAATCCTTTTATTAAGTGGGTTCCAGACCCCTACCACCCCCAACTTTCTCTGACAATTCTTTAATACTTCTACCAATTGCATTAAATCTATGTTCCTGTTTATTGACTTTGCTACTTAGGGAAATAAAGTTTCCCTATTCACTCTATTTAGGCCCACCTGTAATACTATACACCTTGATTAAATCTTCCCTCATCCACCTCTGTCCTAACCTGAGAAATCACTCCTTGTAGCTAAACTTCTCCAGTCCTTGTAACATTCTCATAAATCATTTCCACAGTGTTTCTCGTGTTATTAAATCATCTGATGGTCAGAACTGTATGTAGCACTCTGTGACTTATCTAGTGTTTTATATAAACAGCCTAAACAGGGATGTTATGACACACCTCAGGAGCAGCTGGGACTTGAACCCGGGCCTTCTAGCTCAGAGGTAGGGATGCTACTGCTGCACAACAGGAACCTTCCCCATAATCTCCATCCTTCTACAGCTATACTTTATCTAATAAGAGAAAATATCCTCCAATGCTTTCTTAATTATTCACTTGTTCTGCTACCTCAGGAAGTTGTGGCCATGCACTGTAAAGGCCCCTCCATTCCTTTACACTCCTGGGTATCAAGAAATCATATGTTCACTTCTTGGATAAAACCATTGGGTCTTGTTGGTACAGAACTGTCGAGTTCAATTGAGCATTCAGTGCCCATATATTTGTATAACGGTGAAAAAATACATGAAAATGAATTCAAAGCTTTTTGTTTTGTAAACCCTCCAATTACTGAGGTTCAAAGTAATAATGTTATACAAAAAGGCCCTGTGCTGCCTGGCACACATTGTAGATCATGCTCTACAATACGCATCATTCTTGGCAACCCTCCTATGCCAAAGAATGTTTGTCATGCTAATACCTTGCTTTTATTGTCCTTTCTCATGTCAGCTTTGAGTCTTCATATCATGGCTTACCTTATCTTTTCCAATCAATCAATTTGCCAGTTCTTTTCAATCTTCTTTTAAGCAATCAGAATACATTCATATACAAATCAAGCCACTAATGCGCGACATACTCAATCATAGATTATAACAAGCTAAACATTGTTCAAAAAAGCAGAACCTGTTTGAGATTTACATTTTATTACATTCAGTAACACTGTGTGTGTAAGAATTTAACATATTTTTAATAAAAAGTTCATTATTGGCAGCAGATGTGCTACTGTCTGTCTGTGTAACTCTTTTTCCTCCATCAGTGCAATGGCTATTGACCTACACCGCTGGATGTCGGTCGCTGACCTTATTTTGTTAGTTTGCGTGTTCAGCTTATTTCCTTGTGTTGTGTTGGCCAACCTTTTGCAGTCCGATTGAAGTCCTTAAGTTCTTCATCATCAATTCCTTTGCGATGCAGCCCTGATTCATACAAAGTGGTACTAATCTTCTTCAAGGGCCTATCAGCTGCTTCCTTTAGCTTCCTAGCATCAAATCGAGGTCTAAACAGCAGAAGAGGCAGGCGGCTGCTAAAGACTGGAGTTGCTTGTTGCGTTTGCTTGGATTTGTCCAAATTTGACTCCTGTTCACTTTGCTTGTGCTGTTCGGCAGCAAACATTTGAAATAACACAGCATCCCACATCTTGTTAGCTCGTGACACTTTTGCCTTTTGTGACTCTTGTTTCTTGGCCTCTGACTTGTCTTGGTTCTCTTCTTGTGATCCTGACTGTGGCAGATCTGGTTCCGGCTCTGGGAATTTTGGTGGCTCTTCCACTATCATATGTTTCTTGAGACGGGTCCAACCACTGACCTTACTTTTCAGAGGTTTAACTCTGTCTGGCGATTGCAACTGAGGTTCTGCTTTAGGAAGTGCCTTAGCTCCCTCGTGAGTAATTGTCTCAACAGCAATGTCAAGTGGTCTGGATTTGGTTTCAGCTTTGATTTTCTGTGTAGTCATCTCCGTGCGTTGAATTTCTAATTTAACGGCACCAATGCCAACTGTGAGATCGTCATTTTTAATGGCTGCAGTATTGGCAATGTTTTTAGTAAGATTTTCTTGAGTCACCTCATTTTGAAGAGCGTTTGCTCCAAATGGGTCATAGTTGGCACTTGATCTTGTAGCTTCATGGGCTGGAGCCCTTGCTCGCGGAGAGTTGAGAAAGGTTCCCAGTTCAGCTTCATTGGTGGCCATCTTTACTGTGTAAGTTTCAACCACAGGTACTGCAGCATTAGCTACATTAGTGTTGGGGCCATTGGCACCAAAGGTGTTTGTGACATGAAGTTCAGGAATTTCAGGAGCTTTAAATGCAATGGATGCAACTGTGGAAATATTTGCTGTGGGGACCTCAGTGGTAGACCATGACCTTGGTGTATAAATGCTTGGAGAAAATCGTGGTGGTACTGAGAATTTGGGCAATTCTTGTGCTTTGATACCTGGTTGGATAGTTGGAATGGTGAATATCTTTGCAGGAACCATAGGTGGTGGCAATTTTCCGAGTGCTTGATTCTGATTTTCAGCAGGTGACTGTGGGGCACTGATTTGTATTTTAGGGAGGAGCTCAATTTTGCCCTTGTAGAAGGATTTACGTGCAGGATATGGACTTGCAACATGAGCATGGGTCACTATTGCAGGACCTTGTCTATAAGGTGGAAAAGGTGATCCCGGTATTGTTGGAGACAGAAGAGATCGTGGAGATCGAGAGTGGTGTTCACAGTATTCTAGGTCAGGACTAGCTTCATTAACAGGAGACAGACTAGAGCGAAAAGGCTTAGGTAAGTAGGAGTGAGACATTTCTGATGCATCCATAGCCTGCAAATATGTTTGTGCAGCCTTGCGTTTTGCAGCCCTTTTCAAGATCTTTTGTAACTTGATATTGTCCTTGTCAGGCTTTGGTGCCAGAGGTGGTGGCTTTGGGTTAGGTGATACATAGTGACTGGTAGCTGGTAGAGTTGTTACAGCCATTAGCATTTTAATTCCCTGAAATGAAATGAAATGAAAACTTCAATTCCTTAGGTGATTTTATGTTCCTAAACAAACTTGTTGAAAAAGTACTTTTAATTCAGTTCAATTTTTTCGAGCCTAATCTCAGAATGGAACCTCTCTGATTATTCATTCTGACTGAATGGTCAAACAGGCTTTATGGACAAATGTGACCTATTCCTGTTCCTTTGTTTCTTAATTTTATTACTGCAGGGAGTTATACCCGTCTTTCAAGATTTTTCCCTTGTAGGATTTATGTACAGAGATGGATTTGCAACACGTACCTGGGTTAATGCTGCAAATTCAAGTGAATGCTAATTCTGTCAGCCATTCAGATCCACAAAACACAAGTATAGGTTACAAATTTGTTCTATGTCCAAAATCCCCTATATAATTTTCTGTAAGAAAGTGAAAGGGATGGATCTGAAATCAGGCCCAAGTGATTTATGCTAATCACCGACTTACCATAGGCATGATTAACTATAGCTGTGGAATAATTCTCATCTTGGTTATCCTGTTGCCCTGGCTAATAAAGACAATATCTCATTATTAGACTGTTAAGAAAGATAGTGAGAAAAAGACTAAAGCAGTCAGATTAATTTTTAATATTATTCCTAAAGTAACCAGCCAAGGCATAATGGACTGAGTGGCCTTATTCTGTACTGCAAACTTAATTGATTCCACTTCTATGGTAGTCATTGATTCTGCTGTGAAAATACGTCCAATCATTTGTTTCCCAGCAGTCAACATTCTCTCTTCAACCAAGAATTTACGTTGAAGAAAAGGCATAATACCAGAAGGTGGGGCAGCATCTTTTTCTTAAAATGGGAAATAAATGGCTCTCTTTTTGCTAAAAATAGTGTTTGAGTAATGTATAATGAAACACCACGGGGAAACATAAACATGACTACCTCCTGAGGGAGAAAGCGTTTTAAATGATGCAGCTGCTTAAATTAACTGTAGTCGTTCTGGATGCACTGTCTAATGGTTAACAGTTGTTAAGTCATATTTTAGAACATGGCAACTGTCTGTTGACTTAATTTGCTCAATGGACAGTATATGCGTAAAGTGAGCTGTGAGCAAGAAGGATCATTAATCCTAGCTTTATAATAATTGAGAGGGCCAGTCCTGAACAGCCTGCAAAGTCAGCCATTCTCACCCCGTCAGCAACAACCATCTCCCTCTCCGTGAGCGCTCAACCAGAATTCGATACTGTGACACTACATTCCCCATGAAAAAAGCACAGTCTGCAAGTCAGCAATCTGCAATGTTACTAACTTAGATAGAAGCTGCATTAGCTTACTGATCATTGCTGCGGTAAATTTTTCTTGATGGGAATTCTATAATCATTGGCTAGGCCTAAGCTGATGTAATGTCAGATACCTAAATTTATGAATAATATTAAGGCCTTGGAGAGGTGCAGGGATTTGCCATAACGGTGAATCAGGTAAAGAACTTAAGCTACATGGCAAAATTGGAGAAGTTAGGAATTTTCTTTTTGGACCAGAGAAGGTCATGGGGGATTTCAATCGATGTGTTTAAGATTACATGAGGGTTTTTCCTAGAAAAATAGTGAAATATTACTTCCACTAAGCAGAAGAGTCAGTAAGCAAAGGATGCAAATTTATGATAATTGGCAAAAGAACAAGAGGACAAATGAGTTTTTTTTTTAAACACAGCCAAGTCATGGTCAGATTCAATAAATAACTGCCAAAGATTTATTGGCTGTTTCATTATGAAGGAAATCTTTGAGGGACTGTAAGAAAATAGGAATAATTGGATAGGTTTTTTTTTAAAGTGCTGATACAGCCACATCAGTGCATTAAGTAAAATGCTTTCAAACCATCACCATACAGAGAGCTACTGTTCTTGATTGACAACGCAGAAAGAAAGCTTTGCATTTATAACACGTTGCATCACATCTCAAAAATGCATCATGTAACTAATATGAGGTCTACACCCTTGTGAATGAACAGCAACAGATTTTATTTATAGAGGATGGCGAGGCAGGACACCTTAGTTGGAGTTCCACAGGTTCCAGCTCCATGTGATCTGATATCACATGATATAGCTCTTTATACTCCTTATATTGTGTAGTGCAATTTCCTTATTCTGCATCCATGCCCAAGTTCGTTCCTGATACCCTTTTTGTTTTCAATAATTAATTATAAGAGAATTAACACTTATTCCGTTATTTCCACCTCCTACTCTCCTGTTCCTCAATACCTACTGTTCACTTCCACCACACTGCAACCCCCCCCCCCCCCCAACCTCCCGACTCACTGACGACAAGTCTCTTTTGCTTGAGGCTTTAATCTCCATCAGCTTTCTCAGCTCTCCTGGAGAATGTGTTGGATGAATGTGCTTTTTCATCATTTTCTTGGAAGGCTGACATGTTATCGCCAAGTCAAATGACAGCTGCTGACTATAGTTAATTCATAGGCTGTGATGTTTCCAAAGACTTGACTTTAGCAGCAATGAAGACCAAACCAAAAAAGAAACTATTTCAGGGAGGAAGATTCCAGGAATCAAAAGATTACAGCCTTTTGAAAAGGAACAGAAGGGCTGGAATTCTCACTTTCCCTTCCTTCTGCATTGTTGTCATCCATTAGTTTCATCCCTAGGTCAAATAAGAAGAATAGAGGAGTATTTTTGGAGGCAAGGAAATGAAGACTTCACCATGGTAGGAATTTCTTCTTTCAGTAGTTATCACTTCAAATTTCACAAAAGCATGAGGCTGCCGAGCTGCAGGTAATGGCATCATGGAGACTCCATGAGACTGTATCTGCATCAATAACAGAAGGAACGGCTGGAGCAGGATCTATAGGAAATTCCTGTGTAGTACAATGTCTGCAGACTTGCTTGAAAGGTTCACCTTATTCTGCAGGTAATTTTGGTATTAACAAGGGCCTCCTTCTCCTTGATAACTATCTGTGAACATGAACAAAGATTTTTGTTCAGTCTCTCTCTGGGATTTCTTTCTGAAACAGGAGGTAATGTCACATCGACAGCAGTTAAATGCTATTGCTCCATGCTGTGCAATCTTGGCGTTCTGAACTTATGCCAAATTTCAATATGTCTCTTTGCTGTGACAAATGTGTAAAAATGTTGGCCATCTATGTGCAGGATTGTTGAAAATATTTTTATCTGCTTACCTTTTTAACTTTGGAAGGCTTGATCGTGTTGTGTGACCACTGATAGCTGGACTCTTTTGTGGTCTCTGAGGTAGTTAAACTTTGGCAAATTTTGTTGAGTTTTTCTCTTTTCAAGCTCATACAGATGTTTCACCACCAAGTATTCTGCATCTTTATAAGCTCACATCTTGGTCCTTGGTCCTGCACTTGTTGGCTAAAAAAATTCCCTAATGTTTTTACTGATGGGCTTCCAACACAGACTTCGGTTGTCTTTTATAGAAATTATCAATTTCCGCGTGTTAAATGTTGGCACGATGCCCTTTGAACTTAAGGATCTCTTTTTCTCTCTGGGTAGCTTTTTATTGGATACTTGGAGTTGTGTCACCCCTTGATGGCTTGTTTCCAAGGATTGAAATTTCTCTCAATGTGTCAACTTTGTACTGATATTCTCTATACATGATTGTAACAGTGTGCTTCAAACAACTAGTTTCTGTGAGTCCAAGAGGGATATCATCCACCCTGTCTGAGACTTTGCTGGCCTTGAACCTCTGGAGCTCTGAGACCTCTTTTCTGTGTGATTTGAAGATATCTTTCCAAGTCCATAATTTGAGACATCTCAGATTTTGTGGCCACTTTGTTGACTGTAGAGATTTCTGAAGCTCCACTTACTTTCTTCAGTTTTTGAGCTAGTAAAAGGCCCTGATACTGCTTCTCTGCCACTGTCCAGTCTTCTACACACAATATTTTCTTCATCTGATGATCGTTGCTGTTGCTGCATCTCCACAACAGGTTCTGTGAAATAAGTGCGGTATGCAATTTTACCTTCTCAATGAAAGGACGATTCTCCACAAGAGAGAGAGATGGGTTTTCAGGAACAGTGCCTGCTGAGTTCAAAAATGCACGAAGGCCCAAAGCCAAAGCTGCATCAAGTGAATGACCTGAAGATTTCCTTGTCTGTGATGATAATGCTGAGAAAGCAAACTAAGGTGTGGAATGTACGTCCGGTGTCTGGTCGTCTCCTCCTTTGACATTTTTTTCTCCCTGCCATTTTTAAATTTCTATTTTTGCAAGAAAAAGACTGAGCAGTCTGATCCACCTTCTCGCAATGTTACTGTAGTGGAGGATGAGTCCTGGTGCACCAAGTCAAAGTTTACATCTTTAGTGTCACTATGAGAAGAATATTTCAGGCTGCAAAGGCAGCTTTGCTTAAGGATCTCAATGGTTAGGAATGATATGCAAGATCTCTAATCTGCTGTAATGAAGTGTGGAATACATCTGGTCCCATAGTTAAATGGAGGTTTTTGGTGTAAACCATGGTGTCAGCACGCAAAGGAATTAATGCATCAGCCTGTTTACTCAATTTAAAATTAATTTTCTTGCCCTTTACCATAATCTCTGCTAATCTGCAGAGCAGAATTCGTCGTGCAGGTCTGTGCCATCAGGAATAACATTCTTGATGTGTCCCAGCTCTATATTCTAAGATTTCTTCTATTCCTCTGTAACATTTACTGCTGGAACATCTGCAAACTGCTGTGGAATTTGTTTAATTCTCTACTGCTGCTGCTGTTACTATGTCCTAGTCTCTCTCCTTCCACTTGCACTCCTTGATAAAACAGGTCAAGGGTTCCGATAGGTAGGATTCCTTCAAGGCATGATCTACACCCTATTTCCTTATGCGTTTGTCATCGGTGGGCTTTCTGGGTTGTCTATTCTTTCCCATAAACACACTTGATTTTCTGCAATGTTTTACAGACTACTTCTCCCTATTCTGTCCTGCTTATTCTGCCGTGGGTATTCTCTTGCAGTCTCTTCAGCTTCTGTGCAATCATACTCTTTCTATGGTATCTAGATGAGTCTTGAGGTCTGTCACTTGCGAGCACATACGGCCACTGAACTTTTCTTCAGGTATCTTCCCCCAGCACCACAATACCCCCATCACAGGGTTCAGATCACTGTATAGCTATACCTGTAACACTCTACCATCGATAACTTTGTCTCTTACTGTGGCCTTTCCTCCACTTCTACTGTTTTTACCACTCCTGCCGCCATGCAGAAATGTCAGGTCCAGACTGCTATGAGTAAACCACAACAACTTTTTGTTGAATATGACTATTTTCAGAAGGTGGTAAGCAAAGACATCTTGAGCCCTACAGGTCCAGGCTCCAGTTGCAAGTGATGTGATGGTCTTACATAACTCCTTTTGCACTGTTCAGTAGCTACACTTAGAATAAAAGTGTAATTCACTTTACTCTACACTTCATGTATATTTAATACTTTTGAGGTACAGCAACTGTTATACAGCGAAAAGTGGCACCTGTGTCTACAGAAAAAACTTTTGCATACTTTAGTAAGGTTACTTACCACTTCATTTGTTCAGAGTTATTAATTTGCGTGAACCAAATGTGAGCAAATGCTCTCGCTACTGTAGATAGTTATGACTTTTTTAAATCAGCTTGAGCTAGGGTACATTGTTGGAATAGAATAAAAAACACTTTACTTTGTAGCTGGCCATACTGTACTTAGCTGGGAAGATTTATATTGACTTTGAATTTCAAAATATTTGGGGAAAAAAGACCAAAATCGTACCGTGCAATATATAATTAATTTCCCTTTCTTTCTTTCATTTTTAGCTGAAGTTGAACATTTTATTAAAGAACATTGAAGAACTGGAGCCAAGATGCGGACCAAAAGCTTTCAAGCTGATTAATTTTATATATTTTTGTTTATCTACAAACCAGTTATTCTTATATCATTGCTGTATTTCTTTCTCTCTGATACTGCAGTAGTTTAGCCAGTATATGTATTTGAAGAATAAAAACGATTCTCTAAAAGATTCTGCAAGACACATATGTCAAAGACAGTCAGAATAACTCTAGTTCAATAGTCACCATCTTATTCTAATTCAGTACAGTCAAGGCTCCCTATCTGATAAACTGAGAGCATTGTTTCCTACAGGTATCAGCCTCAGGTCGGTATCTGCTTGTTATTTGTTAGGGGAGTAGGGTAGGGGGTGTAGGGGTAGGGAAGATTGTTGAATGGCTAAGAAAATCTAACCAATACATCAATTGCTGCCCTGGGACATTAGAATTCTATAAACAAGCATGCACAGACTCAAAAACTTTGATATTGTCAGGGATGCCATTAAACAGTTGATTCTGTTTTGACATGAAGTTTAAATGACTTTGTAATGGGAACTTTTTAAACTGGCTTCACATGAGCCACAATATTAATGCAATGGACATAAAGCTTGAGTACCATTAGAATAGCTCCTTCTCACTTCCTTCCTGTTGTGCGAATTGGATAATTTCACACCCAACCAAGTTAGGTGACTGACTTTGCATCAGTACGAATTGTCTAGGATGACTGGTTTACCAGAAGACCCATAAAAGTCACAACCTAACTTCAATTCTCTGTAATTCGTTACATGAAAAACTTGGTTGAGAAATAAATATTTACTGTAGGTCAGTGGTCCAGAGTATTCTCCAATTTGCATATTCTTTAGATAATTGTTTAAGCATATTTGTTACTCTTTAGTCTTTCTTTTAAATCGGTATTAAATATATTTACTTTTAGCAAATGATATTCCCAGGTCATTATGGCACAGAAGGAGACTATTTGGTCTGTTGAGTCTGTGTTGTGTGTAACTTCATGGGTAACATAGGAGAAATCAAATTTAATCTAAGCAAAATGAAAACAAAATAACTAAAGCAACATTCAAAGTGCTCACTCAAAGCAAGCACCTGAAGTAATTTTAAGATCAGATAGAAATGATTCACTAGAGAGCCCGTCATTGACCTAAATGATCCCAAGAGGTTCCTGGCTGATGAAAGGATTTGGTCTAATTTGAAAAGTACGGGGATGTGCTGTGAAATGGGAGCTGGCTTTTAAAATATTACATTAGTTGGATGGAATAATATGTACATATGGAAAACAAGCAAAAACTGTAAATTCATATAGCATTTACAAGGTCTGATTCATAGTTTTGGTCATCTGTCTTCACGTTTTATTCTCAATTTTTAAAATATAAATTGTATTTCAATAAATAGCAGACTGCACCAATTATAACTCATTTTATACCATAGTTTTCCTTGGGAAATGGTTTTGACTTTGTATCAATACTGTATTGTGTAATTTAGTTGTGAAATTGCCTACATTGAAGAGCAGATCAATCTTGTTTGAATGAGGTAAACCATTTCCCTTATCCCAGCTCATCGAGATAAAAAGAAATAAGTGTTTACCATAATCAAATCAATTTGTCTCATCTGTGACTCAGTGGTTTTATTCTATGCCACTGTAACTGAAAATCCATTCCACAATCTACTCTTCCTGTGAAGCACCTACTTTTATGTCTTAAGTGTGCTTTTAATTAACTTGAATCTCTGCTACCTTTGTCCTGTCACAGCTTAACTTGAACTATTGCTCCAGATTTACCTTTCCATGTCAATTTATTAACAAACATAACTCTTTTCCAAGTCCCTTCCTAGTTATCTCCTTTTCTTTTAGGCTGAATAGTTCATGAATTTCCTGCTTTCTTCATAACAGTTTCAGGCAGCATTATCTTAGGAGTTGCCTGGATGCTTGTAAAATTTTATCCTGATATCAATGAGCAATGCTGAGCTAGCAATATATGTCAATCCTGGAATCCCATGTCACTTTAAAAAGCTGCCACCTCATTAATGACTTATAGGAACAGAGAGCCATATGTCTAAGTTTGTGATTACACTTGGATGGTATAGTAGGTAACATAGATTGATGTAGAAAGTTGCCTAAGAGGGAAATTAATAGATTAGTTATAGAAATCACAAAGCAAATGGGCAAAAAAAAGCTATAAAAGGCTAATGAAGTTTTGGCCTTTATTTCAAGGGGGCTGGAATATAAAAGTTTGGGATTTATGCACAGTTGTATAAAGCTTTGGCTTGATACCATTTGGAATGCTGGATCACTTGAATTACACCTCTGACAAAGAGGTTAAATTATGAGGACAGGTTGCATAGATTAGACATGTATTTTGGGATGTAGAAAATTAGGGGATGGTCTAATTGAATGGCTTATGATGATTATCCTGTCCAGTCTTTTTGTGGAGGAGTACAAAACATTGGGAGCATATTTTAAAATCAAAGCTAGGCTGTTCATGAATGATGTCTAAAAGCATTTTGTCACATAAATGCTTATGAAAGTCGAGAACAGACTCCTTCAAAAAGGTGTTTATGCTCAGTCAATGTGGAAATTCAAAGTAGATTTTGTTTAGTGAGGGAACTACGGGGATATGAAGTGAGGGACAGGGAGAAATTTGTTTGTATAATTGCTGTGCGGACTTGCATCAGTTCTCTAGGGGCAAGCAGTGCAACTGCCTGGTGCACTTCGTTGATTTCCCAGGGACATGATATCAATGTAAGACTACCTGGGAGACACTACGTACATTAATTTTTCTCTATGGACTAAATGTGAGTAGATGGAATTTTGATGCAAATCAGCCATAATTGAATTGAATGGTGACACAAGCACGATTAGCTGAATGGACAACTCCAGTTCCTGTAAGTCTC
Source organism: Ginglymostoma cirratum (assembly GCA_024137785.1). NCBI lineage: Eukaryota > Metazoa > Chordata > Chondrichthyes > Orectolobiformes > Ginglymostomatidae > Ginglymostoma > Ginglymostoma cirratum. The sequence goes on from JAHRHZ010000062.1 coordinate 37,792,587, forward strand.
AAACTGACGTCTTTGTTATAACTGTGCTGTTTTGTGTGACATTATCATATTTGAGTATGATGTCCGCATTGTTAAGTGGCTTACTAGTACTAACTGTTCAGTAGGACTTGAGATGTTCCAGGATAACTGGAAGATGTGCAGTGATACATCGGTCAGTGTTTTTGGTAAGAAAAGCAAAAGAAATATTACTTTAAAAATACATGGAGATTTGCTGCTTTAACATTTAATTGCAATGCAGTATTCTGTTTAATGAGCTTATATTGTTTACTACAATCATGCACAAAAATAAGATGTCTTTTTGGAAAAGAGAAATTAGATTTACAATAACTATTGATTTTTTTTTAATTAAATGTTTGACCTACTACACTATAGTTCTGTTCTCTCCTTATTTACAATCAAATCATCTCACCTTACACTAAAATGAATTTACACAAGAGTCTGTGCATTAGAAACTTGAATTACAGGCCTTGTTGAGGACCAGATAGCATTTACTTGATAGACAGGGCTGGATTTTGTGTCTATAAATCTGGTGGACTGTCCCTTCTGAATGAGTGTGAAATTGGGCATGATGATGAGTCAGCAGTATGATGTCATCACACTACGAGAGGCACGTGGGCACACAGAAATCAGAAAACTGTCCTATATTTTAAAGTTCCTGATTATCAAGCATTTGAGCTTGTTAGCGATCCAATCGTTTGCAATTTATGTTGTTCACTTCATTTATCAGGTTTGGATGTGAGAAACCTGAAATGTTTTACAACCGATATAATCGGTGGCATAAAGGAAGACAAGGAGGTCTGTCATTCGGTGCACTGCTGAATGTTGCAGCACATTGACGAAGGTGGTGGCTTTGGTGTGCTAAAATAAAACAAAGAACCGCAGACACTGAAGATATATGAAACAAAATTGCTGGAGAAACTCAGCAGATCGCAGCACCTGTAGAGAGAAAATGATCAAGTTTTGAGTCCAGTCTCGAGAGAACTTGGACTCAAAACATTAACTCTCCTTTCTCTCCACAGATACTGCCTGAGCATCTGTATCATTTTTTTAAAAAAAGTCAGAGATATACAGCATGGAAACAGACCCTTCAGTCTAACTCGTCTGTGCCGACCAGATTTCCTAAATAAATCCAGTCCCATTTGCCAGCATTTGGCCATATCCCTCTAAACCCTTCCTATTCGTATAATCTTCCGGATGCCTTTTAAATGTTATAATTGTACCAGCCTCCATCACTTCCTCTGGCAGCTCATTCCATACATGCACCACCCTCTGCATGAAAAGTTGCCCCATGGGTCCTTTTTAAATCTTTCCCCTCTCACCTTAAACCTATGCCCTCTAATTTTAGACTCCCCCACCCTGGGGAAAAGACCTTGGCGATTTACCCTATCCATGTCCATCATGATTTTATAAACTTCTATAAGGTCACCTCTCAGCCTCTGACGCTCCAGGGATAATAACCCCAGCCTATTCATCGTCTCCCTATAGCTCAAAACCTCCAACCCTGGCAACATCCTTGTAAATTTTTTCTGAACCCATTCAAGTTACACAACATACTTCTTATAGCAGGGAGATCAGAATTGCACACAGTATTCCAAAAGTTGCCTTACCAATGTCCTGTACTCAATGCACTGACCAATAAAGGCAAGCTTACCAAATGCCTTTTTCACGATCCTATCTACCCGGGACTCCACTTTCAAGGAACTATGGACCTGCACTCCAAAGTCTCTTTGTTCAGCAACACTTCCCAGGACCTTACCGTTAAGTGCATAAGTCCTGCCCTGATTTGCCTTTCCAAAACGTAGCACCTCACATTTATCAAAATTAAACTCCATCTGCCACTCATTGGCTCATCTGATCAAGATCCTGTTGTATTCTGAGGTAACCACCTTCTCTGCCCATTGTACCTCCAATTTTGGTGTCATCTGCAAACTTACTAACCATACCTCCTATGTTCACATCCAAGTCATAGATATCAATGACAAAAAGCAGTGGAACCAGTACTGATCCTTTTCTCGTATTTTAATGTTTTGGAGCTTGCCATAAAACATTAAGATAGATCTCATGAATCTGCGGCATTTCTAATCACAATTAACTTCCTGTTTCTGACATTTACTCTCTGTTGCATGGCACCCTGGCCTACAGTCCTGACCAGGGCCACAGCCCAATTTTCTACTCTAATTGGCATCTTTGTGGCATAATAGCCACTAATTGGCTGTGTGACACTTAATTACCTGAACTGAGACAGCTGTGGCAAGGATAAACCAAGCACTTGATTCTGTTCTGCTTCATCACCTCTGAGAAACATCCAGGCCATAGTAAATAGGAGCCATCACTGTAAGTAAGGAGATTAGACCAAAACCTGGAATTTTTCTCAAAGATGTGCAAATGATGTTTCACTTTGCATTCATAATTGTCAGTTTGGATATTTGGTGATAAATGATTTTGACAAGTTTTTCTTTGCAATCCTGATTGTACAATAATCCGTTTGATTTCTGATATTAGAGTGACACCTTGTGGCCTTGCTTTAATCTGTACAGCAAACAAGACACTTGGGCATTGGCAACAGGGAGACCAGAAGAAACTCTAAGGCTAGTTCATTAGCGGAATTGCACACTTGCTGCTGTGTTTCCCATGCCATTCAGAAGAATGATTTCAGGCAGTATCCTCTACTACTGATGATTGAATAGAGCAATAGCAATTTGCTGCACAGATGGAATTGTTTTGTCTGTCATGCCTGTTTCTTTGACCCACATCCAATTCTGTCCAACAGGGACATTTGTTAACAACCGAGAACAGAGAATCTGGCTCCTAATTCCTGGAGGTTAACACAGCATCAGTATGGATAAAAGTTGAGCACTTTTTTAGGATTTTTGTTAACACTGCAAGAATGAATGAAGTTGTATTTAGCAATTAGATAGTGATAATCAACAATTGATCATTAAGACAACATTAATATTGTAGTCCTATTGCCATTTCACCATGTAACTTGCATCATAATGATAAGTCTACATACAGAGAAGTAGTACCCTATTGCACAACAAAAATTTCCACATTAGAACCAAGCCATTCCACTTGTCATGCAATATGAGATCAAGTAGTCATAATGAACTCGTGTAGAGTACTTGGGAGGTGATGGCCATTGGCCAATTGAGGAAATTGAACTATGAAATAATCATTACAGGAATAACCTTATCTACTGATCAAGTTGTATAGCTATGAGCTTGTCCATTGTAGCAAGGGGATCTAACCCACTTTCATTGGACAGTGGAACAGTTTTACAATCCAGGCATCGAGTGTCTCCTCAAGTTCAGGTTTAGCTCAAGCACATGTGACTGAAAAATTCACTTAATTCTACCCCAAAATGGATCCTGTGCAATGCTGGAAACAGCAGCCCCTGTGCCACTAATATGTTTCACCTATTTTCAACAGTCAACTTCTTTTCTATTTCTGAATGAGAATGTGGAGTCACTGCTGTAAATTCAGCAGTTTTGAGTGGTGACTGCACCTCATTAAGAATTGCAAGACTTAATTTTGGTTCAAGTCCTTATTGGCAAAGACAGGCAACTTTCATCCTCTCAACCTTAACCATAATTAAACTCTTGTCCCAAAGATGATACAGATGACACGTAAATATACTGTGACAGTGGCAAACAATGCGCTCGCTATGCAAGAAGTGGCAATTAATAGTCCCTTAACTATTTGCTCTGGCTGGTCTTAATCCAGTTAATTTCTTTCATGCCATTATTCAATATCTCTTACTACTGACCCAAACTGAGACTAGGAGGAACATGCACCAGGTCAGCATCACTGTGGAGCAGACCTGTATGAGAAGGGCGGTGGTCACAGGCAGTAAAAACTGGCAGCACAGAGCCTCTTCAATCTGTTTCTACTTGTTGGAGCTAAAATGGATGTCAAAGAAAGCAGGTGATTTATGGGTATTTTTACCCTGCCTTTTGGTTGGTCAAGTGGTTTAAATCAAGTGATGTATCACTGCTGAAGATACAACTAGGAAATTAATTTTTGAAGTATTTAATAGCAAAATTAATTAAATTAGATAGAGATGGCTGAGTGGATGATGTGTTGTATGTGGGAGCTGGTGGTATATTAAAAAGACCATAGCTAAAGTGAGATAGTAAGAACTGCCAATGCTGGAGTCAGAGATAACACAGTGTGGAGGTGGAGGAGCACAGGGGGCCAAACAGCATCAGAGGAGCGGGAAAGTTGATGTTTCAGATTGGGTCCCTTCTTCAGAAAAGAAATGTCAAAGAAATGACCCGAAATGTCAACTTTCCTGCTCCTCTGATGCTGCCATGTAACTAAAGTGACTTTTATTTTCCTTTATTCATTCACGGGATGATAGTATCATTGGCCAGGCAGCATTTGTTGTCCATTGGGCAGTTAAGAATCAACTATATTTGCTATGGGTTTGGAGTCACATGTCGGCCAGATGGCAGTTTCCTTCCCTAAAGGACATTGGTGAACCAGATGGGTTTTTCCTGACAATCGACAATGGATTCATAGTCATCATTAGACTCTTAATTCCAGATTTTTTTGTTGAATTCAAATTCCATCATCTACCTTGGCGGCATTTGAACCCAGGTCCCCGAAACATTATCTGGGTCTCTGGATTAACAGTCCAGCAATAATATCACTAGGCCATTGCCTCTATTTGGAGCCCTTAGAGGATGCCACTGGGAACTGATAATGGAGAACAAGGAAATGGCAGATAATTTAAAACAATATTTAAGAAAGGGCATACAAACGTTGCAGGCAGTTCAAATGAGATTTGCTAGGCTTTACTTTAGAATCCCTACAGTGTGGAAACAGGCCCTTTGGCCCAACAAGTCCACACTGAAACTCAGACCATCGCACCCAGACACATCTCCCTAATCACTACAGGCAATTTAGCACAACCAATCAACCTAACCTGCACATCTTTGGACTGTGGGGGAAACCCACATGGGCACGGGGAGAATGTGCAAACTCCACACAGACAGTCACCTGAGGCTGGAATTGAACCCAGGTCCCTGGTGCTGTGAGGCAGCAGTGCTAACCACTGAGCCACCGTGCTGCCCTAATTCCTGGAATGGAGGAGTTACCTTACTAAGAAGCACTAAACAGGTTACTATTCATTGGAGTTTAGAAGAGTGAGGAGATGTCGTTTTGAAACATAGAAGTATCTGAGGTGTTTGATAGGTTAGAAGTTAGAAGTTGAGAGGATGGTTCCACTCGTGGGAATCGGGAACTAGGGAACATAGTTACAGAATAACATTTACAACTTGAGATGCAAAGGATTTCTATTCCCACTGAGTAGTTACTGTCTGGAATTCTCTATCTCGGCATTGTACAAGCTAGAACACTGAAAGTAATTGAAGAGGAGGTAGATGTATTGTTGAAGTACTGAGGAGTTGAAGGCTATAAGGAGCTAGCGCAAAAGAGCAGATTAGCAATGATCTTATAGAATAGTGAAGCAGGCTGAATGGCCTACTCCTGCTCCTTTTTGATATGTTCTAAATTCAATCTTGAGCACTGTTATTACACTAACAATTCGATTTGTTAAGGAATACTTACTATTTTTCAGCCTTTCCAAATACAAAGACATTTTTTTCTTACCATTTGGTTAGACTATTACAACATGTAATGATGGTTGAATCCAATTTTGCCAGTGAAGACTTGATAAGACAGAATAGAAACCTCTAATATTCTCTGGGATCATGGGCTCATCAAGTCAGGCCTAAAATAAAAGATAGACAAATAAAATTACACTTGCACAAAATGCACAGTTCATGAAATTGTCATGAAGTATGAAACATATTTGCAGAAGTTACACAGTGGATGAACTTAATGTCAGCAATGTAAAGTGTAATGTGAGAAAAACACAATAGGGAGGCTTTTTTGAATAAGGAACTTAAAGTACATTATTGAGACAGAATATGTATACTTTCTTCTGGTTCTAATCTTGCTATATTTAGCTATGAGGCATTTGATACTTGACATCAGTGCTCAAAATGGAACAGCATTCTGTTCCTCAGCATTAATATCCACACCCTGATGAACACAAAATTTAACGAGAAATATACAATTAGGGATTGCAATCATATTTTAAACTGATAAAAAAAACTTTAACGTAGCCGTAGTAAATCATTCCTGCTGAATTAATTTATCAGGATTAACCTTTTATTAAAATAGGAAAATATACACATTTCGGATTTTAAGAAAAGACATTATTAAAATGAATAGCACCAATAATTCCAGGAAATTAGAATCTCTGATGTATAAACCGATTGTACATTTAACTATTGATTTCCTCCAGTAGTTGTGTGAGTTAATCCACCCTATATTTGTTGGCTAGTATGCTGCCATTTACCTAGCAGTTATACACTGATTGTAAGAATACATTACAATGATGCAAGGATGTCTTCACAGAATACTTGATGTGGATTATATTAGTACAATATTGAAAAACTGTAAGTACAGTCCCAAGTATGCAACTTTGTTTGGACAAAAATATAGGCGTGTAGTGGTGGTATTGTATCATTTCAGTAAAGTACCTTTCTAAAGGAAGGGAGTCAACATAATTATTAAATGTTGATTTCTTGTAGAAAAATTATCCTCAGAAATCATTAGATTATCCCCTGAAATAAAACAGCATGACAGAGAGAGCTGGGCTTTTCCATCCCTGCAATCATATTTTCATGTATTTTGGCACAGATTGATATCTCGGTAGTATTTAATCAGGAAAGGTGAAGAAGATCCTTGCTTATGGCTTTGAAGTGAATTTATGATTTTCCCGATTGATCTGTCTGTATTGTCTCTGGTGCATGAAGCCAAATCAGTTAATGTAGTTATCACACTTCTACTTGGCAACAAAATCACAGCACTCCAAAAGTATTTATTGTGCACAGAGGCATAGTAAGTGTGTGACTTTTTTTTTATCCATCCAATAGCAAATCAACCATTGAAGTTGCTTCTGTTGGTTTGCATTTAAAATTAAAACCTGAAATACAAATTCCACTGTCTCAACTATATCAATGTCTTGAGACATTCCAACATTGTGATCCAGCTTTTGCGGTACAACTGTCATCACTCAGCATCACTGCTCGTCTAAAACAGAAAATAACTTGTCAACAGAAACATGAGATGCATGAGTTATCTTTGAAGAACTAAGTATTTTACTGTATGTCAAGATGATTTGAGTGCTCTTATTTAAACTTTTAAGAGTGGTCCAGCTATGGCTGCCTTTACAACAACCTACAATTAATGTCTGTTGTGCCAGCCTTCTTTATGGCACTGCCCTCTTACACTGCTCCTATGATTGCTTTGATTTCTTGAGCTACGGCTATCTAGATATTGTTCTTCCTGGTAATTCCTTTTTGCTTTAGATTCCTCTTAAGATAAACGTCAAACAGATAGCTGTCTTCAAAAGACACTAACAAGATGTCCTCCCAAGATTCTGGGTGCTTTTGGCCACATTCAATGACATATTGAAATTAAAAGGAAGTTTTTATTTCATATGGGCACCGAATTGAGCACAGACTTAGGGGTGAAATTTGCCATCCATAGAAGGATGTTTGGAGACGAGACCTATTGCAAAATTAAAAAATAGCATATTTTGCAGCCCAAGGTTTTGCTGCCACCAAGTGATTTTGCTAGAGAAGAGTGGGATGCAACAAAGGCTTACCCACCCATGATGGGTTGCCATTCAGGCCCGTTAATTGACCAAGTGAAGGCAAGGTGATGCTGCCAACAGGATCTTCAAAGAATGGACATCCTCAAGCTGAAACTGAGGTCCTACAGGTGACTTCAGACTGTTTGCCAGTGACAGGTTGCCGTGCCATTGAGATCTCTCCATCAATCCAGCGTAGAGCTACTGGAATACGTTTGATGCAGCCATGGCCACAAACAAACCTGTAGAGAGGTTTTCCTCCATAATGATGACCTGGCAGCTGTGACCCTTCCAGTGCAGGCGCTGGCTAGACATCACTGCAGACCCTCCTATTGGACCTCCCACTTCCATTATCCACCTGCCATCCTTAAGGCGATTCCATAATTTCTTCCCTCCAGAATGATCGTGACCAACATTTCACCATTGCAACTTCCTCTTCCCATCCCAGAATTGAAGCTGGTTTTAGGATTGTGACGCAATTGGAAAATTCAGCCCTGGACTGCAGCATGAATACCAACAAACAGCTGCAGAATGCTGAGAAAGCGAGTAATTCAGTAGAAGTGATAGTCTTCCTACATTACTGTGATGATCAGTGGCTAAACTTGTTGCCTTTGTCTTGCGTATGTGTCTTGTTTGATACATACATTGTAAACAAACTGGCTAAAACTGCACTTGTCCCTTCTGATAGCCTGGAAGGAGCAACTGGCATAAGGATGTGTGGAACTGGGGGAGATGGGGAAGATACTAAACGAGCATTTTGCATCAGTATTTACTGTGGAGAAGGATATGGAAGATCAGGAATTGGGGGAAATAAATAGTGATATCTTGAAAAATGTCCATATTACAGAGGAGGAGGTGATGGATGTCTTAAAATGCATAAAGGTGGATAAATCCCTGGGACCTGATCAGGTGTACCCTAGAACTCTGTGGGAAGATAGAGAAGTGATTGCTGGGCCCCCATTGCTGAGGTATTTGTGTCATTGGTAGCCACAGGTGAGGCGCCGCAAGACTGGTGTTTGGCAAATGTGGTGCACTATTTAAGAAAGGTGGTAAGGCAGAGTCAGGGAACAACAGACTGGTCTACCCAGACATCGGCAGTGGGCAAGTCATTAGAGGGGATTCTGAGGGACAGGATTTACGTACATTTGGAAAGGCAAGGATTGATTAGGGACAGTCAACATGGCTTTGTGCGTGGGAAATCATGTCTCGATAACTTGATTTGAGTTTTTTGATGAAGTGATGAAGAAGATTGATGAATGCAGAGCAGTGGACGGGATTTATATGGACTTCAGTAAGGCTTTCGACAAGTTTCTTCATGGTAGACTGATTAGCAAGGTTAGATCACATGGAATACAGGGTCAACTAGCCATTTGGATACAGAATTGGCTCTAAGGTAGGAGACAGAGGGTGGTGGTGGAGGGTTGCTTTTCAGACTGAAGGCCTGCATTCAGCAGTATTTCACAAGGATCGGTGCTGGGTCTGCTGCGTTTTGTCAGTTATATAAATGATTTGGCTGTGAACATAGGAGGTACGGTTGGTAAGTTTGCTGATGACACCAAAACTGGAGGTGCAGTGGACACAGAATAAGGTTACATTAATCAGATGGGCCAGTGGGCCAAGGAGTGGCAGATGGAGTTTAATTTTGATAAATGTGATGTGCTAGATTCTGGAAAGGCAAATCAGGGCAGGACTTATACACTTAATGGTAAGGTGCCGGGCAGTGTTGCTGAGCAAAGAGATCTTGGAGTGCAGGTTCATAGTTCCTCGAAAGTGGAGTCGCAGGTAGACAGAATAGTGAAGAAGCTGTTTGATAAGATGTCCTCTTATTTCAAGGACCACAACATCTCCCCCTCAGTGGTTGAAAATGCTCTCGACCACATCTCTCGTGTTTCCCACACCTCTGTCCTCACTTCCCCTTCCAGCAACAAAAACAAAGACAGAATTCCACTTGTCCTCACGTATCACCCCACTAACCTCCAGATTCAACGTATCATTCTCTGCCACTTCTGCCACCTGCAATCTGACCCCACAACCAAAGATATATTTCCCTCCTCACTCTATCTGCCTTCTGTAGGAACCACTCTCTTTGTGACTCCCTCATCCGCTCCGCACTCCCCACTAGCCCCACCACCCCCGGCATCAAATCTCCCCGCCTCCAGCCTCATCCCATGACCAACCCTCCCTCTCATCCCCGCCTCCTTGACTTAACACAGCCTGACACAACCTGTCCATCTTCTCTCCCACCTATCCGCTTCTCCCACCTCACTAACCAATCCCCACCACTGCCTACCAGCAGTCACTTATCACCATCCCACCTACCTTTCTCAGTCCCACCCCTGTTCTCTCTATGTATTCCAGAGCTCCCTTCCCCTTCCCCCACTTCTGAAGAAGGGTCCCTGAAACATCAGCTTTCCTGCTCCTCTGATGCTGCCTGGCCTGCTGTGCCTCTCCAGCTCCACACTGTTATCTTTGATTCCAGCATTGGCAGTTCTTACTATCTCTGTTTGCTAAGCTTGCCTTTATTAGTCAGTGCATTGAGTATAGGAGTTGGGAGGTCATGTGGTGGCTGTACAGGACATTGGTTAGGCCACTTCTGGAATACTGTGTTCAATTCTGGTCTCCCTACTATAGGAAAGTTGTTGTGAAACTTGTTGTGAAACTTGACAGAGTTCAGAAAAGATTTACAAGGATGTTACCAGGATTGGAGGGTCTGAGGTATAGCGAGAGGCTGAACAGGCTGGGGCTATTTGGCCTGGAGCACCTCAGGCTGAGTGGTGATCCTGTAGAGGTTTATAAAATCATGAGGGGCATGGATAGGGTGAATAGCCAGTGTCTTTTCCCTTCTTGGGGATTCTAAAACTAGATGGCATAGGTTTAAAGTGAGAGGGGAAAGATTTAAGAGCCACACAAAGATAAACTTTTTTCACACAGAGGGTGGTGCACGTATGGAATGAGCAGCCAGAGGTAGTAGAGGCTGGGATAATTACAACATTTAAAAGGTATCTCGATGTGTATACGAAAAGGCAGGGTTTAGAGGGATATGGGCCAAATGCTGGCAAATGGGACTAGATTTATTTAGGATACCTGGTCAGCAAGGACTGAAAGGTCTGTTTCCATGCTGTACAGCTCTATGACTCTATGACTGAAGTGTGTAAATGGCTTCCTTTCACAAATCTGAGATTCTCTGTAGCTGTTGTGGGAACAACTGGTGACGACCATAAGACCATAAGACATAGGAGTAGAAGTAAGGCCATTCGGCCCATCGGGTCCACTCTGCCATTTAATCAAGGCTGATGGGCATTTCAACTCCACTTACCCGCACTCTCCCCGTAGCCCTTGATTCCTTGTGAGATCAAGAACTTATCAATCTCTGCCTTGAACACATTTAACGTCCCGGCCTCCACTGCGCTCCGTGGCAATGAATTCCACAGCCCCACCACTCTCTGGCTGAAGAAATGTCTCCTCATTTCCATGCTAAATTGACCCCCTCTAATTCTAAGGCTGTGCCCACGGGTCCTAGTCTCCCCACCTAACGGAAACAACTTCCCAGCGTCCACCCTTTATAGTTCAGTAATTGTTCTCCGCTATGATGTGAGCCAAACTTTTGTAACTCCTCAATGATCCCTATAAGGATAAACTCATTAAAAGTTAGAATGCTGCTCCTCTGGTTGAGGTGCTCTTTTATACAGGAGAATCTATCACTTAATAGACATTTTCTTTGGTTTCCAACTCTGCTCCCGTTCTTACTTCCAAATGCTGTTTTCTCTGTTGTGGCAAGGCTGCTACAGCTAGTGCTCCTCACACCTTCCTTTCTACTTCCTTCTGTAGTCCAAAACACAGAATGTATTTATTCCAATTGACAATGTATACCTTTGCTATATTGGAATTACCCAAGGAGAGATTCCATGTTTCACAACCATTTCTAGGGCTGCATTTTAAGAATTTATGGGCGTGAAACTTGTCTTTTCCCATCCCAGGGAATCACAGTTTAAATATCAACAGTTACTTCAGATGCATTCCTTATCAGAATCCCTTCTCATGGGGAACATGGATTCATGGAACCAGCCATACAGACTCCTTAGCCTCTTATTTATACAAGGTTTCAAGTAAGGAAATTACTTAATATTTTTTGGTTTGTTAAAAATCTAAATTTAGCTTCTTATTGTGTTTTATAATCCTCACATTTATTACTTATTTTGTCTTTAATTCAATCTTTCACGAAAGGTATTATCTGAGTTGCATAACAGCCTTTGATATCCCATGATAAGACAGCAACTTTAGAGTAGCAGGACATCCCAAAACACAAAAAAAAATCACCAAGAGACAGTCTGCAGGTTTGCTGAAAGGCCAGAAATCTAAATTACCTTACAATGTATTAATTGTCAATATTGCTGTGATGCTAATGGTAGGCCTAATGACATTTACAGTTATTCATTGATTGCAAATGGTACAGTAAACTCAGGTGAGCAGTTAGACTCATTCTCTAAAGGTGTTGCCACATTTTTCTGTTTACTTAATAAGACTTTTTTGTCAAGTTGCCTGATGAAGTGCCACTTTAAAGGAGTGCCTACATAACTTGGAGAGTTTGGTCAATGAGGGAACTCAGCATAGTGAGGGGGAAAAAACATATCTCTAATCCTTTAGAAAATAAGGAGCAGTGTGAGAGAAGGGAGCAGGAGACAGTATTTAAAATTGTGTGAAGACTGGACACAGTTATAAAGAGCATCTCATTTTATATTCTGTAGTTTTGATTGCAGACTAAAATGGAAAGCAGGACTGGTTTAAAAGTAAGGACTAAAGAAGGAATTGCTGCTGTTTGAACAAAAAAATGTTACTGAAACACATTGTGCGTTGTGTTTACACTGCTACGTTTTTAAGCAGTGGAGGAAGATGTTTGTAGATGGTCTGGCTCCAAAGGTTTTATGCAATGTGAGATTTGGCTAGTAACGAGTCACTAACTGGTTTCTGCCAATTTGACTAGTCACAGATGCCAAAGGTCAGGCGCTTGACGACAATTCTTTGATTAGTTCCTGGCTAGTTGAACAGCTTGTTGATGTGAACGAGTTGGGAGAAACCTTTGGACAGCTAGAAGGACAGGTCATCTCTCTCTCTCTCTCTCTCCCTCTCTCTCTGCAGTAAGTATAAAATCTGTAAGCCTTACCAATATCTAAGAAACTTTGTAGTTCATTTACCAATTGACCTATGCCTCTCATGAGGAAGTCACAGAATGTGGAGTGGAGGTTGAAGAAAGCACATCTTATCAAGCAAAAGGAATATCTCAACAAACTCTGTGGATTGGGGCTATTGAAATATTGTCCCTCCATCCAAAAAACGTTATTTTTGTGTGCTTGTGTCTGTCTGTATGTGTATGTAGAGATTTTAAAGGGGGCGGTTAGGATTTTAACCAGTAGAACCATATATCGATAGTTCGTACCTGCTTACTTATTCATTTATTTGGAATAAGTAGTAGGTCTTGTTATTTACAGAAACCTGGTCAGTTTTTTTTTGTTAGCTTGATTCCGACAGACGAGTAAATTTGAGACTTTGTATACTTTAATTCAATCACTAACTTTTGTGACGATGGCAGGAGTAGTGGAAAATCACAATTAGCACACTTCCACAAGTGGGGCATAATAGTGAGAAAATGTCCCCACTGATGAAAGGATTGAGAAGAAGAGGACATAGCTTCACAGTAATTAGTGAAAGAAACAAAAGTGACATGACAGAAAACTTTTTCGTGCAATATGTGGTTAGGATTTGGAATGCACTACCTGAGAGCATGGTGGAGGCTGGTTCAAGTTGTTCTACTAGGCAATTAGTACTTGAAAGGGTTAACTGACAGTAAATGAAGGATTTTTCTCGGGATAAGCTAACCATATCTGTGATCAGATGCTGGAGTCAGGGTCAACACAGTGTGGAGCTGGAGGAACACAGCAGGCCAGGCAGCATCAGAGGAGCAGGAAAGTTGATGTTTCGGGTTGGGACCCTTCATCGGGACTGGGGAGGGGGAAGGGAGCTGGAAAGTAAATAGAGGGAGGAGGGGTGGGGCTGGGGAAAGGTAGATGGGATGGTGATTCGTGGATGCAGTTGGGGGTAGTGAGGATTGGTCAGTAGGAAGGGTGGGGTGGATAGTTGGGGAAGAAGATGGACAGGTTGTGTCAGGTCAAGGAGGCAGGGATGAAAGGGAGGGTTGCCCATGGGATGCAGCTGGGGGTGGAGAGGTTTTGAAACTGGTGAATTCTATGTTCAAGTCATCAGGTAGTAGGCTCCCGAGGCGGAATATAAGGTGTTGCTCTTCCAGTTTGCGTGTGGTTGTCATTGTGGCGCTAGAGGAGGCCCAGGATGGACATGTCATCAAGGGAACCATATTTGTGTTTGTTTCCAATGCTGTGAGACTGTCTCAGTGGTAGTAACGTAGGCTTACTGTTGAACAGTGCCAGGGGTCTTAAAAGAGACTACCATGAATTTCAGATATAATCTAACTAGACATTAAGTAATATGTACTAAACTTGTTTACTGTTCATCAAGATTGAGCCTGTTTCTTGCCAAAAAATTTTGTGTAAACATTCTACCTCACATGACGTTAGTATCTAGACGTATACCAATAAGAAGGGTTTGAATTGTGAAACCATCCAAGGTTTCTCAGCCATGCTATTGTGATAAACCACGGAATTTCAACAGGAAATAGATGATAATTTGAAAAGGAACAATTGTAGGTTATGGGGAGATGACAGGTGAATGGCACTAAGTGAGGTGTCCATTTGGAGAGACAGAGCAGACATGCTATGTTAACCACCAGGGGCTAAAATTTGATTCTGTATAATCAAGTGAATATTAAGTGATTATTTAGTCTTGGTATGTATCAGGGAGATAGAACAGATAGACATGGCATTTCATAATGAGATCAGCATTGAGATAAGATAATTTTAAATAAAAATAACTGGATGTATTGAGTAACCTAAACAAAACCTAAAATGAAATTGCCCTTGGTGCAAATGGATTGCATTCACATTTATTGAAAAGAATCCAGGGAAGAGATGGCATAGTCATTACTACTCCTATTTAATGGTTCATTAGGAAAAGGTAGAGTTCCAGAAGACTGACAGACAGCTAATGTAATTCCTATGTTTACCAGCAGAGACAGAACATGTATAGAGAGTTATAGGCCAGTCAGTTTAGGATTGGTTGTATGAAATGGAATGGAATCCCTCCTGAGGTACAGAAAAGAAAAATATTTGAACACCGTCTGTGCAGAATCACTGTTAGTCATAATTTAGATCAATAACTTGAACTTTGGAGTATTTTCTATTTGTTCATGAGATGTGAGTTTTTCTGGCTAGGCCAGCTTGTACTGCCCATCCCTAATTGTACGGTGGGCAGTTAAGAATCAACCACATTGCTGTGATCTGGGGTCATGTAGATCAGACCAGGTAAAGATGACAGATTATCTTCCCTAAGGGGCATGTGATTCCATTATAGTCCAAAGTACCATTTCTTAAATTCTGGTCACCCTGTTGCAGGAAGGATGCTTTTAAAATAGAAAGTGGACAGAAAATATTTACAAGGATGCTGCCAGGACTGGAGGGTTTGAGTTATAAGGAGAGGCTAGTTAGGCTGGAATTCTTTTTTTCCCTGGAGTGTAGGAGGCTGAGGAGTGAGCTTATAGAGGCTTATAAAATCATGAGGGCCATAGGTAAGATGAATAGCCAAGGTCTTTTTCCAAGGATCAGGGAGTCCAAAACTAGAAGGCATAGGTTAAAGATTAAAGGAAAGTGTTAAGATTTGAAAGGGACCTGAGGGGCAACTGTTCCACACAGAGGGTGTTTTTGTATGTAAATTGCTAGAGGAAGTAGTAGAGGCGGATACAATATTTAAAAGACATTTCAGCAGTTACTTGAATAGGAAAGGTTTAGAGGGTTATTAGCTAAACATAGGCAAATGGGACTAGTTCAGTTTAGGAAACCTGGTCAGCATGGACAAGTTGGACCAAAGGGTCTGTTTCTGTGTTGTAGAACTCTATGACTCTATAATACACCAAATTGGTGGGATTGTAAAAAATTACAGGAGGAACACTTACAAACGTGCAAAATTGACAAATAATGGCAAATTAAGTTGAACACATAAAAATGTGTGAGCTGGTACATTTTAGTTTGAAGAACAAGGAGATCACATTTTGCAAGGGCAACTTAGGTCCCGGATAGACGAGCAAAGGGATCTGAGAGTACAAGTGCTCTGAACACGAAATGTTAAATCACAGATTAGCCAAATAATAACATAAATCAAATCAAGTACAGTTAGTTCTCCTATAATGTGATAGTTGTGTTATTGTGTTACCTTAAACTATAGAAACTCACGCTATAGAAAATAGCCATGGAAAATCATGTTATAGGGAAATCGCTATAGAAAATCGCCACACCTGTACAGCAGAAAGTTTGTGATTTATCCAAACAGCATCCGCTATTCAGCAATCACGTTACAGCCAATTCGCATTAATGAGACACACGTTATAGCAGAGAAGTACCTGTATTGGGTTTTATTTATCGAGTGACAAAATTGAAAACAGGAAGGTGATATTAAAGCTTGATTGAATCTTGATTAGATCACATTTAAGAGTATTGTGTGCAGTTCTGATTGCCATATTATAACAAAAGTAGAGATTATATAGAATATTTGCAAGAATTACACCAGAAATATATGGAAATGAGGTCCCAGGAAAATATGAAATGGTTGTATGTCTTTCCTGTTGAAAACAGAAGGCTGAGGAGAGACCTAGTAAAGGTTTTTTTTAAAGTGGATATGGGAGAATCTTCATTTTTATGGAGAAGAACAAACTAGAGACCTAAGTCATGAGAATGACCAAGAAATCCAACAGAAAATTCATAGGAAAACACTGTTATAGCAAATAGTGATTAGAGTCTGGAGCTTGCTAAGAAGTTGTTGAAGCAAATCACATAGATATGAACTGAATATGCCACAGAATATTAGAATTGGCTATTTTATTCTAAATTTATTCTAAATTTTATTCTAAATTTTATTCTAAATTTTTACTGATGGGATCAATGTCCATTATTGTTATTGAACCTCTCCAGAACTGAAAATTAACAAAACAAGTGTGGAATCACATGATTTAATTGCTGTTGAAGGTACTGAAGATTTCTGTCTCTATTTTGTTTTCCCCTCAGTCTTAATCCAATTTTCTTTCTGCTCTCTTCTCTTTCTGTACGCAAATCTGAATTTGTATTTACCCACTCTAATTTAAATTTCATTCTCCATTTTTCTATTGTTAACAATCCTCCAGTCTTATTGATTACAGAGATAGAGTTGTTTTCCATGTTTACTGAAGTCCTAGACCTTCAGTTTCCTACCATGTGTTGCATATCACTTTGCACTTGTAGCAAAACATTTATAAAACAACTATTGCGAAGGTCATTTTAACTAACACTATTATTACAGCAAATTGTAGCCCATTAATTCTGTCTCTCCCATCATGGTTGCTGCCTGACCAGCTGAGTGTTTTGAGCATTTTCTGTTTTGGTAACAGAATACGAGATGACTGATTCTAGCTCATTTATCCATTACTAATTCTTGTAATTTACTCCTTTATGGATAAAATTTTGCATTTCCAAACTGTCATGTTTCCCGAAATGGAAATTAAAATTCAACTATATTTAGCCTAGTCGAAATAAATTCTTTCCTTGTCCTGTTGAAAATTCCTTTGACCTAATTTTAGATGAAGCAATATCCAGTTGCCATCCAACACTGTCACCTGTTGCCAACCCTTCAGGATACTGGCCTCAAGACTGCCACAAGCTACACATTTCTTTCAATCATTTATTGAATAAATAACAAGTACACTTAACTGTCCTATGGTTTTACAGCTATTACCAGAAATCTATAAATGGATCATACTTGATCCCATGTTTTGGAAAGGCATGTAACTTCATTTGCAGTGTCTCATACTTTGAACTGAGGCTGAATGTGGGAAAGTGTTGTTTCCTGAAATTGTGCTGCCATGTAACCTGGATTCCCTTAACGAAGGTCCCTTTCAATAGAACGATGGTTTCTCCTCCCCCTTATAATTTAATGACAACCTTTGACTTCATGGGTCCTCTGAATTACATCAGAGTGCCTTGGCCTTATTGTTGTGGGAGCTACGTTAGCTCCATGGAGAGCATTAAACAGAGACATTTGACGAGGGGGTTGAATAAGTCAGGATATCTTTCTCTCACTTGTGGACTGAAGTTTGTGTAGAGTAATAGATTGAATAATCTTCTTCTATTAACAGCAAGGTTCCTGGTTTAAGAGTATGGAGCCTAATATGAGAATAGGCCACCTGCCATCATTTCTATCAACACATTCAAAACATTGATAAAGGTTATCCAAATGTCTTCCTTATTCCTTCAAAAATCAGTTTACTCAAACTGAAGAGTATCTATCTAACGTTAGAGTATTATATAGAGCAGCTGCCTTCATGGACCTTATTTGCATCCAACAACATCCAAACTTCTATGTTTCAAACATTTGATTGTCTCTAACTATGATCTCCATCTTAGTCAAATTGCTCACCAGACACTCATCCTTTTAAAGGTATTAATTAATTTTATTAAATATTTTCATTAGAGCATTATTTCACATCCTTTATTATTTGTTTAAAGTTTGTTTTAATTTAACACATTCATACTCCATTTTCCTGCATCACAGTCCAAGATGTGTTTGGACCAGTTTCTTAAAATTTAGTTAAGCATCCAAAGTACATTACTTGGCCCATCATAGTATTTTGACATTACTTGGCTACTTTATGGACAGGAGACTTTTCTTGGAATCTACCATTGTCTTTGCTCTGTTTTAAACTCACCAGGAAATTAGTATTAGCAGCAGTTTGACAAGGCAGTGTAGGAGGCTCCACCATCTAGTGGGCAGAATGAGGGCTGCATATAGTGACGCCACCATTTGCAATTAGACTGAAGATATCTGGACAAGTTGAACCATCAATGAGAACATGTTCCTGTAAATGATTAGGATTGTTTTTCTGTGTATAATATTGTATGATGTAACTGTCCTTTACATATTGCACCATTCTTGGGAAAAGAAACATGGCAAGGATATTCCAGAGATAGTTGTGTTCATCCAGCTCTACACCTTGTTATCAAGGATATTCCAGAGTCTGAAGAAGTAGGCTGGGATGTGGTTGCAGCTAAGTCAGGAGGGAAGGTGGAAATTGTGTGATTGTTACCTTTCCACTGCCTTGGCACTCTGTCTTATGCCAAGACACCTACTGAGGCCCATAATAACCAATTTAGAGACAATTAAGGGCTTTTCCCTGGTGATGCAGGTACCCCAATGCTACATGGGGATACCAAGTCTCCCTCAGGGGCAGAGCGAGTGGAAGGGGTTCTGCTGAATGGTCATTCTGTGGTCCAAGGAGGGCATCACCCCTGGTAGCAATGGCTGCCCCCATTGCTAAACTTCAGAGTTTGCCCTCACCAGCCACCATCACCCTCCTCAAAGTGACTGTTAGCTGACCCCATCACCCTCCTCACAATGACTGTTAGCTGACCTCAGAATCCCAACCCCACTTACCCTTTGTGTTTATTTGTCCACTGCTTGGCCAGCAACTCTTACAAGCAGAATCCAGTCTCTTAACTGGATGAATCCCAGCCCATATCTATATGGGAAGAAATTGCTGCAGATTTGGTCAACAGTAAATTCTATTTGCTGCCGTTTCTATAGAATCAGTTCAAATAGGCTCTTTCAATAGCAATTTGCTCTTTGCTTTAGAACATAATTGTTTGCAATAGGTTCTGTCAAAGTCATGCTGCACTTTCAGATCAATCACTGACACAGTGCAACTCATTGACTTACATAAGAGTGCCAATTGGTTTCCTGCAGAATGAGCACTAGTCTGCCCGAGGACCTCTTTATCCTTCTTTTCCTGTGTCCCTGATCTATTACCTACTTACCTCAACTACACATTTCTCTAAGCAGTTTTGACATGAGTGCAATTGAATAGATATGTACCCACCATAGCAGGTTTCATTGTTTTGTTAGGTCTTGAAGAAGGATAAAGGCTAATTTTATTACCACCAATGTTACCAATTCTAGAAGTGCATTAATTTCAAATTGTGATTATGGAGATGGCTACAGAAATGATTTTAAACCATACCACCGCCGACAGGGAGGCTTGATCATAAGCAGCAAATATCAGGAAATGTACTGAATTTTGGATTTAGAACAAGGCAGGGTTCATTGAGGCTGCATAGACTTGTAAAATTATTCTATAAATACATCTAAGAGGATCCTAAAATGATGGACCAAGAGTAGCGTGGATCTTGCAGCTGCTGCTGAGGTTCAGGCTTATTTCTAGATTTACTTCTAGTTTTTTTTACAGTTATTACATTTCAGTAGTATAAGATTTGTACTTTAATTCACTTTTAGTTTTTTTATGCAATGTTTAAAAGACATTTAGATAAGTACATGAATAAGAAATATTTGGAGGAATATGGGCCAGAAACAGGCAGGTGAGAATAGTTTAGTTTGGGATTATGGTTGGCATGGACTGGTTGGTTCAAAGGGTTGGTTTCCATGCTCTGACTGTATGATTCTATCTATATGAACCTTCAAATCCCATTCCATTGTCATAATCCTGCTGGAATTTCTACATTTTTAAAGGCTCCACCAGTCTCCTTTCAGAGGTACAGAAGGATGCAGAGACAACTCAGGTAGAATTTTCAGACTATATGTTTGATTCCAGTATCCAGCAATATGAAGGCTGTCATTCTACAGGAATGACATATCTGAAAAGGTGATGAACAGATGCAAACAAATTATTTTCTAAGTTCTTGATTCTGTTCTCAATGATCAAGCCCCTACGAAACCTTTAAACAGAATGGTCAAGTGTAGAGGGTTTGAGAGTAATCTAAACTCAATATATGAATGTTACTGCTTTACTAAAAAAAAAGTGAGACAGAAAGCAGGCTTCTTCAGGCTAGTTTGCATAACATCTGACTTGAGGAAAATGATAGAATCCGTTATAAAAGAAATCATAGCAGGGCTGTTTGATAAATTCAGAGTAATCAGGCAGAGTCAACATGATTTTGTGAAATTTCAAGTCTAATTGAGTTCTTTGAGGTGCCAATTGGTTTCCTGCAGAATGAGCACTAGTCTGCCCGAGGACCTCTTTATCCTTCTTTTCCTGTGTCCCTGATATATTACCTACTTACCTCAACTATACATTTCTCTAAGCAGTTTTGACATGAGTGCAACCTGTCGGCGGTGGTATGGTTTAAAATCATTTCCATAGCCATCTCCATAATCACAATGTGAAATTAATGCACTTCTAGAATTGGTAACATTGGTGGTAATAAAATTAGCCTTTATCCTTCTGTGGATAAAGGGGAACTGGTGGACATAGCGTACTTAGATTACCAGAAGACATTTGATAAATTGCAGAAAATAAAAGCTCATGGTGCAGGAGTTAGCATATTGGCTGACTGGCAGCAAAGTATAGCATAAATGGCCATTTTTTTGTGGAAATGTGTGATAAGTGATGCACCATAGATTGGTAATGGGTCCTCAGCTGTTTACAATTTATAAAATGACAGTTAAGGAATGGAAGGCACGTTGCCAAATTTACTGATGACGGAAAGATAGGTAGGAAAGTAAGTATTCATGATGATATAAGGAGGGTATAAAAATATAGGTCGTGAGTGAGCAAAGATGTGTCAATAGGAGTATAATGTAGAAAGATTTGAAAATGTCAGTTTTTGCGGGAATACTTTTAAAAGTACATTATCTACGTGGTGAGAGTTTGCAGAGGTCTGAGATGAAAAGAAATATAGGTGTATGCAAGTTATTCAGAAAGCTGATAGAATGTTATCATTAATCACAAGGGGAATTAAATACAAATTTGGAGAGGTTATGCTTCAGTTATCTAGGGAACAGTGGAGACTGCTTCTGGAGTACTGTGCACAGCATTGGTCACCTTATTGAAGCAAGGATATAAATGCATTGGAGCCAGTTCAGAAAGATTTATTCAACTAATACCTGAATGGGTGGGTAGTCTTACGTGGAAGGTTTGGACAGGCTAGGATTGTATCCACTGGAATTTAGATGGGTACAAGGCACCTGATTGAAACATATAAAATCCCAAGAAGCATTGACAGGGTAAGTGTGGAGAGGATGTTTCCTCTCCTGGGAGAATCCAGAGCTTTAAAAATCAGAGATCACCCATTTATAATGGATTGAGTGAAATTATTTTTCTTAGAGAATTGTGAGTCTTTGAAACTCTCTTACTGAAATGGTGGTGGAAGGAAAATGCTTGGATATTTTTAAGGCACAGGAGATAGAATCAGTTCGGAGGAAGGGTCACCGGACCCATTGCATTAACTCTGATATTTTTGTTCACACTTGCTGCCAGACCTGCTGAGCTTTTCCAGCAAATTTTGTTTTTGTTTTGGAGATAGAATCTTGGTGAGCTAGGGGGTGAAAAGCTATCAAGGGTCAGCAGAATAAGGATTTGCGGTTGCAATCGAATCAGCTGTGACCTTATTGAATGATGGAGTATGCTCAAAAGGACTAAATAAGCTATTCCTGCTCCCAGTTTGTATGTTTGTATGTGTCTATAATAGAACCTAGAAGCCTTATGATCCCCAGCCTAACTCAGTACACAAAATTCAACTTTCTGCCATTGAAATCTGCTCGTCACAATGGGGAGAAATTTGCAGTGCAGCGTTTAAATCACAAAACTTCTTTTGGGATCAGGAAGAGACCATTATGGTGGTCAGGAGGCCAGATCCTTCTTCAGAGGTCAGCCTTATAACAATATAAACATATCTCAATGGCCTTTTCTCTGAAAATATAATTAATCATCTTATGAACTAATTTATGTTCTCCATTTCAACTGCCTTTCACTGTAACTTGTTATACAATTCTAAATTTTTTGAAAAGAAAAGAATTTTCATCTTACTCCGTTTTCACTTTTATCTGTGCCCTCTGATTTCTGAATGTAAACGAGCAGTTTGTGTGAGTTAAGGTGAGAGTGAAAGGCCTTGAAATCAAGGGAGTATTTGATTTCTGCGAAATTGAAGTTTGTGGAATCAGGGCAATAACTAGGAGGATGATCATCGGTCATTGCTACAGAAGATCCTTCGGGTAGTGTCCTAGGCTCAACCATTCTCAGCTGCTTCAGTGACCCATCATCATAAGGTGGGAAGTGGGCCCATTTGCTGATGATTGCACAACACCTAGTGCCTTTCACTCAGATACTGAAGCAGTCCTTATCCACATACAACAACATACAGACAATATTCAGGCTTCAGCTAAAAAATAGCATGTAACATTTAATTATCTCCCTTTGACATTCACAGGCATTACCGTCACCGAATCACTCACCTAAACATCCTGGAAGTTGCCATTGATGAAAAACTTAACCAGAATATTGTGGCTACAACAGCAGGTCAGAAGCTATGGAATTCTGTCATGATAAACTCATCTTCCGGTTTACCAAATTTTGCCACCCATCTACAAGGCACAAGTCAGGAATGTGACGAAATGCTCTCCATTTGCCTGGATTAGTAGCACTTTAACAATCAAGATGCTCAATACATCCTGAACAAAGCAGTTCCCTTAATGGAGACCCCATCCATCATCTTAAACATTTGTTCTCTCCACCATCATCGCACAGTGGCAAAAGTGTTTACCATCTATATAATTCATTGAATTAACTCAATTAGATTTCTGTGATAGCACATTCCAAACCGTAAACTACTCTACCACATTGAAGGTGCATGGGAGCGGCAAAATCTGAGAGTTCCCAACCCAAGCCACACACCACTCAGACTTGGACCTATATCAATTTTCCTTCATGCGCATTAGATCAAAAACCTGGAACTTGCTCCTTAGCCGTACTGTGAGTGTATTTTCATTACATGGATTGCAACCATTCAAGAAAGTGGCTCACCATTGCCCTATCAAGGACACTTAGGAATAGGCATGAAAATTTACTTTTGCCAGCAACTTCCACACTTCATGAAAGAATAAAACAATCTCAACATGACTAGTTTCATTCACAGCTGGAAGATTTCAATGAAGCTTAGCAATTTCATCCAGCGAGTTGCTGTGATATGCAAACTTTGAAAAATTCCATGTTTGATTCCCAGCCTGATGCCAACAAACAAAGCAGCATGAGTGGTCACAATCCCAATAGGCTAACAATATAAAAACAAACCAAAGTTCCACTTGCAAACAGAGGTTGTTACTGCGTTGCATGTGCACGGAGCTGAAGTGATAGAAGGTCTGCCAGTTCCATTTTAGCCTAAACTTTCTGAACTTTTACCGCCAAGTGCAGAGAAAGAGGATCAATTCAGAGGACCTTCTTTTGAATCCGCAGCTATGTCCAGTAATAACAGTTATTCACATGTCTAGAGCTAGCTCTGTCCACCTGTGTCTCCTTTTTAATCTTGTCTGATCTGGGTAGCTCCAAGAAGGGAACGTGTGGCAGTGCCCATGACACCTGGAGCTTCATGTAATTGGTTCTCATCACAAGGTACAGCATATCTTATCGAGATTTGATACTTAATTGTATTGTTGTAGCACAATAAGACCTGTACTGGGTGTCATCAATACATAGAAACACTAGAGAAATTCCTCCAGCAATTTATTTGTTTCTCTGGATTCCATGTAGGAATGTTGAACAAATACTATTGTTCAAATAGTAATACTGAAAACAAATACTACCTAAAGCCAGGCCCACAAGCATTCAGGCAAAACTCCTGGAAAACCAATTACAATGGGTTAGATAGTGCAGCTGGATAAATTAAAAAGCATCTTCCTTGCCAGGTCCTGTTTTCTCAACTCAGAAATGGCCAATATTTCCATGGACAACAAAGAAAATCTTATAAATACATTCTGAAGCTTTCCTTGAAGTGTGACAGTATTCTCATTAATGGCTGGGAGGAGCTTGCTGCAAATCATTCAAAATGGTGCGGACTGCATCAGTCATAGAGCACAAATTTGCTATCAATGACCAGAGCACCAGCAGGTAAGTGAAGCAAATCCTGCACTTTGAATCCCACTGATTTGATCCTTATAATTTGTCCTGCTGAGAGACCTGCATATTGAGAATTGAACATGAAGATCCACAGTAAAAACCCACTAGCCTGAGGTGAAGTCATCCTCCAATGAATGGCAGCCAAGGACAATGATGAAGTATACTCATGGTGTATCTTGAGTTTGATGGATGATGGCTTTTACAATAATTACCTTTCTGTTGGCGACACTGTGATAACCTAGTTTCAACCCTATAGTTCAGGTAATGAAACAGTATTTTCCCCTGAGAATATCAAGGCTTGAGCTGATAAGTAGCAAGCAACACTCATGCCATCTAAATGCTAGGGATTGACCATCAACATGGGAGAATCTAACCACCTATTCTTGATATTCAATAAATTACACTACCATCATCATACCACCAAGTGTTAAGATTCTGGGGGAAGGGAGAGGATAATATAGACCAGAAACTGCCTGACTGTGCCACTTATATATGATGAATACAAGATTAGGTCACAAGGTGGTTATTTTCCATCAAGAAACACACCTAACTCCAGGAGGTTTTCCTACCATTTACAAGATGCGGGCAAGGACTCTAATGTAGTAATTTCCAGTTGGCTGGATAACTGTAGCTGCAACAACATAGTGTCATAGAGTCATACAGCACAGAAACAGGCCCTTCGTTCCAACTAGTTCATGCCAGACATAATCCCAAACTAGGTTTGACACCAAGCTGATTTGATCAGCATGTCATCCACCACATTCATTCTCTCCACCATTTGTGCATTACAGCTTTAGTGCATGCCATCTACTAGATGCACTGCTGCAATTTTCCAAAATTTATTCAGATGTTCTTTTGAAAACTTTGACCACTACGAAGGGCAATAGGTGCATGGGAATGCCATCACCATTACTGCATAATGCAAAATCTCTGGAAAACTGCTCAACACCTTCTACCAACATCTCTGGAATGAATGAGTAAATAAGTATATGAAATGCCTGTTGCCCCAAAATGAAATAAACAAATTTATCAGTGGTCCAGACAGATTGAATGCAGGTCATGTCAGTGCTATATTTGCCAGCATTGCACATGATTAACACTTCCGCTTTCTATCCTGGATTTCTTTGCTCTGTGTGGAATTAATCAATTCCAGTGATTAACTGACTGATTACTAACAGGTATAGTGAAAGCAAAGGGCAGAAGATGGAATAGAAATGTTCAATACAGCTGAATACCATCACTGGACACTAAGATCAGCAGCAATGCAACATGCCTTACATTTTCAACCTAAATGATTTATGTAGAATGGAGGATTAGACCAGGGTCACTCATCAGAATACACTTATTTCATGCCTATCTATCTATTGATTACAATAATTTGTTCAACAGCTATATTTTTGGCTTCTTGACCCCACTGGGATTATTTCTTTCTGGTTTAATGGAATATTTTCCATTGTACAACACTAACTGATAACAGGATTACTGTGTGTCTCCACCTTTGATATTTGACAAGAGATGACTGAAGGGAGGATATTTTAATAACACTGGTTGGACACCAATTTACATATGGAACCTTAATGTATTTCAGGCAAGTAGTTTATTCCTCAGGTCAGCATTTTCACTTCCTTGAAACTGTCTTATGTAAAACTATTGAACTGGCAAAATGAATCCCACATGTTAAATGTAGAAATTTTAGATTCATGGTGGAATACCTCCTGAGTTACCTGTCCTATCGATATAGTGTGTATCTAAATTTACATCAAATGGTGCAATTGGCATTTTACAGTTAATACGGTCAAATCAGATAAAATGCTGCGTTAATTGATTGCTTTTCCTTTAGCCATGTAATTCAATCCAACTAGTAACATAAGGCATAGCAAAGGAACAGTGTCTTAAAAGTTGAAAAATATCAAAGCTCTTTCGAAGAAATTAAAACTCTGCAGATTTGTGAGTCACTTTTATATAGTCTCGATTAATTCAGTTAGATTCTAATCTGCGTTTACACTGTTAACTGTAGGCTTTGTCTTATTTTTGGCTTTTCACATACTCAATTAGGTTCACATTAAATTACATTAACACCGCCACATCAAGGTTCCCTTGGGCTTTCTGTTTTTCCAGTCACTATTTTAGATTTTTTTTTGTTTGCTTAACTAACAAAGCTAAAGTAAACGGCATTTACCTGCAGCTTTGCAGAGAGGGTTTGAGGTGCTTGCTGCAGCGTGCAGATCCCTGTTCGCTCAGTGAGATTTGCTGCTCAGACCCTCGGACTGCAAGTCGGAGAGCTCAGCCTGCACTGGCCTGTACCCTCCTGCAGCTGGAAAGGACAAGCTAACCTATGCCCAAAATAAAAGTCGCTTGTGGTGTTTAGTACGTGGGCATTCATTAAGTTGCCTTTGCTCCATACCGGGGGGTGTGCCATCTCACTGATTCAGGGCGTATTTCCTTTTCCCTCCCTATTGGTTTTGTAACATTACCTAGAGACAACGAGTTTCTTTTGACGGGATTCAGAGAAGACTGACTCCTATTGGTTTGAGGCTTGGTATTACACCATGGCTCGTTCAAGTTGTCTTGTGTTGGCAGCTAGAACCTCGCTCCCTATTTATTTCAGAACCCCCTTCCCCTCCCCCATTTCTGAAGTAGGGTCTAGCCTTCCTGCTCCTCTGATGCTGCTTGGCCTGCTATGTTCATCCAGCTCTACACCTTGTCATCTTAGAGTGGGATAGTGCTGGCCTTAGTCTGTAGGAGAGGCTGTTCTACACGTGTGTGAGTGGGGCCAATAATGGAGAGCGTTGTGTCCGTGTCTGTGCCTTGGAGGGGAGGGAATCAGATCTTGTGGAATTAACGGGGGGCGGGGGGGGTTGAATTCAAACGATTGTTAGCTAGATCCGCGCATTAAACCGTACAACTGAACAATAAAGAGGACTTGAAGTTAGACGCTGCTAGTGGGTCGTTGTCCTTGAGTGAAGCTTTTCTTCGTATTTGACTAAGATGTTATGTAAATATAATTACTACTGAATAATTTTGCAAGTCTCTAAGCATTGCAATCGACGGTTAACAATCTATAATTTGAAATGGCGGTGTTAAAATCGAAACAAGATTTCCTTAAATCTTCGCTACAACAATATTTGGATACCTTGGAAAGCAAAAGAGAAAACAAAGCATGATTGGGGGAGATGGGAGGCACACATTCTATGATCCGCTGTAGTATGAATATCAAATTCCTGGCTAAATAAATTGGTTGTTTATAGACACCCACACAGATAGAGCATAGCTCTAAATAAATAAAACATTGAATGCTGGAAATCAGAAACAAAAGCTCTGAAAGCAATGACAATGCACACAGCAGGGCAGTCAGACCCTACGGAGAAGGTACTTATATACGAAAAAGATTGATGATTTATCCTTGGGGACTTCATTCTGTGAAGGTTGGGGCTGCCACCTCCAAACCCCGCAGAAATTTCTGCTTGCCTAGGTTCCACAAATAACCAGATGAGCGCCTCCTCGGTGTTGCCGCTTCTCTCCTTCGCATGCTCAGTGCATCTCGTTGAAGACTTGCTAAAATTAGACAAGTGTCTCTCTCTTTCTTGCACCCCCCCCGGCGTTGTTCAAGTGGCTGAGACCAATCCGGCTTGCCTGCGGCTCAGATTTCACTATAAGATCTGGACTGATCACCTTGTGAAGCTCAGCAGACTCGATTGCCTGTTAAAGCCACCAGGGATCCTCCCTCCATCTGCTTCACTTTGCGGTAAGATCCTCAAGCCACCAACTTCATTCCCCTTCTCTTGGCGAACTTTCTTACAATCATGGCCCAATGTAACCCAGGTTAGGGAGCTTTAAACAGGAAGGGGGTTTAAGATTCACGATGGTATCAATATTTAGGTAAGAGGCTGGTAACAGATCGAGGTACCATCTGTTTAAAGAGACTGCTGCCTGGTCTCTATGGCCATCGTTCCCATCAGTTACTAACACATTGTGAACAGTCAGGTTACCGGATTGACGGTGTTAGGTGTCAGAAGAGTATTCGACGCCATGCGGGGGGTGCCCGTTCGGCTGCTTTGTGTTTGACCTGTGTGGGATCATCTTCAAACTACTCCTTTGGGCTGTTTCCCAGGGCGGCATTGGTCTGAAATGGGGAACAGGTTGTTTTTGTTTTACAAAAGTGGAACATTTTCTGTAAAGGAGTCCGGAAGAATGCGCGGTGATAGGATTTTCCATCTTTTTTCTGAGATGAAGCCGATTGACACACAGTGAGCCCCGCTTTGAGAATGCAATGACAGGGTCACGGGGCCGGCTACACTCATTGTTTTGGTGGGGCTGTGCGCGTCAGGTTCCCTACCACAGGTCACTGTGAAATATGTGAATGGTCTCATAACGGTGCCGGCGCTCGGGAGCTGGTTTGAAACAGAGCCGATTCTGACTGAATTTGTAACAAAAACCATGGCTCATTCCACGAAAAGAAAATTGGCATAAAACATGTGTATCCGGGGGGGAAGTGAAGAGAATCTGGGGGAAGAGAGGAAAGTAACTACGAATAAAAAGATCGATCGGGCGAGATGGACTGAGAGCAGAGACAGAGAGAGGAAGAACCAGGAGGAAATTATTTGGGGGGATGGAATATTAGTTTTAGCTTTACAGTGAGGATAGCACTGCCTCACCATCTCTCCTAAATCTTGTCAATCTGTAGACATCCCAAGAGCTCAGAAAGTTAATTACTTTAATCGTACGTAAGGGTTTTAGCGAAATACAAAGTTCATTAGTACGAACAAGACACGGAATAATTTGGAAAGATTATTAGCGTTGTGCAAATTAGGCTGCTGATGAGGAACTGCGTAATGTTCTTGCTGGAAATATGCGGGGTTTTAATCTAATTTATTTCATTAACATTCGCGCCTTACATTAGCTGTGGCATTAATGAGAAATGAGATTGAATCCACAGCCAGGGAATGGACAGCAGCTGCTGGCGGACCGTCGCCCAGGCGCGGATTACCTTTCGGGACAGTGAGAAACCATCGCCTAATTAGGAAGGAGAGCTGCGTCTGTGAGAAGTTATTTCAGAGACCCTTAGAAGCTGAAGACGTAGAAATAGGATCTGGCAAATGCGGGCGCAAGGCATTCTCAGCTGTTGGCTTTGCGGCCGATCTCCTTTTCTAAAGACGGTTCCATTTATAAATGTGTCCATCCATTGCTCTTTCCACCTGAGTAGCCCGAAGATGTGATCGCGAATAGAGCAGTGTGTGTGTGCGTGTGTGTATGTATGTATGTGTGTGTGTGTGTGTGTTCGGAGGGGTCTGCACTGATCCCTGTCCAAAGAGAATGTCTGTGCTTGTCTCTGTCCTGCTCTGACAACAGCACTTACAGAAAGCCTCTTATAACCCGAGCAGGTTTCAAAGAACTTTGCAGCCAATTCCTGCTCCTATGATGCTGCTTGACCTGCTGTGTTCATCCAGCCCCATGCTTGTTATCTCGGATTCTCCAGCATCTGCAGTACCTTTTATCTCTAAGTCATATAGTAGTTGTTCTGGTGTAAGGAAACAAAATGATAAGTGGAGAAATTTATTTGATTTGGATTTAATTGTGTCCATTTTCCATATCAGTACATCTATTATATTGGTTTCTATATCAATGATACCATCAAAGTACACCTTGAACGCACAGTTTCGGATACTGTAGGAAATGTAAGATTTTTATGTTGCTTTCACATACCGAGATTGTTTTGGGGGTGTTGTACCATAAGAACGTGTAATTATCAACTCAAGTATTAGAAAACGTTTTCTTTTGCTTTTTCTCATTCAGTTCTGTACCTGGGGTATACAGAACCATCAGATGCCAGCCGTCTTTGCTCTATGTTAGATCTCAGTCAGGCCTTGACTGCCATGCCCCTACAGTTACATAGACCCTCACTTCTCACGCTAGAACGAGCAGAGTGCAGGGTTCCAGAGGCAGGTTAGTACAGTACCTCAGCAAGAACCAATATTATCAGGTCAAACACCAGGCAACAAGCCAAAGAAATATGTCTGCGGGACGAGGATGAAAAAGGATTTCCTGCCATCTTTCCAATGATGGACAGAAAAGAGCTGAAGAAACTCAGCAGTTATATCAGACTCAAAACACTAACCCTGCTTCTCGCCCTCTCATATGCTGCCAGACCTGCTGAGTTTCTCCAGCAGTTTTCTGTTCTTATTTCAGATCTCCCCGCATCCGCAGTGCGCTGCTTGATATTAAAAAAGGAGCCCGTAATGTTAAAGCGCACGAGTTGTCACGGAAAGCGAATTTACACAGAATCTTCCGTCCTAACTTCAGCGGAAGGGAAGCGAGAACGGCGTAAACGCTACAGGCCATCCATGCTGACGGCTTTTCCCAAACGAGAAACAACGGGAGAACCCCGTTGATTGAGGAGGCATCCTTTTGTCTGGAAAACCGTTTCACCAGATGGTGCACCTGAACGTTGCTTTCCTTGTTCTGTATCCTCGATTTGGAATGAATCAAGAATGCTGTTTGAGAGTGGGCAGCTTTCTTTCCAGCAAATCTTTTTGGGAAAAAAAAACAAGTCCAGAACACACAGAAAAGTTCGAAACTATTGTTGAGGTATATTTCCAAGATATTCCTCATCCTATTCCAGGCACTGTGCGTATCAGGGAAGTGGGACAGACCCCACCATCTTATCTTGCCATTCCCAAATGGGTTGGTCAGGGTTGTGCAGAAAATATAAATGGATAATTCCATCAATGTAAGGATAGATCAGAAGGGCGTCAACTCTATGGAAAGCTGCTAATGCAGCTATGCAGATTCCTGTATTATCGGCTGTGCTATTTTCCCTGTATTTTTGTTGACAATATCAAAAAAGGCGACATTAGCTCTGCACTGTTAGTGAAGCTATTTCTGTTTGGTGGTTTTCATTACATAGCGCATTCTTTAAACTGTAAAACCGAAGAGGAAAGTCCATGTAGGCCATTCTCATTGAGATTCTCTCTTTGGTTCTTACAGATCTAAAGGGCTCAGTTGAAGATGTCTGACACTGAAGAAGTGTAAGTGTTTATTTGAAGTTATATTAACTAAAACTTAGCTTATCCAGTGCTTGGGATGGCCCTGTCTCATCTCCAGCTCAGTTTCGATACCAATTTAGTGCTTTTTTTTTAAACTGCAGACCAGAAACGTGCCTTAGTAACTCCTTTTAGTTCTTAAAGACTTTAATACTATGTCAGTGTGAGTCTGCACCGTCCATTTTACCGGTGAGTAACCTATTGTTTTATCCTCTCTTTCAGGTACGAAGGTAAGTCCATCTTGTGGCTTGCCTGCGCAGCGACAGTGAAGTCATGTTTTTACGCATGCGTACACTGCAATTATTACAGAAAAATTGTCGCGGAATGAGAAATTTTAACGCATTCTAAAGCCTAGTTGTTCGCAATTATTCACTTTGCGGAGGCCCTGTAAGTTACTATTACGATATGTAAAATGATTTCAAATCAGACCTAAATTCTGGGGGCGGCGGGTTTTGAAATTATGGAGCACGTCAACCTCCCCATCAGTTTCCAACAAATAAAAGGTTAGAGGTATTCTAGGACCTGATCTTCACTAACAAGCGGGTACCCTGTTAGGTTCAGCCTAGCTCAACAGCGAGTGATGTGGGACTGGTGAGCAGGGAGCAAGGGAATACGGTGAGGGTAGTGTAACCGAAGACAGCAGTGGGCCAGTTATTTTTTTGGTGAGGGAAGTTAATGTAATACTCTGGCTTCTCCCCACCACACAAAAATGATTTGAAACTCACTTTTTCAAAGTATCGATATATCTAAAGGGCAGCACGGTGGTTAGCACTGCTGTCTCACAGCACTAGGAACTTGGGTTCGATTCCCACCCTCGGGCAACTGTCTGTGTGCCTTTCTTCTAGGTGCTCCGGTATCCTCCCATAGTCCAGAGATGTGTAAGTTAGGTGGATCGCTAAATTGCCCCATATTACAGGCTGTGTGGGTTAGCCATGGGAATGCAAGGTTAGAGGGATGGGCCTGGGTGGGATGCTCTTCCGACGGTCCGTGTGGACTTGTTGGGCCAAATGGCCTGTTTCCACACTGTGGGGATTCTATGATAATAAAATGTTTTCAAGCACAAATGGAGGTAATTTGACCCATCTTTTCCTTGCTAGCACTCTGCAATAACAATCTAATTAATCCCACTCCTGATAGCCTTGCACGTTTTATGTTTGATTTTCAGGTGCTACCAATTTCCTTCTGAAAGTCGCAGTTGAATCTACCTCCATTATCCTCTAAGGCAACACATTTTAAATCCTAACCACGCTTATGGTTCAAATCATCATTAGTTCTTTTATCATTCACCTTAACCCAGTATCCTCTGGTCCTTGGCCCTTCTGTCAATTGAAATAGGTTATCCCTATTTACTCTGCCTAGACCCCTCATGATTTTGAACACTTTTATCAAAGATGCTCTGTCTACATTACCAAAGTCCCTTATTCCTGGAAAAATTCTCAGAAATCTTTTCTGCACATTCACTAAAGCCTTCACATCCTTCCTAAAGGTTGCTACCCAAATTTGGTACAATACTTTGGTTGTGGTTAAACCAGTGTGTAGAGGTTTAAGTCATTGATATAGTTTGAGTAAGTTGATCAATCCCCGAAGACCTCCACTGTACTCCTCTAGTCTGAAAAGATAAATGTTCACCATTTACTTCTGTTTCCTGCCATTCAACAAATTCATGCTGACATTGTCCCTTTTATTCCTTGAGTTTCAACTTTGCTGACAAACCTGGCACTTAACCAAATGCTTTTAGAAAGGCCACATACACCCCATCAACCACAAAAGTCTCACCTATCCTCTCTGTTACCTGAATTCATGCGAGCTTTCTTAATTAATCCACAATTGTTCACAATACTGTAATGTTGTCCCTGATTATTATTCGTAAATGTTTACCCACTGTAGATGTTAAACTAAATAGCCTGTGGTTGCTGGGTTCATCCTTACACTTTTTTTGAACAAAGCGTCACACTTGCAATTCTCCATTTCTCCAATATCATCCACGTATCTACGGAGATTGGAAAATTATGACCAATACTTCCACAATTTCCACCCATAATTTCCTTTGTATTATTGGATATATCCTATCTGGTCCAGGTGGATTATTAACCTTAAATAGAGCCAGTCTTTATAATACCTCATCGAGACTTTTTTTTAGCCAATTTAGAATAATGTTGCATCTATCTCCTTTTTGACTGGATTCTTCAGCTGTGTCATGAGAGAAAGTGATCATAGTGTTTCAAGAATACTCTGATCAGCCCAGTCTTAAAATGGCAATTGGACTCCTATGTATATAAACATCAAAAGACACACATCATAAGGAATGAGATAAAACGTTGTGGAGCTGGATGAACACAGCAGGCCAAGCAGCATCAGAGGAGCAGGAAAGTTGACATTTCGGCTCGAGACCCTTCTTCAGAAATGGGGGAGGGGAAGGGGATTCTGAAATAAATAGGGAGAGAGGGGGAGGTGGATAGAAGATGGATAAAGGAGAAGATAGGTTGAGAGGATACAGACAAGTCAAAGAGGCGGGGTTAGAACCAGTGAAGGTGAATGTAGGTGGGGATTTAGGTGGGGGATAGGTCAGTCCAGGGAGGACGGACAGGTCAAGGAGGCGGGATGAAGTTAGTGTGTAGGAGATGGGGGTGGGGCTTGAGGTGGGAG
This sequence comes from Ginglymostoma cirratum, assembly GCA_024137785.1. Lineage (NCBI taxonomy): Eukaryota > Metazoa > Chordata > Chondrichthyes > Orectolobiformes > Ginglymostomatidae > Ginglymostoma > Ginglymostoma cirratum. The sequence goes on from JAHRHZ010000062.1 coordinate 37,826,986, forward strand.
GAATGGTTAGGGAGGTGGGGACTAGCTGGCCTGGTTTTGGGATGTCATCAGGGGAAGGGAGATTTTGAAGCTTGTGAAGTCCACATTGATACCCTTGGGTTGCAGGGTTCCCAAGCGAAATATGAGATGCTGTTCCTGCAGCTTTCAGGTGGCATCATTGTGGCAATGCAGGAGGCCCAGGATGGACATGTTGTCCGAGGAGTGGGGGGATGAGTTGAAATGGTTCGCGACCGGGAGGTGTAGTTGTTTGTTGTGAACTGAGCGTAGGTGTTCCACAAAGCGGTCCCCAAGCCTCCGCTTGGTTTCCCCAATGTACAGGAGGCCACAACGGGAACAACAGATACAGTGTACCACATTAGCAGATGTGCAGGTGAACATCTGTTTGATGTGGAAGGTCTTCTTGGGGCCTGGGATGGGGGTAAGGGGGGATGTGTAGGTGTAAGGAATGAGTACTGCTTCTGTGTAAATGTCATCAGACTGGGTTTTGGTGTTCACAGAGCTGTAAGTCTACTGATGACACTTTAAACTTATTAATCTCCTATTGACATTGACCGTGGTAAATTAAAATTGAACACTTAAACTTTACTTCACAGCTGAACAGCCCTGTGATAAAGGTGGTAGTTGAGATGCTGCCTGGGCTAGAAATTGATAAAGAAGAGGCATTATGGAATCTGGCCAAACCTAAGTAGGCAAAAGTTTATTTTAAATTATTATTGGAAGCAATGAAACTAGTAAGGACAATGTAGAACTTCAGAAGATCAATGACAAGTTGGTGGAGTGGGTGGACAGGCAGCAGATGAAGTACAATGGCGAGAACTGTGAGATGATATATTTTGCTAGAAGAAGAAATTAAACATAAAATAAAAGGTGCTTCTCTAAAGGATGCACAAGATCAGAGATATCCAAGAGTATAAGTGCATCAGGTATTAAACATGGCAGAACTGACTCAGTGGTTAGCACTGCTGCCTCACAGTGCCAGGGACCCAGGTTCAATTCCAGCCTCAGGTGACTGTGTATGGAGTTTGCACATTCACTCTGTGTCTATGTGGGTTTCCTCCAGGTGCTACGGTTTCCTCCCATAGTCCAAAGATGTGCAGGCTAGGTAGATTGACCATGCTAAATTGCCCTTAGTGTCCAGGGATGTGTAGGTTAAGTGAATTAGCCATGGGAAATACAGGGTGACAGGGAAAGGTTGGGGGGGTTTTTGGTGGTGAGTCTGAGTGGGATGCTCTTCCAAGGGGCAGTGTGGACTTGTTTGGCCGAATGGCCTGTTTCCACACTGTAGGGATTGTATAATGTATGATGAAAGTGGTCAATAAAGCACACAATATCCATAGCATTATTCATGAGGTCATAGAGAATGAGAGCGGGAAGATTATGCTGAATTTGTATAGGAAACTAGTTAGATCTCAGCTGGAGTATCATTCATTACTTTGTGTGCCAGACTTTAGAAAGAATGCAAATGCATTGGAGAAGGTGCAGAAGAGATTATCAAAAATGGTTTTAGAATGAGAAACTTCTGTTATGAGGATAGATTGCGGATGTTGGGTGTGCTTTCTCTGGGGACAAGTCTTAGGGGAGATTTAACTGAAGTTTTTCAAAGTCATAAGAGGTCTAGACAAAGTAGATAAGGAGAAAATGTTGCTAATTGCACAAGGACAAAGAGTGACACAGCTCAGATTAAAAGTGATTTACAAAAGAAGTAAACGTATTGTGAGAAAAATACATTTTAATACAATGAGTCGTTCAGTCTGGATTTCACTGCCTGGATTTCATGTCGAGGCAGGTTCAACTGAGGCATTGAAGAGAGAATTGGATAATTATTTAAATAGAAATAATGTGCATGGTTATGGGGAAAAGGCAAGAGAAAGGCCTGAAGCTGGATGCTCATTTGGAGATCTGGTGCAGACACAATGGATCAAATGGCCTCTTTCAGCAACATAACAATCTGTGATTCTGTGATGGCCAAAATAATGCTGGAGGGTGTTGCATAAGTTCACAGCAATGCTTTTATGTTATTTAGATATTTAATCACAACTTTTCTTTTTGAAAACAAACCAACATGTGAAAAAGGGTGCATAATGGTCAGTCAATTCAACCTTGTTCATTTTACACCACTGAAATTGTTGAAGGTTCTGCCATTCTTTTTTATATCATTTGACCCACTGTGTCACAATTGGCAACATGGTAGCAATTGCTAATTGTATTGTGGTTGACATTATCCCTTAGTTTATCATTGCCCGTACTTGCATCTGTATGAATCCATGACTCACATATTTTAACCATGGGGCTAATCAGTAACATACAAATCTCTGCTTAAACTTTAAAGTAACATTTCCATTAAGTTGCAATGATAAAGTGATATATATATATGTGTATAAATCTGATATATAACTTACTATTTTAAATTATTCTATACTTTCTACATATGTAAATATTTTATACGTATGTATTGATAGATACGGCATGAAAGTATACCTTTATGAAGCATTTCAAAACTGTACCAGTAATATTATTTTTAATTATTTTAAAATTATTTGAATGCTCTCTTCATATTCACTTAAGTTCTTTTTTATGTTATGTTTTCTTTAAATTGTGTTTCAGTATTATGTAAAGCATTTCTGAGTTTGGAAGTTTCAATCATTGAACAGCAAATTCAGTTTGGATCTTCTGATTATTCTTGGTCTTCTAACAGCATTGAAGTTGGCAGTACACAGCTATCATTATGAATAGAGAGCAGTTCATGGTTCACGGAAATTTTCTATCTTAATTCCCCACCTTCCCACTTCAATATTTTTTGAATACCTTCCCTTCCTCTGTTAGTGTCTACAAGTTGTATCTTGTACCTCACTTTAATGTTATTTGCAGCAAGACCTGAATAATATCCAGGCTTGGGTTTAAGTGGCAAGTAATACTCATGCCACACAATTGCCAGACAATGACCATTTCCAACCGGAGAGACTCTAACCATCGCTCCTTGACATCCAATGGCATTACCATTGCTGAATTTCCCACTATCAACATCCTGTGGGTTACCTTTGGCCACAAAACTAAAGTGGGCTAGCCATGTAAATATTTGACAAAATCAGATCAGAGACTGGGAATTCTACAGTGAATAACTCAACTCTTGAACGCCAACATTTAGAGGACACAAACCAGGAATGTGATGGAATACTCCCCGCTTGCCTAGATGAATGCTAAAGAGACATCCATCCTGGGTAAAGCAGCCCACTTGATTGGCATCACATCAAAAAACATTTGTCCCTTTGCTACTGGTATTCAGTAGCATCAATGTGTATCATCCACAAGATGTATTGCACTAACTCATCAAGGGTCTTCCAACAGTATCTTCCGAACCTATGACTATCATCTAGAAGACCAAGGGCAGCAGGTACATTGGAGCACTACTGCCCGCAAGTTCCACTCCAAGTCAGTCTCAATTCTGACTTGGAAACAAACCACTGTTCCTTCACTGGAGCCGCCTCGTTAACAGCAGTGTGGGTGCAATTACACCAAGCTTCAACAGTTCAAGAAAGCAGCTCAGTGCCACCTTCTCATAGGAGATTAGGGCTGGTCAATGAACCCCATCTCCTGAATGAATAAAAAGAAATGTTTTCTGATCTTGGTGACAGGGAGGTTTTTTTTTGTCATAACATTCTGAATATAAGAATTTTTAAAAATAGTTCTCACAGAATTCTCGATAACAAGGCGTGGGGCTGGATGAACACAGCAGGCCAAGCAGCATCATAGGAGCAGGAAAACTTGA
>JAHRHZ010000062.1:37831151-37894019 GCA_024137785.1 Ginglymostoma cirratum
TCAAGTTTTCCTGCTCCTATGATGCTGCTTGGCCTGCTGTGTTCATCCAGCCCCACGCCTTGTTATCTCAGATTCTCCAGCATCTGCAGTACCTTTTATCTCTCACAGAATTCTCTCCTCCTTGCCAGAAAGCACTAACTTTCTGCAATAATTTTCAAAGTAGCTTCTTCAACTTAAGCCTTGCCACAAACTGTTTCCAGCCTATCTATTCATGCCAGTATAACTAATCCTGACTCATCTGGAATCATGGCTATTGTCAGGCCTATGGATCGGTTTCAAGTGGCTGGTTCTTCATCTGTGAACCTGGGTGGTGAGTGTCAGTATGTCAGATAAAGCATCATGATTGTATCTGAGATAATGAGGTATAGAGCTGGATGAACATAGCAGGCCAAGCAGCATCAGAGGAGCAGGAGAGCTTGGTGATGCTGCTTGGCCTGCTGTGTTCATCCAGCTCTGCACCTTGTTAACTCAGATTCTCCAGCATCGGCAGTTCCCACTATCTCATGATTGTATCTGATCCTGTTCTGACCTGAGCTCCCTATTTGTGCATTTTCTTACAGAGGTCACTGACTGAGATTTCTGGCTGATTTTGTTTTTCTGTGTTCCGTTCAGGAGGTTATGACAAATTGTATTGTCCCAAATTATGCTCTAAGTGAGAGAGGTTAATTTTGGTCAGATTAGGGATGAAAGATGGGATCATCTAAGTAGAGTGGTTTTAGCTTTTCCAATTTACAGCTGGCTAATGGTTCAGAATTCTCTGCATGATGCTTGTGTTCGATACCCATGGTGAGGGCAGTTTAAGTGATGAAGTCAGAGTTTGCTGTGAATAATCATCAACTATTATCTCTGGTATTGGATTACAGAACATGAAGAACATGAAGAGGGAGGTAATGAAGCTGATTCCTAACTGTTCTTTGTTTTTCCCAATGCCATCTTTTACTTATATAACTTAACACCACAAATACAATTCCAGCACTCTTAATGTTTGTGATGTCACAAAAAGCAGGCATTTTAGAATTGTTCTTTTTAAACTAGCTGCAAAGCTTCTATTTTTTCTCCTGTGTCTTAGCCACTGGAGACTTCTTCATATGTGAGCATAGGTAGGATCTGACTTGCAGCATCACAACAAAGCCTAATCTTGTCCTCACCTAGTATCTACAGATTCCTCTGGTACCAATATATTCCAAACTCTCACCATTTAAGAAATACTCTACATTTTTTTTATCTACCAAAGTGGATAACCTCACATTTATTCACATTATATTCCATCTGCCATGTTCCTGAACATTCAGTTAACCTGCTGAAGCCTCATTACACTGTCCTCATAAATCATATCCCTACCTGGTTTGGTGTCATTATCAAATTGGAAATATTTCATTTGATCCCCACTTCCAAATCATTTGTGTAGGTTGCCAATATTTTGGTCCAAGCACTATTCTTTGCAATACCCACTAGTAACAGCCTGTCATCTGAGAATGACCTATTTATTTTTGCCCTCTGTAATCTGTCAGTTAACCAATTCCTAATCTGTACTGGCATATTAACCCTAATCCCAAGAGATCTTCACTCAATAATGTACTGTGCAAGACCCTATCAAAAACTTTCCAAAAATCCAAATACACAACAACAACTACTTCCACATCTTTCATCAAAAAAATCTAACATGTTTATCAAACTTGATTTTCCTGTCATCATGTGTTGTCTCTTCACAAACATATCATTATTTTCTAAATCTATAGATGTTGCATCCTTTATAGATTCTAACATTTTCCCTAATGTCTATTCGTATTCTACATTTTCTCTCTTTCCTTTTCCTTAAATTGTAGGCATACATTTGTGACATTCCATTCTGCCAGAATCTCTTTGGTATCTTCAGTCATCAGAGATCTCCCTATTAATTTCAAGAAGAAATATTTATGTACCTATTAGTTCTCTGGTACAATTTTAAGTTGGGTGTTTAAGGATACCACAAAGACAAAGAGATTGGTTTTAAAAGTGCAAAGTCAAAATGAATTTGAATTATGTCCCAAAACAATTTATCGAAGGTTTTTGCATATCAAGTCAAGTCACCATAGCCTTACCACACCATCGGCTGCTCTCTCATTAAAGAGAGATGACTGGTGGTGAGTTAACCTGAGGGCCATCACACCTCAGGTGAGGGGAAAGGATTAGAAGGAGAGTCCTTCGTGGCAACATCAGTCGGTGAGGGGATTGACCCCATGCTATTGGCATCACACTGCTTTGCAAACCAACTGTCCAGCCAACTGCGGTAAACGACCCCTTTCTGCATAGATCATGGTTTCACATTGGTTTCAATTTGGAAACATAAATAAATCTATAATTATAACTGATTGCTGAGTGAATTTGGAGTTTAACATTTCAGTTTATAACTACGTTTCAGTGTTGTGGAATTCATCTTGATTGTCACATTTCACAGTGAATGGAACTGCTTGAGATGTAAGAAACTGTTTGACCTTGAGCATAGTTGGCCCTCCTCATAAATGCAGCTTCTCAGAACTGATATTAAGCACATTCCATTGTAAAGTGCATTCTATTGTTACTATAAGAGTTCACTAATTCACCATCTTTACCCTTAAAAATCAGCCAAGCCAGATTTTCAAATTCACATTCAGATTTTCAAAATGCAATTTGGCATTTAATGGTCACTACTTCTCGATTCATCTAGCATTTTGTCTTATTCTTTTCAACCATGGTAGTGTCATTCAGAGTGGATTTTTGCCACTCAAATTGTTTTCCAAATTCAAAGGCAATGAAGGCAACAATTTCACTGTATCCCAACCCTTGCTGGCCTGTCCATATACAACCAATTGAAGATTATATATTAAACAATTTCATGTACCTAGAACAGTGAATTGATTTGTTTTTAGAATTCTGCAATACAGGTTTCAAGCTCAACAACAGTGTACAGGAAGATGGTTCTACATTTGAACATTTGCCAGTTAGGTGCCTTTTAGCAAAGGAGTAAATCTGAAATGTCAGGAATTTAAGGGTGTTGGAATGATACTTGCATTTTTTTTGTTTGGGTTCATGTGTAACACAGTTGACCTTTATTTCAACAATTAGACTGTTTTTATGCATGCTGAAGTGAATTGCAGTGGAAGTTGTTTTAATGGTGTAAAGGTGTGGTATTTTGCTCTTTAGCCAATCTATTTTTAATTATATACCAGTTCCTCCTGATATAACATACTTATGTCAAAATAATTCCTTTCTGCTTTTCCATCTTGTATCCTTTGATTTCATGCACTGCTGCTTATCTGCTTGCTACATGCTAATATCATCTTCAGAAGAGGTTCCTGAAGAAGGTATGTAGTGCAATCTAACGTAATCCCATATTTCCTTTGTTCATCTATCTTTACTCACTCATTTTTCCTTTTCGTCTTTCTGATCTTTTCTCATTCTTCATCTCCTTAGTTCTTATCTAATTTCATTTTTTTCAAAAAAACGTTCTCTCCCTTTCTTTTCCATTGGTATGTTGATTATTTTCTTCATTCTACTGTTTTGCATTTTTCATTCTGCTTTTCTGTCATTTACCTTTTCTCGATCACAATTTCCCCTTTTATTGTTTCTCTTTGTTTCTTTATCTCACCTTCACTTTTTTATGCTTAGTTAACCTTGTTCCATAATTCTGTATATTCCATTATCCTCCATGTTATGTATCCTCCATTATTCTCCACATTGTGTATCCTCCATTATCTCAAATAAATCTGTTTGTTTCGTAATTCTCACAATTCTTTTCCCTTGACTATCCTCAATCATTCTGTATTCTAAAATATCCACATTAATCTTGTAGTTTTCATCGTCCTCAGTAAGTCTGTTTCCATAATTATCCCTAACCATTCTACATCCTCATCCTGATTATTGTGCATCCTTCAATGTATCCTTCAATCTTTTTGTATCCTTTCCCTCACTCTATCCTGCCTTACCCTAATCATTCTGTTTCCATGGTTATTATCAATGTTACATATCACTCATTATCTCCATTCATGATGTGATGTCTTAAATTTCCATTGATGTCATTTCTTATAGATATTCAGCAATTTAAGAAGGGGTCATTTAAGCAACTTTTGATAATGCAGATAAGAGATATTGCAAATAATTAATTAAGCACTATTAATTATTCAAGGACTACTGAGCTGTTTAACTTAGTGTTGCTGGAAAGGTGGACCTCTTGAATTCTGTTGAATGATTTGTTGATTCTTCTTTGTGTGTCATGTCTGTGATGTTGTTACCTTTTGCTCTCCGATGCTCAGTATTAACATGAATTTTGCTTCTTTGTATTTGTTACTCGCTGCATGTCCCTGCCATCTCCCAGAAGCATACATCGAAGAAGGTATGTTGCTGTCTGTTAGTCCAATTCTCCTTTTCAGGAAACATTTGGACTAGGTATATTTTGGGAAATTTGGATTTAGTGATAATGGGGATCATTTTAAGTCTCCCTGCCTTGGTAAACTCTGTTAACATAGTTGCATAGAGACTTGTTACTCTGTTCTTGCTCTACTCCCACTTGGCACTATCTTAACTGGGCCCTATTCACTTCTGAGGTACTTGCCTGATTGACATTTGGGCTTCAATAATTAGCGATAACTATGACATTACTCAAAAACAAATAATTTCACAACCTATTGTAAGGATGCTTATTGTAAACTTCCTGTTTGTTAAAACTTTGTTAGAAGAGAAAAAACATGCTCAAATTCTAATAAAGATCTTTTCTTAGTGGGGATATCTGGAGGAAAATAGTTGGACACAGATTTAATGGATGTGAGTCAAGAGACTGGCTTCAAATTGAGAGGGGAATTGACTGCTGTGAACAAGTGTTTACCTACAGAATATAATCTAAGTTATATTGACATCTTTTTTTAACGAGTCCAAAACAAAACAGAGTTTGGGAGAAGGGGAGCTGGGTGGTAGGGAAATTGCAACCAGAATTCTGGCAGTGTATGGGAAAATACAAACAGGAGTTGTTCATTTAGCCCTCAGTCCTGTTCTGTTATTCCATAAGTTTGTGGCTGTTAACTCTGCATATCCATCTTTGCCCATGCCATTTAATACATTTGACTAACAAAAATCTGTGAACCTCAGTTATAACATAGCAATTGATAGGACACGAATTGTTGTATCTGGAAGACAGCACTAAAATTCTACCATTCTTAACATGAAGATGTGTTTCTTCATTTCACACCTGAAAGGTCTGGTGCTAATTTTTAGAACGTGCCTCCTGGTGCCGGATGCCACGAGTAATAAATCCTAACTGTTTCCTGTACCAGTTTGAAAACTTTGATCAAATCACCCTTATTCATTTAAATCACAACACGAGTTTCCATAATTTGACAGAGTCCACTTATCATTTCTGACGAACTTACATTGTGCTTCCTCCAAGGCCATCGACTTCCTGAAATGTAGTGTCAGGAAATGCTCATAGTACACTAGATGTAGTCAAACTAGACCTTTGTCTACTCCCAAGTTGCCTGTTACTCTGGATGTAAAGAAATATATATAATCTAGATATCATTTTGTGATTTAACACTTCCACTCACATTTCATACAATACCATCTATCTTTGTATCATTTGGATAAACTTTCCATCCCATCACCTAAATTAACAAATAATTAATATAGTTGAAGTCCAAACACAAATCCTCGCAGGATAATGTTCATCACATTCTGCCAATTAGAGTACCCTCAACTAATTTCCTGACTAGACCAATTTAATTGACAATTAAATTCATCAGGCATTGTCTAGCTTTTACAGATCCACACTCACCCCCTCCTTAACTATAAATTCAAGCAATGTCACTAACAACTGATGTCAGACTAACTGGTTTATATTTTATTGGTTTACCTTTCTCAGCTTTCTTAAGCAGCTCAGTGACATGCACAATTTAGCAATCTAAAGAAATGGTTTCTGATTTGCGAAAAAATCAGAGATTGTAGTTGGAGAATCTATAGTGTGTTCACCTACTTGCTTTAAAATCTTGGGATGAAAATCATCCAGTCTTTTTTACCTTCTTTAACGCCATTCATTTTGCCTTTACTGATATTTTGTTTACTCCAATTTTTTACCGTTTTTTTCCCTGATTCAATTGTTTCTTTGGGATAGCCGGCATGTTGACCTCTTCTCTAGTGTAAATGCTAATATAAATTAATTATTCAACATGCCAGTTATTTCTTTGTCAACCTTTGTTGATCTTTGTATTTTTCTTACCTGCCAACAGCGCTTTTTTCTTTGCAGATTTGTAAGCTTTCTCTTTTAGTTTTATATTGTGTTTTGTCTCTGGTTGTCTGTGATTATCTATTTTAGCAAATAGAAGTCCTTTTGGATTATAGACTGCTCTGAATCATGTCAAAATCATTTTGAACGTTCCCACCAACCATCTGCTTTTTAACTTAGTAACAAATTTGTCCAGTGTACTTTGGATCATGTTTGACTTATCTCATTGAAGGCAGTTTTAGCTAAATCTAGAGTCATAGTAGCTGTTTCATGTTTCACGTTTTCAAACATTATGTTGAAACCTATCATATTAGGTAAATACTTACGCATTGTTGACTCTGTCTCATTACTAAATCTAATTTAACTTGTTGATTCCAGGTTATAGTTTTGCAGAAATCATCCAAGACACACTCAAAAATTGCGATATCTTTCTGACGCGATAATCTGTTTATCCCAATATATATAAAAATTAAAGTCCCCCATGAAAACCACTCTGACTTTATTACATAAATGTTTATTCTCAGCATTTTCACAAGCTACCACTTCACTGCAACTATCACTATAGTCTTAAATCTCTTCTACTTCTTAATTGTACCCATACAGTATTCAGTGCTTGAACACTTTTCATTATACAAACTGATAATATTCAAGTAATTTCATCCTTAATTGCAAATGCAATTTGATCTGCTTTATTATTTCACTTAACCTTCCTGTAGATTATAAGTACATATATTTAGTTCCCAGTCTTGACTATCCCACAGCCATGTAACAGCTACCATGTCAAATTTTCCAAGTTGAATTTGTGCCTGTAACTCAGACCATTTGTTTCCTTATAATTGTGAATTTATATTTTTACAATTGCTTATATTGGCCGCACACCCAAACCTTCTGTTCCACTGTTTTATTCACCTGTTTCCTGTTTCTCTTTTCTGGCTCATTGGTTTTACATATCTGAGACTTTCTTCAGCCTCCAGTGCCTAATAGACAATTTCTGATGCATACCCTACTGTCTTCCCGACCATTTCTTTTAAAGATATTATCGATACAATCTTTCTCATCTAATTCAATCCTCCCTATTTACTGGTTTAACACTGTGACTACCCTATTTAACCTTCCTGTTGCACACTTGGCCCTGCCTGTTTCACTTGGAGCCAGTGCCAATGAAGGACCTCTGATATGGAATCCATGAAGAAGAATCCTTCTTTCCAGCCGTGTTTCATGACCCCAATTCACTTGTCCAAATCTGGCTTGGGTGACAACCTATTTTTGCCTGGCAGGAGTTCCCCAAATCTGGAGCAAACTGGGCAGATATTGCTCTGACTCCTTCTTATCCAGATTTTTTCCAACTCATGCTTCAGCTCATTGATAATGAACCAGAGAGATTCAAGATGGATTCATCGATTGCAGATGTTTTTGCTCAGGATAATCTCACTTTTCTCATGTTCCCACATACTGCAGTCCAGACACTCAACCTGCTCTTCCATCTCTTACTCTAAATTATTTATATAAAGCTTTAGTTTGTTGTAGTTTCTTGGTATTTTCTGCACATTAACTTGGACAGTGGACATTCCACCTGATGATAAAAGTTTATCAATAGACAAAATAATTAAGTACTACCACATATAAAGACGTAAAAGTCTACAAGGAAAATAATTGGCTCTGGTTTTGAAAGATCAAATGTTAAGTGATATTTCCTTTCACTTGCAATATAGAAATTTGAAACAACTCACTCAGAAAGTGGACTGTCCAATCAGAAATGAGACAGGTGACAATCTTAATCCACAATGCTGTTGTGATATGGTTTACATTCTAAACAGCAATCTTTGGTTGTTCTGCATAAAAGTTGTGCAATGAAATTGAAAATTCATGTTCTTGGTCCAATGTAATGGCTAGAATGTGAAAGTTGTACATCATGTTACTCTCCCTGTACTTTGCCAGCATTCAAAATTTGTGACCACTTTGGAGAACTTGTCCATTTTCTTTTCGTGGACAGTCAATGTTGTATGTCGTTGTGTGCCAAATAACTTAGCATCATACTCACATTCGAGGAATTAAGAATATCTAAGCATTAGCAGAGAACCAAAACAGAGCAGTTTTCTGATGAAGGGTCTGGGCCCGAAACGTCAAGCTTTCCTGCTCCTATGATGCTGCTTGGCCTGCTGTGTTCATCCAGCTCCAGACCTTGTTCTTGTATCTGTTGAATGGTTTTATTTCTGAAATGCCAAGAATTTAAGTGAGTTTGAGTGAAACTTGTGTTTTTTTTTTGTTTTGGCTCATGCCGTTTATTAAAATTAGATGGTGTATGTGAACATTCAAGTAGATTAGAGTGAATGTAATGCAACTTCAAGACTTCTCTTCAATCTTGTTTTTTTGCTGATATAAATAAAAGTCAATTTTTTTTCTGCTTTTCTACCTTGTACCTATAATTCCTGCACTGCTGTTTTACTGCTTGCTGTCCACTAACACCAACTATAGAAGAGGTTATTGAAGAAGGTATGTATTGCAATATTCATTTTCCTTCACCTTTTTTCTTCTGCTTTTTTCTTAATATCCTTTTATTTTCCATCATTCTTGAGTTTTCCCATTCTTATTTTTGTGATTTCTCTGTCTACTTCATTCTCAATTTCCTTTCTGCCGGAATGCTATGTCCAGACTCTTTCCTGCGTTCTCCTGCTTTACTTCCGTTATATTTTTCTTTTGTTAGCATTTCCTTCCTTCTAATCATTATTTTCCTCTTTTCTGTTTATTTCCATTTCTCATCATATTCATTTTTTAAAAATTCTCCCATGCTATCATGCACAATCATTCCACTAAATTATTATCTCTCATTACACCGTATCCTTTGCATTTTCCATCAGTTTTCATCCTTGAACATCTTCATCCATTCTGGATGCTTCATCATTATTGTATATTCATCTATATTCTGAATGGCTGCACATCACCCATCATCTTCATTATTTGTTAAGTGATATATTGGAGTGTATTTCATTATTTCCTATAGAAAGGAGTTTTATTCAATGTAATTTGAACAGCTTTTGTTAACACGAGCACTAGAAGCAATTCCAAAATTTAACTCTAGTGCTATTAATTATTCTGGGGATAGATATAATTGCAAAATGAGTAATCTGGCAAAACTGGAAAGGGGACCCTCTCATGTTTAATTTAACAGTTTGATGATTCAACTTGGAGTAATCCTGCGTCAGCCGCACTTTTTTTTTGCTCTTTAACACTCAATATTAACATATTTTTGCTTCTTTGTATTTGCTGCTCACTGCATGTACCTGATCTCTGACAGAAGTACACCATGAAGAAGGTATGTTATTCTCTGTGGTTTCTTTTCAATCATGCATCAGATTCTAAGTTATTCTAAGTCTCATTTTCAGAGAGTGCATCAGTTCAGTTCCATTTTGATAGTGTCAGATCATGTGACAATGGAGGCAATTGTGATCCACTTGTCTAGCCTAGTTAACATAGCTGTGTAAAAACTTAACATCCATTTTCTGCTTGATTCTTGCCTGCTACTATGTAAACTGAGCCTTTGCAGAGGCTGCCAGGTTATCAAGGGGCATGCATGACTCAGGTGAGCAGCATATTGGATTCTTATGATCGCATTAATATTCGATATGCATTTTAAAGCCTTATTAAACAACTTGATCATCCTGCTCTGAAAAAGTATCATGTGGAAGAAATGGCGTTTGTTTTATTTTGGTGTTGTCTAAATTTTAAACCACCAATTCGGGATTTAATTTAAAAATGCATAATTGAATCTATAATTTGTGGGGGGTTTTCGATAATCTTCAGAACCCAAAGTTGCATCTCAATTGTGAAGGTTCTATATTTGTGTGTTGATGTCTATATATTTTATCATCTAATATTTGTGGCAAATCAGTAGATTTGTTTAGCTGCAGAGTTTGCTCATGGATAATCTACAGTTCTGTCCAACATGTAATGCCTATTTTGTAATTGTACTCAAGGAATGGAGAGTTACAGCATTAGCAAAGAACTAAATAAGGAGATATTGCTTATATGTATCATTTTATGTACATCCAGAAACATTTTATTCACATATAGTTATAAAAGTAATGAATATATTTGAACGTGAGGTCAGATTTGTGCTCGTTTATATCAGAAGGTTCAGAGGTTTGAAGCTATGTTGGAAGTTAGAAGGCAGCTGTTTATGTTCACATTGCTGATTCTTGCTGAGCATAATCACTGCTCATGTTGACGCAGTTCCTTTCATGGACAGGTGATTCTGAACTACCATAACATGCCAGAATGAAGCAGGATAACGTCAAACAGAGGGGTTTAATTGATAATAAAATGGTAGGATAATGAGCATCCTGTAAAATTAGCCCCATCTGAAACTTCAGTAACTCTAGAGTTAGTTTAAATTAAATGTGAGAAATAAGTCAGAGTACAATCATGTACACATCCAACTGAAATCAGACCTTGAATGACTCTGACTTCCGTTCAACAATGTGTCTAGATCCTTGAATCTTTAGAGCAGTATGGCTCAGTGCAAGCCCACAGTCAGTCTACAAGTTTCACTTAAGTGGAATAACTGTCCAGAATACATTGACTTAATGTTTGTTTTGCTCTGTTGTGTTTTTTTGTTGCAATGCACAGTTTATGGAAGCGAAGAAGAAGACGGTATTTTTGCTTTGTCATCAATGTAAATTCACCCCACTGAACTCTAACTGCCTTCCCCTTCCCCCAGCTCTCTGGGGCTAATTCTTCTAAATGCGTGGCTTGAGATGATCCAATAGCAGCCATATAAAACATTATATGGCTGCAGGATTCAGCAAGCACTTTGACTAACAGATTTCACTGCAGTGTTCATTAAAACTTTACAACCTGGCTATTTTTGGTTTTATTCACAGTGTTGATTGCTAAAATATTAATGTTGTCTATTACACTGTCAGTTTCATAAGTCTGTCTTCATTTCAAAATTTCTTTGAGGTTTAGTGTGTGTTTTTGCTGATACTGTTGGTAGCAGAACGTGACAAATAAAGATGTTAAATGTTAGTTGGGTGACATTGCTGCACAATTAGCAGTATTGACAGAAGTTTTGGCAGAAGGCTGTGGACCTTCTCCACAGTAGGAAGATCTGGCTAAATCGAGGAAAAGACTACAAGTTGGAGTGCAGGGGGAACAGGAAAATGGATTTAATGTGCACGCATGTACTGCCACGCTTTTGTTTGAAAAAGACAAAGGGGATACTTTTAAAATGGAAAAGTTACTTACAAAAATCAAGCAGGAGTGCATTTTGTCCCCTTTTTCTCTTTTATTTTTCATTTCTGAAGGGAAATGCATCTCTTACTAGATAGGTAGTTGGTACAGTCAAAGGGTATCAGCATTTTAACTAGCTTTAATAGCAATGTGACCTGATGTTGGGATGTGTTGAAAGTTCTGTGCAAACATTTTGCTTCAGTTGGAAAGAACAACTGTGTGTGTGGTTTTCATTGCGGTGATCTCACTTGTAAAAGACGCAATGTTGCATTTCAGTGTGATTGTCCAGTGTGTTTGTGAACGAACAGGAAGCAGTGTTCGTCACTTTTTCTGAAGGTAGCCTGCTTCAAGGATAGGGTATTTATTCATTTTTAATGGTCCACTGTATCTCAATGACAGTTCAGTTCTCACGTCCCATTGGTAAGTACTGGTAGTAAGATAATTATGTTTCCTTTAGACACCACCCCATCATTCTTCTTTGCATAGATAATGACTGGAAGTTAATTTTTTTTTGCTATGTTTTGCCTGTGCTGCTGGTGGACATCAAATTATGTGGTCAGCGCTCCAGCATGAAAAGGATAGGGGTCCAATGACCTGTAGACTGGAATAGATGGTGCAAAAGACAAATGCACTAATTTCAAGTCAAACATTGTTGCCGTCATGACTTCCTCAACCTATAGCTGAATAACAGTCGCGGCAGTGAGAACAATTTGATAGATTGTTGTTCCATATACACAGTACTTAAGGCTTGGAAACTAGGAAGGAGTTATATCAGGCTGCAGGCATTACTCGGATGTTGAAATTAAGACTAATGTTGGGCAGAGACCTCAACACAGTACACAAAATAGTAAACAAATGAGGCAAAACAAATACAACACACAACTTCAATTCAAACTATTCAAAGTATGCGTGGTTTAATTGGGAGAACACCTATAAAATCAAAAGCTAATTTTTAAAAACTTCATGATTGTTGAATATTTAGGTTCTTCTACTAGGCAATGAAATAACTCCGCACAGAGGTCAGTATCCTGTCATCAAATCACCCTTTATTTACACATGCAGAGTCCTCGACACTGATCCAGCTCCCTCAAAGCCAGATCTCAGAGTGAACAGGATGTCTGACACTCCTGTTCTTATCTATCAGCCAGGGCTCCCTGATTAGCAGCCCCGATCAAGGAACTCATTTTCTATGAGGTCCAACTGGCTGACCCTGTTACAATCACTACAGGCAAGACAGTGAGGTTAAAGATATGAATGAGAGAGCATTTTCACTGTTAGCTGTGTTTATAGGTGGATGGTAGAAATGTAGAGCCTACGTTCTTAGGTTCTTTTCTACGTTGTTATAACAGATTCATTCCCCCAGATTAGCAGATGATAAGTCTGCCTTTAATATCAATTTATTAAAATTGACCTCTTTTAACATTTAACAATTTGAGAATCCTAGAATCACAATATTCTGCTGCTGAAAACTGAATAAAATACACCATGCTTTGAAAAATTGATCAAGTCTGTGAAGTGCGTCATTCCCTGTGTGTTTTATTAAAAATCAGTTTTATTTTTGTTGGTATGTTAACTATTGACTTACTTAGCTATACCAGACAAACCAGAGCACAGCCACTCTTTAACTCACAATTTTGTTAATTTTGACTTTATTGAAAATGATAAATCACTGTTTTATTTTGCTAATGTAATCTTCTCAGTTTTTTTTTACTGTTCTTTATTTTCCTCCCCAGCTCCTATTTTGTTCTTACGCTGTTGACTCGTGTTTCGGTAGTGTTTCAGATATTTGGTAACACTTAATCGGCCAGGAAGAAATTATTAATCAGGCTCCTAGTCTCTGACTGCTATTCCACAATGGATGGTAGAAAATGTCCTTGAGAGAGAATCATATGTGCATATGGGAGCAGGTTCAGCGCTGATTGTTGCTGTGAATGAGTAGCCTGCTCTTATACACTGATAAATAATCACACTTGAATAATTGGCATTTGGTGTGGATATTGAACAATATCCATCATCTGTAGGACTGTCCTAACAAGGAGTCAACACCTTCAGGAAATTAAAGGAAAAATTGAGAAGAAATGCATAATTTTATTTGTAAGGCAGTAGATTTTTTAAAATACAATATTTTGATGCCGTTGATGCTGCACTTTGTTTTTAATTTTGGATAATATGTCTAATTTCTTTTTTTTTTATATTTTGCTACAGAGGAGGAGAAGCCAAGGATGAAGTGAGTAGTGATTTGTTACAATTTGAAGGTTTATTTAATGGAGCAGTAGGCCTTATTCTTGCTCTTCCTTCTCCTTCAGTTCCTTGTTTAATATGTCTTTCTTTCAGACCATACTTCCTTTTCTTTCTCTTGTTTTCTCCATCCCACTTCTGCTGGTTTAAAATTTTGCTTCTGTCCTTGTTTCTTTGCCATCCATCTCACTTTCTCTTTCACTGTTCTCTTCACTCTTACCTCTATCTGACCTTTAATGGCTCTCTCTTTCTAAGTTCCAGGCAAATGCACGTGATTCCCCATGTTTTCTGCATTGAACATTGCTCGAAGGAACTAACTTTAATTCTATGATATTTGTTCCCTTTGAGCACGGCCCATTATTGGAATGCAAAAGTGTCAGACTTCTCCTTATCTGTTTTTCTTCTCTTTGTTTATGTTTCCTTTTCATTACCTTCCCCTGTCTTGCTTGGTATACCTTGATTGGGGGTTGAGAATAAAGTGACCTGCTGAACTAACCCAGACAACTGAAGGGACATTGCATTATTGTGGGGGCTACAATGACAACATGTGGATCTGAAAGATGCTGACCAGGATCATAGCAACATTGCAAGGAGCCACAATGATGACTTTTAAATAGAGGGTGTCATTATCACTTCTGTGACTTTCAAAAACTCAGGGCTTTGTAAAGGATAGTGTAATGGGGGGACAAACTCTGACCACCAGATTTCCCCACATGTCTAGAAAGTTGGTGCAGTCTTTAATGTGAAAAAAAAATTGTGGTGGTGAGCAAGAGTAATCAATACAGAGCCATGGGAGTAGAAGTTAGGATAATTGAAATTGAAAATGTTTCATTCCCCAAAGTACACACATCTTTCACCAAAATGAAGAAATAATTTGCAAAACATTTCCAAAACTGTTGTAGTCTAAGTTCTAGGTATCATTACTTACTTTGTTTTTTAACAGGCTGACTGCTCCCAAAATCCCAGAAGGGGAGAAAGTTGACTTTGATGTGAGTACAGGAAATTATCCAACAAATGATTCATTACTGACATGCTTGCTTTTTCATTGATGACTTCTTGAAACTCTATTTATTCATTAACATCCATTATCAAATGTTAGCAGTAATTGTAAGGTCATCATTCTTGTTTCTATTCTGAAGAGGAATTGGTGAAGAGCTACTTTTTCTACTTTCTCAAAGCAGTCACCACTCCTCTCCTATAGGGATGTATTCAACATGGCGCAAGGTCTACAACCACCAGCAATTCACTGAAGCCTAATTAGGGGTTCAAATGTTATGAATGAAAGCAGAAAATTAGCATCAGTATACTATGTAATCCTGTCAAGATAATGCCAATTTAGATTGTATCACTGACCAATATCCGGAAGTGCACATCTCAGTAAGGGGTACTGAAGGGACAAATCCTGCATAATTGTTTTTCTCCCTGTCTGGAAAAGGAGCAATGAGATCACAATAAAAATTCAAAAATCTCTTTGAACCATTATTTCTATCTTTTCAGAATATCTACATGAAAGTGGCATGTAAGCAATATAGATGCAAGTGTAAAATTACAAAGTGGGGGTATTGATATTACATGAATGGGGAAAACTGTGACAAAATGGGTTTCAATTTAGGCTCCAATGGGGTCACCCGCCAAGACCCAAAACAGATTCCTTCAAATGGTGTAAAGCTAGAAACAGTAGGGGTTAAAATAAACGCTTGGGGAGCTACTTACATTAGTCCTTAAAGTGTCATGAACAATGACAAAAAATAATCAAAAATATTAATAGAACACTGATTGTTATGTTGAGGAGATCAGACTATTAAGGAGTAGGAGGCATGTTTCAGCTAGACAATGGTTAGATTACACCTAGGAAACTGTGAACAGTTCTGGACACCACACTAAGGAAGTACATGAATAATCTTGGGGCAGTGCACATGTAAAGTACAGCATTAGTTTATGAGAAAATGCATGGACGAAAAGGATTAAATTTCAGAAATTACACAAACTAGTGTTGTATTCTCTGGCATTTAGAAGGATGAAGGGTGATTGGATGAAAGTTTTTACAAACTTAATGGATTAAATATGGGAAAACTACTCTCGTTGGTTGTGAGTTCCAGGACGAGGAAGCATAATCTAAACCTGAGAACCAGACCTTCCAGGAGTAAAATTTGGAAACTATACTTAAACGAATTGTAGAAATCAGGAAATCAGTTGGAAGTTTTAAATCTGACGTTGATAGTTTTTGTTATCTAAGGGTATTATGGAAGATGGGAGTTAGGTTGCAGATTAGGACAAATCTCATTTAATGTGGAACAAGCTTGAGGGGCCAAATGGTTTATTCCTACTCATTTAACTTTTCCACTGCAGTTGTGATGAATTAATCCAGTGTTGTGCTCTCAATCATTATTGTAGACAACCTGTTCCAGCCAGTAGCACAAGCAAGATTAGTCAATAGAGCGCAAACTAAGAAGCAAAATTAGTTGATATACCTCATCAGTATACCAAGTAATGCATTTACGACAAGAACCACGGAACCAAACTATTTCAAATTTAACACTAACTGAATGCCAGCAATGTTCAACTCAGCTCAGGTTGTGATGTACAATTGCATAGGCCTGGATTTTCACTCGTGATTGGCTAGCTCAAGTCAGGAAACCTTCCTGTTCTCTCCAAAATGTGGGATCCATGTTACTGCTGGGAGCTGCAGAATGGAGCCAGCTATGGGTCTGCCAAAGGCTAAGGGGGACAGTTTTAAAGACCTGCCTTGATTTTGTGGGACGTCGCCCCAGTTGTTTTCTTACAAAATAAGGTCATCTAGCCCATACCCATCAAACCACCCCACCCACTCCCAATGGTCTTTAATACACTCCATTGTCAACTTACTTCCATTTCTGCCCCTCCCACTCATCGTCCTTTGGCCTTTCCCCTTCCTTGCCTGCACACAAATTATTGAACATAGCCACACCTCCTAGAAAGATACACCCATAGAAGATAGGAGCAGGAGGAGGCCTTTCAGCCCTTCTAGCCTGCTCTGCCAATCATCACAATCATGGCTTATCATTCAACTCAATAGCCTAAACCTGCTTTCTCCCCATAACCTTTGATCCCATTCGCCCTAACTGCTATATCTAGCCGTCTCTTCAAAACATTCAATGTTTGGCATCAACTACTTCCTATTGTAATGAATTCCACAGGCTCACCACTCTTTGGGTGAAGAAATGTCTCCTCATCTCCATCCTAGGTGGTCTATCCTGAATCCTCAGACAGTGACCCTGGTTTTGGACACACACATTAATGGGAATATCCTCCCTACATCTACCCTGTCTAGTCCTGTTAGAAATATACATGCCTTTATGAGATTCCCCTTCATTCATCTGGACTCTAGCAAAAACAATCCCAACCTAGTCAGTTAATCTCTCTTCATACGTCAGTCCCACCATCCCTGGAATCAGTCTGGTAAACCTTTGCTGCACTCCCTTGAGTGAAAGAGCATCCTTCCACAAAAAATGAGACCAAAACTGTATTCTAGGTGTGGCCTCACCAATGTCCTGTATAACTGCCACAACACATCCCTGCTCCTGTACTCGGAACCTCTCACAATGAAGGCTAACATACCATTTGCCATCTTTACCACCTGCTGCACCCTCATGCTTACCTTCAGCGAACAGTGCACAATGATGCACAGGTCCTGCTATACACTCCCCTCTCCCAATTTATAGCCATTCAGGTAGAAATCTACTTCAGAAATAATGTCTAGATTAAGTAAAATAGAGTTCGAAATATCTACTGTTGCCTTTACTGTAGCTAACAAAAACTTCCATTCATGGAAGCTCATTCAAAAGACTAAAAGTTCCTCAAGAACTTAATCCAATATAAACATTCATAAAGATGCATTAAAGATAACTAGTCTTTAATAACCTTTTTGAGTTGCCAATCAACTGTGAACTTGCAACACTCTAATGAGCCAATACTGAGTTATAGAAACTGAAAAACAGTAAGGAATACATAATGAGTGCCCTTGGAGAAATGACAACAAACAGCTAATGTAGTTCATAAAGGACTGGGCATTCAAGTAACCGACCATTTGACAGTTCCACAGACCATCTCCTCCCTTCAAAAGTTTTCACGATTTTTAAAGTTTGTAACTGCCACAGAGTGGTTAAAACTCTTGCGAAAATGGGGTCAGTTTAAGGGAAACACAATCTGAGTACCATGTTTAGTTGGTCATGCTGAGTTTGGATTTAACCATGGGTGACATCCCACTCTTTTCCCCTCTCAGCAAAAATGGAATCAGTTGGAAATAGGAGTGGGACTTCTCGATCCAGGTCCCATCTGCAATTTTTAAACATTTGCAGTCTCCAATATGTCACGAAAATCCAAGTAATAGATGACCTCAAAGAGATTTTGTTTCATTAAAGTCATTACAGTTGGGAAGTGATATAACGAACCATTTATTCAGTTCAAATAGAGAAAATTACTGAATGAAGTTCCTTTAAGTCAGCAGTAAATTCAAGCCTCCTATACTTGAAAGACGTTATAAGGTTATCAAGTGAGCATAATTAGCAGTAAATAGCTTTGTTTCTCCAAAATGAATTATTTGTGAATTTTCATTATATCAGATGTATAAGGTGCCTGCATAGTAATAGATTAATGTCTTTGTCTAATACAACAGTTCCTGGACTATACTTTGCACTCAATATGATTTCGATGGTATCTGTTACATTTGTTTTAATTAGTACATTTCTAGAGATTCAGAAGGAGTAAAAATCAGAGTATAGATACACTAGCACTGTGCCCTCATCTGAATTTGTTCACTTGTGGTATATGACTCAGTTGTGATCTGATTTTTATTCTACTGCTCTGATTTTTCTGTGTTTGTGTGGTATTTAGGACATCCAGAAGAAGCGTCAGAACAAAGATCTGAATGAGCTACAGGCCCTGATTGATCTTCATTTTGAGAATAGGAAGAAGGAAGAAGAGGAACTGATTGCTCTGAAAGAGAGGATTGTGAGTGTTGTATTGATATTAAAGCAACAAAGTGAATATCTATCAAGGAGGCACCATGGCTACAGTTTAGATTTTTTTAAAAATTTGTTCATAGGATGTGGGTCTCACTGGCTGGACCAGCATTCAATGCCCATCTCTGATTTCCCTTGAAATGATCGTGGTGATGAAATTTTTTGAACTGATGCAGTCCACTTGTTGTGGGTACACCCCCAGTTCTGTTTGGTAGAGATTTCCAAGATTTTGACTGAGTGACATTGAAGGAACACCCAGTTCCAAGTTCATATGGAGTGGAGCTTTCAAATGGTGATGTTCCCATTACTCGGCTGTCCTTGTCCTTCTACATTGTAGAAATCATGGGTTTGGGAGATGCTGTTGAAGGATTTGGTAGGTTGCTGTAGGGCATCTTGTGATGTCACACACCACTGTCACTGTGTGTCAGTGGTAAAGTGAGTGAATATCCTCTTAGTGGATGAGGTCCCAGTCAAGCAGGCTACTTTGACCTGGATGGTATCAGTTTCTTGAATGACTTTTGGAGTTGCACACATCCAGGTAAATGGACAGAATTCCATCACACTCCCAAGTTGTGCCTTGTAAATGGTGCTCAGGCTTTGGGAGTCAGGAGTTACTCATCTCAGAATTCCCAGTCTCTAATCTGTGGAGTCACAGTATTTATAATACTGGTTCAGTTCAGTTCCCATCAATGGTAATGTGCAAGATGTTGATAATGAGCAGTTCAGTGATGAAATGCCATTAAATGTTAAGGGAGATGGCTATGTTTCTCTTGATTGCAAATGATTGTTGCCTGCCAATTGTTTGGTGTGAATGTTACTTGCCACTCATTGACCCAGTTCTGAATATTGTCTAGGTCTTGTTGCATTTGCACATGGGCTCCTTCAGTAACTGGCAAGACTCAAATGATGCTTGGTGTCATCTCATGCTCCAATTACCATGTCAAATTGCGACTGTATCTGTGATATTGTTGTATGATTATATTACACCACGGCAGTTTTGTCAACGTGCGCAATAGAAACGTGCTGCTGCCAGCTATGATGTGTTGAGAAATGTTGCTGGAAGGAACAACAGTCTACAGGCAAAGGCAAAATTCAAAGACCAAATGGGTGAACTAGAAAAAATGTTTATTCCTGTCTGGCGCAAGAGTGCTATGAGAACAGCAGCCAAACCATGGTTTGTGAGGGAGGTTAGAGTTAGCATGAGATACACGAAAGAAGCATAAACATTGGCAAGAAAAATAATAGACTTGAGGATTGAGAACAGTTTAGAAGTCAGCAAAGAAGGACCGAGAGATTGATTAAGAAGGGGAAATTGAGATTGAGAGTAAGCTTGCAGGGAGCATAAGAACTAACTTTTCAAGTTTCTGTAGATATGTAAATAGAAAAATATTGGTGAAGACTAACGTAGATCCCTTCCAGTCAGAAATGAGGGAATTTAAAATGAGGAACAAGGAAATGGCTGATGAACTGAATTCATACTTCAATCTTCAAAAAGGAAGATACAAATAACATACCAGAAATGATGGGGAATATAGGGTTTAGTGAGTGGGAGGAACTAGAGCAAATCTATATTAATACAGAAATTACATTGGAGAAACTGATGGGATTAAAGGCTGATTAATCCCTAGAGTTTGATAATCTCCATCCCAGAGTATTTAAGGAAGTGGCCCTCGAAGTAGTGGATGCATTGGTCATCATCTTACAAGATTCTTTAGAATTTGGAATAGTTCTTAGAGATTGGAGAGTAGCTAATACTACTTAATAAAGGAAGGTACAGAGAAAATAGGGAATTATGGACCAGTGAGCCTGACGTCAGTAATGGGGATGATGCTAGAATCCATTGTCAAGGATTTTATGGCAGAGCACTCAGAAAACAGTGATAGAATCAGACACAGTCAGTATGGCTTTACAAAAAGGAAATCATGTTTGACAAACCTACTAGAAATCTTCAAGGACATAACTATTGGAATTAATCAGTCCCACATAAGAGATTCGTAAGTAAAATTAAAGTACGTGGGATTGGCAGAGTGTGTTGAGATACATAGAAAATTGATTTTAGCAGATAGGAAACAAAGAGTGGGAATGAATGTGTCTTTTTCCGAATGGCAGGCAGTGACTAGTAGGGTGCTGGACGAATTGGTACTGGGACCCCAGCTATTCACAGTATATGTTAATGATTTAGGTGAGGTAACTAAATGTAAAAACTTGCAGATGACTCAAAGCTAGTTGGAAGAATGAGCTTTGAGGAAGGTGCAGAGATGTTGTAGTGTGATTTGGACAGGCTGAGTTGATGGGCGAGTGCATGGCAGAAGCTGCATAACGTGGATAAATGTGAGGTGATTCACTTTGGTAGCAAAAATATGGAGGTAGATTATTATTTGATTGGCTCTAAATTGAGAGAGGGGAATGTTCAAAGAGACTTGGCTGTCTTTGTGCACCAGTTACTGAAAGTAAGCATACAGGTATAGCAGGTAGTGAAGATGGCAAACTGTATGTTAGCCTTAATAGCGAGAGGATTCAAGTTCAGGAACAAGGATGTCTTGCTGCAACTATACAGGGCATTGATGAGATCACCCCTGGAATATTGTGTGCAATTTTGGTTTCCTTAACTGAGCAAGAATGTTCTTGTTGTAGAGAGAGTGCAGCAAAGGTTTACCCAAAATGATTTCCGAGATGTCAGAACTGGCAAATGAGGAGAGATTTAATCAGTTAGGTTAGTGTTCACTGGAGATTAGAAGAACAAGGGTTTATCCCATAGAAGCATATGGAATTCTAACAGGACTAGACAATGTAGATGCAGGAAAGGTGTTCCTAATAGTGGGGGCGTTCAAACCTAGGGGTCGTAGTTGAAAAGTAAGTTGTAAACCTTTTAGGACTGAGATAGGGAGAAATCCCTTCAGGTGGAGAGTGGTGAGCTTGAGGAATTCACTGCCACAGAAAGTGGCTGAGGCCACAACATTGTGTTTTCAAGAAGTAGGTAGATATAGCTCTTCTGGCTTATCAGACCAAGGAATGTGGGGTAATGCAGTATCAGGGTAATGAGCTGGATGATCAGCCTTTACCATAATGAATGCTTGAGAGGTCGAATGGACGACTCTCCTATGTTTCTATGTATGATGCAACAGTAAAGATGCACTCTGGCCGCAGTGACATGGTGAAATGTGCGCTGTTACTTTCTGAATTTTTTTTTTCCAATTCATTCACAGGATGTGGGTGTCATTGACTAGGGCAGCATTTATTGGTCATTCCTGATTGCCAAGCGGGCACTTAAGAGTCAACCACATTTCTGAGAGATTGGAGTAGGCAAAACCAAGTAAGCTTCCTTCCCTAAAGAGCATTAGTGAACAAGATGGGTTTTTTTTTCTGACAATCAACAATGAAAATATAGTTTCAACATCACCATGATCATCATTAAATTCTTAATTCCAGAATTTTTGTTTTAGTGAATTCAAATTCCACCATCTACCACGTTGGGATTTGAACCTCAATCTCCAGAACATTACCGAGGTTTCTGGATTAGTAGCCTAGTGATAATACCACTAGGCTCAGCTCCCCTACAAAAGTATGGGAATTGAGAAGGTGCTGTCTCAGAACCTCTCTATACTTCTCTCCAACCAACAGGAAAAACGCAGAGCAGAAAGAGCTGAACAGCAAAGAATTCGTGCTGAGAAGGAAAAGGAGCGTCAGGCCAGGCAGATGGTAAGTCAGTCTATACTGTTGGCTTTGACCTGTTTAGATTCACATCAATTTAATAATATATGTAATAAAGGACAAACTTTTACATTCTTAAGAAAACATGAGGTCAACTCATGGCTGTCAAATGGGAGAAACACTGGAGACCGTGTTTATGATCAATAGGGAAATGATGAGTTGTAAATTTGTTTCCTGCCTTTTAGTCCTTACCTCTGCTCTGCCGAATGCACACGGTGGGTTAACGGTTCAGGGACATCTTGGTGTTAGCCAACATTTGCCTCAGAAGAACATTTTGCATCTGCAGTCTCGTACATGTCAGAATGCATGCTGATGTAACTGATTGTATGCAAATCACTTTGGGACATTGCTGATGTTAATGAGTTTTTGTCTACCTCTTTTTAAATTCAAAGATTTGAAATACCTCATGTTCTGTTCTAAGCTCTACTTCTTGCTCAGCAAAATGTATAATGTCCAATGTGTTCAACAGGAGGAGAAAGCAAGAAAGGAAGAGGAGGATGCCAGGAGGAGGGCTGATGATGATGCCAAGAAGAAGAAGGCTCTGAGCAGCATGGGTGCTCAATACAGCAGCTACCTTGCCAGGGTAAAATTCCAGCATATGAATCCATTACAATGTACACCATGGTATTCCTTTTTTGTCTATGGAGATTGTTTAGTTCAGAGCCTCCACTTTGGGTACACTACACCTGACAAAAGCTCAGTTAAAGGATGGCGGAGAGTGAATATTGGATCAGTAAAGTTTCATTTCTAAGTTAGGATGGCCTAAAGGGGGAGAGGTATTTCTTCAGGGACCCACCTTTGACAATGCCCAAGAAGTTTGACCCGTAGTTCTAACCTAAAATCTAACATTGCTTTTGCATACTGTACACTCATTAGTAAATTCCGCATGCCTGGTAAAGTATTTTCTGACAATTAAAACAAATAACTCATATGCTCAAAAACATGCACCAGGAAATCCCAATCAATTCCATATGGTAGCTGGTGTAAAATTGCTGGAATAAACCTGTTGAAAAATTAATAGATCTGCAAACTCTCTCATGCATCCCTGATGTTTGAAATTTAAGTGAAACTATCTTACACTTTAATTAAATTGTTAATTAGGCTGATCAGAAGAGAGGGAAGAAACAGACTGAAAGGGAAAAGAAGAGGAAAATCCTTGCAGAAAGGCGCAAGCCACTCAACATTGATCATCTTAATGAAGACAAGCTTAGGTCAGTATTTGCAAATTTGCCTCTATTTAATTTTTAATGAAAGCTTCCCTTTCTTTTGTACTTGCTACAATAATATTATGAATTAAATTAATTATATTATGTGAAAATGTGTTGGGCTAAGAAGGAATATCTTCACTCAACTCAGCTTTTGTCTAGATTGGTTCTTTCCATTTTCCAGACCAGTCCTATAATTAGTTACTTGTGAACCAGTTGCTATTCTTTAAAAAAAAATATGATCAATGCATATTAAGAAACAAGACTGTGGGCTAAAGTGATATTAGTTGGTTTCCTGAATTTTATATGCAATCATAGTACTTCATGGGTCGCCACTTTGATGTGATGCACAAGTTTGTGTGCTCCAGTGATTCCTTGAGCAATTACCAGCTGGAGTTGCTTGCTCCTGGCAAGGCCACTCAGGGCAGCAGAATTGGAAGTGGCGCCAGTTGAAGTGTGGAGCTGTAAGTTCTCAATATAGAAAAGGCAAAGGAAGATTTGGCATCTCATCATGGAAAAAATAAGTGAGTGTTGCATTGGCAAGGGAGTTCTGGTCATCCTGGCTCAACATTGCACTGAGACCTGACCATTAACTTGTCAAGATCATTTGGAATATGCTGGCTCCTAATGTCCCTATGTTTAACAAAGTCAAGTACCTGATTTTACCAGGGTCTGTTTGCCAAGTCCTGTGAAACAGAATGGAGGACAGGTCGCTCTGAACCTGGGAGTTACTAATCAAGAACCTGCATGGGGGCAGCAGACGTATGAAGGTCATTGTGCACATCTGTTGGGGCAGAGGTGCCTTTTGCAGCAGTGTCTGTGACTGAGTTGTCCTCTTCAGAATACCCTTTGCTCATCCAAAATGGAAAGGGTCTAGGAAAAGGGCCAGAAAAATTGGTTCTCCAATGTTTCCTCAAAATGGGAATTATAACCAATGAGATCACTATCTTCATGGTCACATAAATAAAATGCTAATTTTGCAACTTGGAGTTTTGCAACTCCTCGTTAATCTTGTGGCTGTACAGGAAGAACTACAGTTGTATCCAAGAGCTGTCAAGACTCCTAATTGAGACCTGCCTTCTTGGAGAGGACCGGTTCAGGAACATGTAAGGGAATACACCTTTTACTGGAAAGGAAAGACTGGCAGTGACCCTTGTGTTTATTGAGTGGGTTCTGCCATCCAAATAGGATCTTGGACACACTGCTAGAACTCCGCAGTTGTGTAAATAAAAGGTTCATGGCTCTTCACCTACAACTCAGCTGTAATCAATATGACACTATCGTCAGCCATTATGCTTCAGGTGAGGATGTCAAGGAAAAGTTCTATTCCACCCTTGATAAAATAAAAAGAGAAACGATCATGTCAAACAACTTAGAAATAGCCGATGTAAATGGTCTCTTCCTTGCACTGACAAAATGTGCTCAGTGTGGCCTCCATATAAGAAACATCCTTTTCTGCGGGAAGGATAATTACAAAACCATGTGGTTGAATCCTAGATCAAAGCACTAGCACTTCCCGGATTACATCATTGTCTAAATCAAAGACCTGAATGTTTTTTATTCATTCATGGTATGTCAGTTTCACTGGCTGGGGCCAGCATTTAGTGCCCATTGCTATTTTCCCTTGACAAGGTGGTGGTGAGCTGCCATCTTGAACTGCTGTAGGTAGACCCACAACACCATTACAGAGGGAATTCCAGGATTTTGACCTAGCAACAATAAAGGAATGGTGATATATTTCCAAGTCAGGATGGTGAGTGTCTTGGAGGGGAACTTGAATGTGATGATGTTCCCATGTATCAGCTACACTTGTCCTTCTAGATGGGAGTGGTTATGGGTTTAGAAGGAAGTGTTTGTTGCAGGAGGTTTGACGGATTTCTGCAGCGCACCTTGTGGATGGTACAGACCGCTGCTACTGATCATGGGGGTGGAGGGAGGGAACGTTCAAAGGATGTGGTGCCAATCAAGCTGGCAGCTCTGTCATGGATGGTGTCGATCTTCTTGAGTGTTGTGTGGAGCTGCACTTATCTAGTCAGGGGCAAGTATTTCACCACACTCCTGACTAGTGCTTTGCAGATGGTGGACAGGTTTTGGGGAGTCAGAAGGTGAGTTACTCCCTGCAAGATTCCTAGCTTCTGACCTGTTCTTGTAGCCACTCTATTTATACGGCAAGTCTATTTCAGTTTCCAGCCAGTGGTAACCCCCCAGGATATTGATAGTGAAGGATTCAGTGATGATAACTTGAATTGAGAAGGGATAATGGTTAGATTCTCTCTTGTTGGCAATGTCATTGCCCAGCACTTCTGTGGTTCAAATGTTATTAATGAGTGATATCTGCATCACCCAATCCTTACAGGTGATTGTTGATGAACATTCACTTTGTATCAAGATATCACAAAATCTGAACCAGGTATTCGTGGCATATAATAGTGCTACAGAAATTCCACGAGCAAAATTTATGGATTCAATGGGAAGATTGTCAGATAGATGCTAATGTTCTTCTTGGAACCAGATCTACGCATGCAGACAAAACTCCTGCAAAACCGTCTACAGTGGCCCAGACAGTCTGTCCGACTGGCTGAAAGGCATCTCCTTCAGAGGGTCCTGTTTTCTCTAAGATTACCAGTGCTGTGGGGAGTATGGAGGGAGAGGTGGGGGCACTAGAAAGACACTTTGAAGCTTTCCTTGAAGAGCAGTAGAATTGACAAAAATGACTGGGAGGAACTTGCTACCAATCATTCAAGATGTCTACAACATGTCCATCAAGCTGCATCATGCTTTGAGATCAAACACCTTAATGATGATGTAGAGCAGTAGCAGAGAAGGAGAGAAACAGAGACAAATCCTGCAGTCTGCACCTCACGACATGATGATTGGCCTAGTATTGGCCTACTACAATGGATTCACCCTTTCAGTCACATGAAGATCCACAGCCGAAACTCAAGACCTTGAGAGGAGACACGATCTTCAAATCAAGATACAGACAGTGATAATTATTGTAGAATTGTATAGCAGAGAAAGACACCTTTTGGTTCATTATGGATATGGTAGGCCTCTGAAAGAGTTATCTATTTGGCCACACACATAGTGAAATTGGAAATTGTGCATAGCGATCTTGGCGTGATGGGGGAAATGGGGATGAGGTGTCAGGAACTTGGTGGTGCAAAGGCATTCATGTCTGTGGTAGTTTTACATGGACTACAAGAAGCACATTTGATGACCATACTATTCTTTGTTACATTTCAAATGTTCTTACTAGGTGTATAATTTTGACTCTTTTTGTCCTGACAACAGAATTAATGTTTGCCTTCTCATATAGAGCATTTGAACAGGTGTTTCTCAGTGAAACCACCCAGGATTATGTGGTGTAGCAAATGAAAATATAGGATAACTGGACAGTGATGCCTACTGATAGTCCAAAAACCATCAAACTTGATTTTTGTTGTTTCCCTACTGCAGGGAACTAGACTGCCTGGTCCAAGCTGCTGCTCCTCCTTCATTTGTAAATGGTGTAAAGTGGTGGGGACCCATCTGATTTCCCTTGCTTCTATCTTTGCTATTACCAACTACTCCTGGAGGCAGAACTGATCTCTCTGTGATATTTTGATTGATACTCCAATTATTAAATTACCAGGGAAAAGGCCAAGGAACTGAATGACTGGCTGTGCCAACTAGAATCTGAAAAATTTGATATGAGTGAAAAACTGAAGAGACAGAAGTATGAGGTATGTACCAAATCTCTGAACCATTTAGTTAAAGACAGACATTTAGAAGTAAACAAGCAGACAACTAAAGATGAAGTTCCTTCTAGTTTCAACATATTTTGTTGGTACTAAATAATAATAATTACGAGAAGTTCCTTCTCACAATTGAATAGTCAGTGCACTGCATATTTGTGGTAATGAAAACACTCAATTAATTTAGTTAATTTAGTTTAATTAAGCAATCACAGCTGGAATGTTGTGTAGAGTTCTGATTGTCACTTTAGAGAAAGTATGTGAATGCACCGAGAGAGTGCAGAGTGATTTACAAGAATGGTCCCAGCGATGAGAATTTTCAGCTGTGTGAATGTATTGAAGAATTTGGACTGTTCTCTTTGGAGAGAGGAAGGCTAATTGGAGATCTGATGCAGAGTGGCTGGATATAAGCAGATAGGGAGAAATTGTTCCGACTCATAAAAGGAACAAGAACCAGACGGCACATATTTAAAGTGATTTGCAAAAGAGGCAAATGCAAGAAAAAATATTTTTTCACCTTGCAGGTAGTTTAAGTTATGGAATGCGTTGCCTGGAAGTGTGGTGGAAGCAAGTTCAATTGAGGCATTCAAGAGGGTATTGAATAATTTATTTGCTAAAAATAATGTGCAAGGGTATAGGGAGAAAACAGGAAATTGTTAAGTAATGATGCTTATTTGAAGAAAGAATGAGAGACATGATGGACCAAATACTTTCCTTTTGCATGATAACAATTTTGTGATTCAAATCACCTGACTATGGTATTCACTTTGAAGCTCTTGTAATTCTGTTCTCAGACCGTTAGATCAGTTAAATGCTAGAAATATTATATCATCCAATTTCCAATGCAACTGAAATGAGAAAATTCATACTTTATTTGGACTAAATATACTCCAACCCACTGATTTGTAGTTTAACTTTTTTTTAAAAAATAGAGCTCTCTTAATGTGTACCAGTGCTGTTCATGTTCACTTATAATCATCAGGAGATATGGTGCTCAATGTCTCTGACCTCTGCTAAAACATTAACAAATAAAGTATATGAGCTGATGCACAAATAGAAACAATAGCAGTAAAACCTAATTTCTATTGTAGAAACATAGCCTTAGGTGGGACTGGAATGGCAGTTCAACATTCCTGACTACGGGGATTTCAGGTGAAATGGATAGTCTAAGCTATAAGGGGTGTGTGCAATCTTGGTCAAAGAAACTGATATAGATGTCAAGAGGTATGATATGTTCGAGACCATCAAATGAGGCAATGTGGATTGAGCTAACAAACTAAAAAGGAGTTGTCGCACTCCCGGACATGTACAATAGACCCCCCAGTCAGAGGGATAGATGACCAACTATATAAGCAATAAGTGCAAAGTCATCGGGGAAGTAACAGTCAGAAATTTTAACTATCCCAATATTAATTGGAATAGTTTTAGTGTAAAGAAATTAAGGAAACAGAATTCTTGAACTGCTTTCAGTATAATGCTTTTGGCCAGCATATAACCTGTCAAAACAGAATGCAGTTCTGGACATTGCTTTAGGAAATAAAACCTGGCAGGTGGAATAACTGGCATTTTGGTGGTAGTGATTGTAATTCAGTCAGTTTTAGCATAATTATGGAGAAGGACATAGACGGTACAGCAGTTAGAAATTTCAGTTGGAATAGGACTTATTTAAGGAAGCTGAGGAATGATTCAACAAAAGTAGTCTAGAAACAGCTACCTGAAGTTATGTTAGTGTTAGAGTAGTTGGAGATATTCAATGGGGAGATTCAGTGTGTTCAGAGTAAATATGTCTCCATAAAGCAAAAGGGCAGCATAGCCAAATCTAAAGCCCCTATATGTCACAAAGTACACAGGGTGAAAAAAGACAGGAAAGGAAAGTTTATGTTAGACACAGAGACCTCAATACTGCAGAAAACCAAGAAGGATACAGAAAGTGCTGGAGTGAAATCAAAATGGAAATTAGCAAAGCAAAGAGAGGGGCATTAAAAATATTGGCAAGTAAAACTAATGGCAACCTGAAGATGTTTTATCAATATATTAATTGTAAGAAGATGTGGAAAATGGACACTTTGACAAAAATAATCTGGACGTAATCAACAGTGACTTATGAATAGAAAATCATGTTTGACAAACCTGTTGGAATTATTTGAAGATGTTACTGACAAAATTGATAGGGGATATTGATTTTCATAAGGGCTATAAAAACTTTTGCAGGGATATTTAAAGTATTACCAACAATGGTATTTTGCCTAGTCACTGGTATTACTCAACTTTTTGCTATCATCTTCTCCGTTTTAGATCTAGTAGTTACTAAAGTTACAAAAAAAGCAGTAAATGAGAAACATAAACTGTAAAACATCCTTAATGGGCCATAGCAATGCTTTGATGCAATGCACTACAATCAATTAATTACTGTAGTTTAAAACTTAGTTGAAGATGGTCACTCTCACTGCTTTGCCTCAGTGTAGGTCCTCTGATCATTTGTTTACATGTCTCAAAGTTTCTCATTTTCATTTGATCCTAAGCGTCTCCCATTGTCAAGTTTTTGGGTATCATCACTTTTTTTAAATCTTCTTGGTCCACATCGCTCTCAAACCTCTTTCACTCAACTCCTTCAGAACATTCTCCTGTTTTAGAATATGGCCAACCCAAACTATCTAGCCTCTGAAAGTCACTCCACCCCTATGCTTCTGACTCAACTTTTCCTATGACTCCCATCCCATGAGTAGGCCTCATCCAGTGGAACTTTGTCCTTGAAGCTGCTGATGGCAGCTT
Source organism: Ginglymostoma cirratum (assembly GCA_024137785.1). Lineage (NCBI taxonomy): Eukaryota > Metazoa > Chordata > Chondrichthyes > Orectolobiformes > Ginglymostomatidae > Ginglymostoma > Ginglymostoma cirratum. The sequence continues at coordinate 37,861,273 of JAHRHZ010000062.1, forward strand.
GTGGTGACCAGGATGCCAGTGTCAAGGACTATCATTCACTGAGGAACTCAGCTACATTCTGTGCGTTGGTTCTTAAGTGAGGTGAGAGGTGGCCATTTAGCAAGTTTTCTCAGAGGTAAGTATGATTTATTAGTCACTACCTAATACACGCTTCCCCATATTTTAGGAAAAAGGAAAATTTCTACTCCAAATTCTGCGACTTTCCAAACTTTGGATGTCATTCTATCTCCTTCAATGGCATGTTCCAATATTTCCAGTTTTCAACATACATTTTGATGTTACTAGAAGGAGAGAGTTCTTTATTGTTATTCTTCAAAGGATCAGGAAAACAATGTGGTACATCAATAAAATAAATAGAGAAAAGACTATACAGCCCCTCAAGCCTCTTGTTTCCATAGTACAGCTTCTCATGGAATCTGTGGCAGCCACATCCAGTGAATAAATACAACCATTTAGTCTTATGTTCTGTACGTGCAGTCCTTCATCCGCAAAAGAAATCAAGCAAATTCCAAATTAGTTATCCATTTCCATATCACAACCACTTTTCCTTGAGCTACTGCCTTGACAACCTTACCATCTCTGACATTGTGGAATGTATCCCATTTCAGTAGATTACCAGATCATCTCGAACCACATCGTTCCTGTTTCCTATGTTTTTGTAGTATCTTTATGAAAGCCATGCATGTTTTAAAATGAAATACTTTTGTAAAGCTGTTTCACAGTTCTGTTTTCCACTTAAGGAGAGTAAGGAAGAAGTTATCTCTCATCGACAGTAAGGCTTGCTCTCTTGTTAAGTGCAATGCTCAATGGTGAAGCTCTAACTGTATAGTACTCATGGACAATATACAGCCTATATTGTACTGGAGGATAACAAGACAATTGAAGAATCCCAACTGCAGTCCCATTCTTCAGAATTATCCATCTCCCGCTGCCTTGGTACAAATTAAAACAAGCGACTTTTCTAATTGGACAATCGCTTGATAGCATGTCAGTAATCTGCATATTATGGTTGAGCTGCTGTGTTCTCTTTTGAAGAAAGAAGTAAAAAGATGGCGATACTTGTCCATTGGATAGAACTAGAGATTTTTATAGTAATTGTGGCCAAAGAGGAAAGATAAACTGCCAGTCATAAATTTAAAGAAGTATTTTTCTTCCCTATAATTAGCCCTATCAACTTAGCATCATATTTCAAGAGTTAATCCTTTCCCCGCTCATGTAGTGAAAATGAAAACATTATTGAGACAACTTGTTTCATCATATATACCTAACAAACACAAAACTGTAAATATTTCTGTGTGGGAGCAATATTTTACAGAATTGTCCACATTATTTTATTCCTAGCTCTTTTTCAGAAGTACTTAAATGAAAATTGTGCAGGCTACTTCCTGACAGCATCTGTGTTTTTAATATTCAATTGAAATACATATCGCTGTAATTCCTTTTAGATTACAACACTGCGTAAGAGAATGGAGCTACTGGCTAAGTTGTAAGTACTAAACAGAGCCCCTTTAAGTTCTGCAGCTGTAGGGGTCCTGCCTGGAACATGCATGGGTTGGCTGCATGGTAAGCCAAGGAACCATCAAACATGCAGTGAGGCGGTAGCAGGTGACAACACTGAAAAAAAAACAGTTGTTTATTTTTAACTTCATCTAAATGAAGCATAGTTCCCAGTATAGAAAATAAAAGATTCCTTTGCTTTCTACTTTAGCAGTATTAGAACATTACTGAGTTCAAAATGTAAGATCCAGCGCTAGGAACCTTTTGAATTGAGGTCATTAGGTACCACCAGCCATGGAATTAGTTGCCTTATATTTATCTTGTAACAACAAGGATTTCTTGCAGCATTTTCCAACTTATTTTTAAAGTCAAGTTTACATGGAAGGAATAAATCTGATTTTTGTTTCGATTTGGGCCATTATTCATAAATGTTATGCACTCAAAAAATGGATTTGTGTGCTTTTAATCATTTACACCAGTTAAAGACTGATTTATTTGATTCTGAAATATTATGGGGTCATTACTGTCAGGGTTTGTAAGTGGACATATATTTTGTTTTGCCATTATTGCCACAGAAAATGCATTTCACAAAATCTACTTAAAATGCAACCACTCATTATTTGGTCAATAGGTCACAATCAATGATTTTTTTTGAAAAGCTTTGTTTAAACAAAAATACATTTTCTCCAAAGATGTGAGGGTGTGGGTAGTTTATCATTTGATTAGTCATAAATCAGTTCCACAGATTTTATCTTTACTATGCCCTGTAGGTCCAACATCTTCTGAACATTTAATTGGTCTCTAGTTCAACCTGCTGCCTCCTCAAAAAGCTTTCAGGCTAGCTACAACAGTCCAGTTCAGTTCTTGAGCCAAGTCTGCAGGCTGTCATCAGTCCAGAGTCCTTTCATTTTCATAGGGTGCCATCTTGCAGGATTGAAGCAGGAACAACACTGTAAGTATTAGTCTAGACGTGCACAATGTGCAATTTGCAAAATTTCATTAAGCAGGTTCATCAGCTGTGTTTCCTTGAGCTCTTCTGGAAGAACACAACATTCAACAGATAAGCGGACAAAACATCCAACCACAGGTAACTGAGTCAGTCTTCAGTTTAGTGCACTAATGAACATATGTTATTTACAGATTACTACAGCTAGAAATCGCATTGACGAACTTCAAAAACAGTAAGTACATTGTCACCCACTCTCTCAACTACTCCTCGAAAGGAATATACAAACATGGCCATCTAATTTATCAACTATGGACAAATCTAATGGAAATTCACTTCAAACAGGCGTGGTGAAGGTCTGCAAAAGCAAATAACTCATGCAATGATATCTAGAAATATGGTGATTCATGACACTCACAGTGTTTGTTCGAATTAAATTGTTCCTTTATAAAATACATGTCTAAGTGTTCAAAGTACTTATAGTAATATAAGTCTCCACACTCCAGTCGATTCGGGACATATTAGTGAGTAGTATTAGCACACTGGAATTCTGCCTTTAAATTAAGCATGTATGTTTCTCTACTTCAGACATGTGGATCATAACCAAGTTGCTTAAACTCTTTTTTTCCTTAGTCAGGTGCTAAGCAATGCAGCCAAGAAAGGTTCCAGATGTTAAATTTGCACGTGAAGTTGAAGTTGCAATATATTACAATTGGCTTGGCATCCTTGGGCTAGGGACAACAAAAGGACACTTTGAGTTCTTGCTCCCGCTTGTAACGTAATGACAATAATAGCAAGTTAATGACATCAGTTGACGGAATTGAGCTTAGCTGTACTGGTCTTCACAGTTGAGTAACTTGCCGACACTCAGCACCTAGATTTACTTAGCTCATGGTTAAAGTATTGCAGGACTACAGTGTTGTCTGAAATGTGTCTCTACATCTGTTTCTAAATTCAAGATGTGAAAATTATAAATAATTTCACTTTTCAATTTTGATACTTTCTAAACAAAAACTGGGTTGACCTAAAATCCAGTTTGTGGACACCTCCAATCCTTTTTAACCAAATGATGTCCTATTCAGTTCAAGTTCCATATTGATAAACTTATGATGCGCTGATATGTTCCTTTCTGGTTAATCCCTTTTCCATTTTACCTAGTACCCTCATTTCTTCCTTTAAATCTTCTGTTATTTATGAAGAGAATGCATGATCTAATATCACATTGCCAAGCCATGGTACAGAGCATTGTGAATAAAACCCATCCTTCAGGTTTTTCCCTGCTTTTGCAGAGTGGAAGTTTCTCAAATTTATGTTCAAAGAACACCCTTTTTCCAGTTTACTATATTTGGACTCCACTTTTGAAGAAATCTGCTTTTGAAAATGGCGGAGGAGAAGCCCTATAGCACTTCAAAGATTTTTTATCATGTATTTTTGTTATCATCAAAGAATGAAACAAAAGAGGGAAGTTTGGTTTCAGAGTAATATTGTACTCAAATAGTCCCAAATAATTGTTGCACATCGAGCCTTTTGATTTGTGAGTATTGCTCAGTAATTTTGTACTAATTGCATCACAATCATTAATCCTTTAATATGAATGTCATATTTCCAAATAATATAGTGGAGTGGAGCCTTTAACATCTCCTGTGCAAGTACCATCATTTAGAATGGGGGCTTAAATTAACTAAGTTTTTTTTGATAGTGCAAGACTAAATAATGTGTTCACCTGGAGTGACTGAAAGGAAGCATGGCCTTCTGAGATGGCAGCCGTAAACCAGTTGAACGTTACAAAATTGTGAAATGGCTCTCTAACGTCCCCAAGATGAAACAGTTGTCCTGGAGCTCCTTCCAGTTAACAATTATTAAATGAATTAAATCTTAGCCTATTCTGATGAACTAATAGATTATAATCTAGATCAAACTAGATTCAAATTGTGTATGGGGACCCTGTTATTAATAATATTGTGCTTTACCATGCTTTGAACCCTTGTTAATTTTAGATTATCCACAATGCTTTGTGCCATTTTTCATTTGAGCAATTACTTTTCCTGCCTGTTTAACCAGACATTAACTTACCTGTGTTCATGCAGTGTGAATAATGCTAGTTCTATGTTGTACCATGGTTAATTTGACAACAATGGGACAGACTACCCATAACCAGGATGTTGAGGAGACTTTACAAACATCATCTTTTTGACAGACTTCCTGGTATTATTGTTTAAAGATCAATAAATTCCAGTGTCTACATAAACACTCCTTGGTTTCCACCAGGGAACAACAGTAGGAAAATCAACTGATTAGACCTTGCATACTAAAGAGTACTATTAACTAATGTAAGAAAATGGGCTTTGAACCTGTTTATTTTGATGTATGTATGAAGCATTTTCCACAAGGATCTTTATATTGTTCTGTGAAAATTCCTATTGGGATCATTAAAATCTCAAGTAAGTAGAAGATTTACTCTAACTGGGAACATTCCTGTGATGATTCAGGACCAAGTCTTACAGTAAGGTCCTCCATAAAAGCACTTATTTTTACATTGCATTCCATTATGCTTTATGTAACACTCAGAAGGTCTTTAAGCCAACCCCTCCTGGTACTGGAAGTAAGTAATTTATGAATCTGCATTAAAGATTTCCAAGGCTGCAGAATGTAAAGCATGTCTGTTTTCTCAGAGTTCATATCTATGCTGCCAACTTTAATGCTTCAAGTATAAAAAATAGCAAGCAAATATTTGAAAATACAGTTTGCAAAGGCATAGAAAGAATAATGAAGCCTAGAGTTATTCAGGTAAGTGAAATGAAAGAATGCAAGGCATTAATTTCACTGTGCTCAATTCTAATCATTCTTCAATCTGTTGAATACACTTTCTTATATATGATTTGTTTTTCAAATGCTTCCAACACTGTGTCAGGATCAGAGGTAGTCCAGCACGTTGCAACTCAACCAACTTACTTTTTTCAAGGTGTACACAACGGATTTCTGGAAAGACATTGGAACAAGGCTAGGCCACTCATGTGACTGAGCCTATTTCACCATTTATTTGATCACAAATTATTTGCAACAGTGTCCTGTAATCCCTTGATATCCCATCCAAAATAAAAAAAATTGTGTAGTTTTGAAGTTCTCAATTCACCAAACTTTAACAAGTTCTAGTTTGGGAAGGGAAGGTCTCTGAATGGCCTGGCTATAATTTTAATGGAAAGCCCATTGATTACAACCCTCCCAGAAAAGGAAAGTTCATCCTTTCAACCCTCTCAACTCTATTGTCGTAAATAGTGACATCATTGCTTAATCTTCTACAGTGATAGCCCTTGATATCAATCAAGGCCGCATTCAACAGATTATGGTATGAAGGAGCCCTAGCAAAACTGGAATAAATGGGTATCAGGGGCAAACTCTCCACTGGTTGGAGTCATACCTGGCAAATAGGAAGATAGTTGTGTTTTTTGGAGATCATCATCTCAGCTCCAGGACATCTCTGCAGGAGTTCATCAGGGTAGTGTCTCAGGCCCAACCATCTTCAGCTACTTCATCAATGACCTTCCCTCCACCATATGGTCAGAAGTGGAGATGCTTACTCGTGATTCCACAATGTTCAGCACCATTCACGACTCCTCAGATTCTGAAACAGTCCATGCTCAAATGCAACAAGATCTGGACAATATCCAGGCTTGGGCTGACAAGTGGCAAGTAACAGTCATATCACACAAATGCCAGGCAATGGCATCACCAATAGGAAACATTCTAACCACCACCCCTTGACATTCAATGGTGTTACCATCATTGAATTCCCCCACTATCAACATCCTTGAGGTTACTATTGACCAGAAACTCAACTGAACCCACCACATAAATACAGTGGCTACAAGAGCAGGTGAGAGGCTAGGAATACTGTGGTGAGTAACTCAACTCCTGACTCCCCAAAGGCTGTCCATTATCTGCAAGGCACAAGACAGAAGGTGTGATGGAATACTACCCATTTGCCTGGATGGGTTCAGCTCCAAAAACAGTAAAGAAGCTCAACATCATGCAAGACACTGCAGTCTACTTGATTGGCGTCACATCCACAAACATCCACTTTCTCCACCACTGTTGCTCAGTAGTAGCTGTGTGTCTGATCTCGAACATGCACTGCAGAAATTTACCAAAGCTCCTCAGACAGCACCTTCCAGCCAACTGAGCTAACTGACCCTAGATTGACTAAAGACTAATTGTAACTGCAAAGGTCTCTGAGAGAAAAAAATTCTGGTCACTAATTGATATCCTGGATCTGTATGGCAACTGCATTCATTCTTCAATGAGTATAGTTTTGATCAACCCTCTTCTAAGGTAATGAAAACAATAATGAGATGAAGAAGAAGAGTTTTCATGTTTGACCGGTGCCACTTTAGAGGTAATCATGGCAGAGGCCAAGAAAGAAATGAGAGCGGATTATTGGCGCTAAAAGGACCGCATTGTGAAGTGAGAAAGTATATCCTACATAGATTTGTATTCTCCAAAGTCACTGAACTAAAAAAAAGTCAACAAAAAGTGCCTCTCTTTTTAGAGACACAATTAAGAAATTACTGAAACTGAAGCAAACTTACAATTTAAATAAAAATATGATTTTTCTCTATCCATTAAACATTACAGCATCCAGTCACAGAAAGGTTCTGGGTGCTCCTGCTCCAGGTCATCTGAGTGAGGACAAGCCATGAAAGAGAGACAGATAGACTAAACAACCACCACCACAGATTGTCTCCAAAAAGTATGCTGCTTATTAGTTCACTGCAGAAGAATTTTGACTTCTGACCTAGATAGTAGGAACTGCAGATGCTGGAGAATCTGATATAACAAGGTGTAGAGCTAGATGAACACAGCAGGCCTAGCAGCTCATCCTTGTCTCCCTAACCAGTCCTTTCTACCACCTCTCCACTCCTCCCACCTCAAGCCCCACCCCCATCTCCTACCGACCAACCTCATCCTTGACCTGTCCATCCTCCCCTGACTGACCTATCCCCTCCCTAACTCCCCACCTAAGCTCACCTTTACTGGCTCCACCCCGCCTCTTTGACCTGTCTGTCTCCTCTCCACCTATCTTCTCCTTTATCCATCTTCTATCTGCCTACCCTCTCTCCCTATTTATTTCAGAATCCCCTTCCCCTCCCCCATTTCTGAAGAAGGGTCCAGACCCGAAATGTCAGCTTTCCTGCTCCTCTGATGCTGCTTGGCCTGCTGTGTTCATCCAGCTCTACACCTTGTTTTATAAGACTTCTGACCTGTTTCTTTTCACCCTCTACGTAACTGATAATTCCAGCCAAAATTTGTAAAGGTCACTGGAGATCCTTTTGTTTTTGCACTTGCATCTGGAGCCAGTTTTGTTTGTTATACAAGAGAGGGTATCTGTTGGATTTTAAGTACTGGAGGTTGACAATGTTTTCTTTTCTTGCTTGTGATTTGCAGCAGCAAGAAGGGTGCTGGCAAGGGCAAAGTTGGTGGCCGCTGGAAGTAAATGGTTGAAGCAGAAGTCTCCATTGCAGCATGACCTGACTGCATTGTCTCAAGCTTGGATTCTTATGAGGCTTATCTCAAGTGGCAAACAATCTATATTAAGTCCAATGCTTAGAAATAATCTATTTTATTCTGATTTGCACATTGGATCTATGACAATTATCCCCTTTATTTACAGATGTTAATATAGCGCCGATCCTCTTCTATTACAAACAACTGTCCTAACATTCTTGTTTTTGTAAATAAAGTGTGGCATCTAATTTATTCTTTTTCTGACTGAATGTTTGTCAATGTGTAATACACAGGGAGGTAACTCAAAAAGGAATCTTGTCTTCTATTAATTCACAAGACGTGGGTCTCACTGGCTAGGCCACTATTTATTGCCCATTCCTAATAGCTCAAAGGGGAGTTTAGAGTTAACCATTTGTTGTCGGTCAGGAATTCTGTCACATGTCAGCCACACCATGTAAGGACAGCAGTTTCCTTCCTTAAAGGACATTGGTGGACCAGACGTTTTTTTCCCGAAAACTGGCAACAGTTTCATGATTATAATTCGACCTTTACTACCAGATTTTTATTGGATTCAAATTCCGCCATCTGTCATAGACAGGATTCAAATCCAGGTCCCCAGAACATTACCTGGGTCTTGGGATAAGACCTCCCCAAATTTTGAACTCAGTTACTAGAAAGAGTGAATAAAAAAACAAAAGAACTGCAGATGCTGTAAATCAAAAATAAAAACAGAAGTTGCTGGAAAAGCTCTTTTCTGAGGGAGAGTCATCGGACTCAAAACATTGACTCTGATTTCTCTTCACAGATGCTGCCAGACCTGCTGAGCTTCTCTAGCGACTTCTGTTTTTGTACTAGAAAGATTGAACAGGTTTGGACGTTTTATACAAAAAAAGATTTAGCGGTGATCTAATGGAAGTCTTTACCTTTAGGTGTTTGATAGAGTAGCTATAAAGAAAATGCTTTTCTCTTATTTGAAAATCCAAATATACATGATAGGTTCTGTTAAATCCAGTAAATAAAGACTTTTTTTTCCAGTAATTAACATGTGGAACTTGCTGGAATCAAGTATAAGGTGGCACATAGTATAGATCATTCCAAAAAGTAGCAAGCTGAGTGCATGAGGGGAAAAAAATTACAAAGGGAAGCTGAAAAATTGAGAAGGAGTAGATGGAATAGGCTGAGATTTGTGTGAAGCATAAAACAAGCACAGACTACTAATGCTAACTGGTCTGTTCCTGTATTGTATTCTCAATATATGTGTCCAAATATGTATCTGTTATGTATTAATAACTGTCCACCACACATACAGAGACAAATATCTAAAATGTTTTCCTTGGCTCAGTGATCACAATTTCACTTTTTGAGTAGGAAAGGTCTTCAGAGGGTCATTGTGGACTTAATGGGTCGAATGGCCCGCTTTCACATTGTGGGGCTTCTATAATTCTGCACAAAATCAATATGGGAAGCACGCCAGTGTTACATCTTTGATAAAAAGATTTGGAATGGGAAGCACTACAAGAAAGAAGAAAATAGGCTCATCATGTTCTGTAAAATATGAAATGGGCTGGTTAGAATCAACAGAAACAAGTTCCTGGTGCCTTTTAGCAATGACAAAATATGAGATACCAGCCATAAAAAGTACGAAGACCATTTTTTTTCAAACAATGTATCAACAGTCTTTATTCCCAAGGACAATCTTACAATAGAACATGCTGCTAGAGAAAATAGTCACAGAGTCCTATCACTTGAAATCTTAATACTCACACCCATCTCCCCCTTATTTCCATTCATAAATTTTAATTTATATTTCAGCAGACTTTGCCTGGTTTATCTAGCACCATCTGTAGAAATGCTGGCAAAATATGGATGTAACGCTGACACAAATAAAGCAGAAGTAACAATATGTCAGTCCACTGGCTGCAATGAGAGCTGTAAGAAACACACTCAACAAAACTGCAGCATATTGAAGTCTAAAGTTTAACTCAAAATCTGTGATCATGTTAATGAGTTGCAGTAGAATTTTGAAATACAAACTAATGGAGTTTCAAATTTGAAACAAATTTCTAAATTGTATCTAAAGTCAAACCTTAGCTACCACAGCAGACAAGGATTGTGGGGAGAGATAGGTTGGCTTACAAAACAAATGCATACAGTGGCATTGCCAGGCAACTTTTTTGATAATAATAGTGCGGGACAGAAAGGGATCAAACACAGAAAATGCTGGAGAAAACTCCCTGTATAGATGCTGCCAGACCTGCTGAATTTCTCCAGCATTCTCTGGGCTTGTTTCAACTTCCTGTTGCATCTGCAGTATTTTGCTGTTATTATGCGACAGGAAGGGACTGGGTGTTCAAGAATAAGAAAACAGCAGCAAATATGGTCAAAGGTGGAAATGCGGTAAAATGGCAAAATTAATAACATTCATGTGGATTGGGAAGTCAAACTGGCAGAAGCAGTCATGAGAAGATTTCAGAGTGCATTTGAGTTTCTTAAAACAATATGTTATGGATCCAACCAGGGATCGGGCTATTTTTGGACTTGATAATGTGTAATGAGACATATTTAATAAATGATCTCAGAGTAAGAGATCTCCCTAAGGAACAGTGCCACAATATGGTAGAATTTGGCATTCGGATGGAGAGTGAAAAATGTGGATCAGAAATAATGGCAAACATTTACAAATACAGGTCATGACTCAGAGCAAAGGTATATCTCAGTGAGTAAGAGAGACTCTAGGTAAGGGATAAATTTACCATGGTTAAGGAAAATGAGGAAAATAAGGATAGTATCAAACTGAAATAAAACATTTAACGTGGCAAACAATAATAGGAAACCAGAGGATTTGGAAAGTTTTAGAAGTCAATAAAAGATTACCAAAATCAATATTAAAGAGGAAAATAAAGTATGAAAGCAAACTGCAAGATATATAAAAAAGGCTTCTCACTGGCGTGTGAAGAATGTGAGGAGGCCTTATTGAAAGTAATATAATAACAAGTAAGATCTTCTTTACATATTTAAAATGAAAAGGGAGGCCCCTTAGAGAACAAAATTGGGGAAACAATAAGGTGAACTAGGAAATGTTGTTTGAGTTGAATAATATATTACATCATCTTCATGTTAAAGCGATGTTAATCGCATTCCAAAAATAATAAATAATCAAGAGACCTGGGAGGCAGGGTGAGTTGTTAGGAAATAGATACAATAGCTATTACTAGAAACAAAAGTACTGGGGAAACTGATAGGGCTGAAGGTCAATAAGTCCTTTTGACATAGTGGGATATTTCTTTGGACATTAAAGGAAGTAGCTACAGAGATAGTGGGTGCACTGGTAGTAATCAACGGTGAATCCTTAGATGTGGGGGAAAACCCAGAAGTTGGAAAACTGCCACTACAATACCCTTATTCAAAAATGGAGGGAGTCAAAAAAAAGGTAACTATGAGTCAGTTAGCTTATTATCTGTAATTTAGAAAAGTTGAGTCCAATATAAATGATGTAGTGACAGAGCATTTCTTTATATATAATAAAATCCAGAAGAGTGAGCATAGTTTCATGAAGGGGCAGTCATGCCTGATAAATTAATTGCAATCCTTTGAAGGCAAGATAGAAGCAAGATAGATAAAGGAGAACCAGTAGATGTAATATATTTAGATTTTAAAATAACATTAAGGTACTGTACATAAAACTACTTAATAAGATAACAACTCATGGTGTCATGAGTAATATATTACGGCGACAGGATTGGCTAACTAATAGAAGACAAGGAGTTGGGATAAAGTGGGTATTTTCAGGATGGCAACCTATAATTGGTGGAGTGCTACAGACATCACTGCTGGAGCCACAATTATTTACAATATAGAAATGACTTGGATGACAGAAGTGAATGTATTATCAAGTTTGCAGTAAACATAAAAATAGGTTGGATGACAAGTAGCGAGGTTAACATAAAGTCTACAAAATAATAGATAATAAATTCGCAAAATCTTTACAGATGAAACAGAATGAGAGATCATGCATTTTTGCAGGAATTATAGAAGAGCTGACTATTATTTAAGCGGAGGAAGACTGCAGAAAGCTCCGGCACAGAGGGATTTGGGAGTCCTTGTGAAGCAAAAAGAGCTAGCATCCAAGTTCAGTGGATAATAGGGATGGCAAATGGATTGTTGGCTTTTATTTCAAAGGGAATGGTATATAAAAACAGGGAGCTCTCACTGATACTAAACAAGGCACTAGCCTTGTTTATCAGACAACACCTGGTATACCATGAATAATTTTTAGCCTGTTACATAAGGAAAGATAGACTGGGATTAGAGGCAGTCCACAGAAGATTCACAAGGTTGATTCTGGGAAGAGAGGGGCAGTCTTGTGATTTGAGGTTGAATAGTTCCTGTTTAGAATAAACATAAAGGATTCTTAATGAGCTCGACAGTGTATATGGGTAAAAATTGTTTATCCTTGTGGAAGAGCCTAGAACCAGAGGACATAATCTCAGAGTAAGGGATCACCCATATAAGACACAGATGAGGAATTTTTCTTCTCCCTTTCTGAGAGAGCTTAGTCATTCTGTGGAATTCTTTACTGCAGAGGGCTGTCAAGTTGGGTGGTTAAGTATATTCAAGGCTGAGATACGCATTTTTTTTAATCATTACGGGAAACATGGTTTATAAGGATAAGGAAAGAAGGCTGAGTTGAGGACCACCAGTTCAACCATGATCTCATTGAATGGTGCAGTGGGCTCGATGGGCCAATTTTGTATTTCAATGTCTTTATCTCCTTATAGCAGATGAATTAATGGTATGTAAAAATGAAAGACACTGAAACAGGTACAATTTCCTCTTATGGTCAGGGAGAGAGTCTCAAACTCCTCTGGCCTTCATCAATATTCACATCTTTCAAATCCTACACTGACCTTCATAACAACATAACAACAAATCCAAATATGACATCCACAAAGCCATCAGGGATGCCAAGAGGCAGTTAGAGGCCCAAACCTATAAAACAGACTCCTGCCGCCAATAGCATGGCCTAAACAACATTATGGAATACAAAATGAAACACAGCAAGATAGCAGACAAAGACACATGCCTTCCTGAGGTGCTCAGTTTGAGCAGAATGCAAGTGGCCCAGTGACACCAGCCCCGACAGCCCTGGACACACCTGTTCCCATTGTCGCCGCTTTAGATGTCAGATCGGTTTTCCTGGGAGTCACCTGAGGAAAGCGACCGGCCCAGACAGTGTCCCCAGCCGAGCACTCAGATCCTGTGTGGACCAACTGGCGGAGGCATTCACTGACATTGTCAACCTCTCCCTCCTAAAAGCCAAAGTCCCTACTTGCTTCAAGAAGTCCACCATCATCCCCGTAACCTAAGAAAGCACTTGCAATGTGCCTTAATGACTACCGCCCAGTGGTTCTGACCTCAATTATCATGAAGTGCTTCATGAGGTTGGTCATGGCCCACGTCAATTCCAGTCTCCCAGCCTGCCTCCATCCCCTACAATTTGCTCACTGATGTAACAGGTCTACAGTGGATACCATATCCCTAACCCTGCACTCATCCCTGGAACATCTGGATAACTAAGACAGCTATCTCAGACTCCTGCTCATTGACTACAGCTCTGCCTTCTACACCATTATCTTCTCCAGTCTGATCTCAAAATTGTGTGACCTTGGTCTCAACTCCACCTGCTGCAACTGGATCCTCAGCTTTCTGACCCATAGGCAGCAATCAGTGAGGTTAAGTAACTGCACCTCCTCCACAATAACACTCAACATTGCAGCCCCTCAACGGATGCGTCATCAGCCCCCTACTGACATCCCTGTACACCCACAGCTGTTGCCAAATTCTGAATGAACACCATCTACAAGTTTGCTGACACCACCGTAGTGGGACAGATGACAACAAGTCAAAATACAGAAGGGAGATAGAAGGCTTGGTGACGTGGTGCAATGATAACAACATCTCTCTCAACGTCGGCAAAACTAAAGAACTGATCATTGACTTCAGAAAGAAAGGAAAACATGCTCCATCTACATCAACAGAGCGGAGGTTGAGAGCATCAAATTACTCAGAGTGACAATAACCGGTGGCACGTCCTGGACTTCTCACGTTGATGTGATAGTCAAAAGGCACAACAATGCCTCTTCTTCCTCAGGCGGCTCAGGAAATTTGGCATATCCATAATATCCCTCACCAATTTCTACAGATGCACCATTGAAAGCGTACTTTCCACGTCCATAACGGCCTGCCATGGCAACTGCTCTGCCCAGGACCATAAGAACCTACAGAAAGTTGTGTGCACAGCATGGACTCTATTTACACAGCTTGATGCTGCGGAAAAGCGGTCAACATCATCAAAGACCCATCGCACCCTGGTAATGATCTCGTACAACCTCTGCCTAACGGAAGAAGAGACAGAAGCCTGAGCACATTCACGAGCAGGTTCAAGATCGGCTTCTTTCTAAGTGTTATCAGACTGATGAATGGACTTTAGCCTCAAATAATGTTGATTTTGTTAACGTTAATCTCGCCCAGCGCACACCCTGTACAATGTAACCTGTATGCCTCTGTCTAAGTCTTTTTGATCTGTACATCCTTTCTTACTATGATCTACCTGTACCGCTGGTAAACAAAGTTTTTCACTGTACTTTGGTGCACGTGACAATAAATAATATAAGCAATCAGACATGTCCTACTTTTGACCATGTTGGAGTTCAGTTTCGACGTCTTCCTGGACAGAAACATTAAAATAGAACAATAATTTTAAAATTATACAAACACTAAAAAAAAGCTGTAAACACTCAGCCTCGGGTCTGTCAGTATTACGCAGCATTTCCTATTCTTTTTTTAAAAAATCAGACTTACGGTGGCATTTTACTTTCATTATAGTCTTAGTCGACTAAAGTGTTCTCCTTTTCAAATAAAGTGAGAAACAGCAGATTGTAAAGAGAGGTGTGATTGAAAATTAGAATAAGAAGGTTTGGTCTCAACTCAGACCAAACAGCAGTTCAGGCGGATCGAAAGCACCCAGGCCAGGGGGGACGGGATTGAGCGGCGCACATAGGGGCAGTGGGGGGACGGGTTTGAGCGGCGCACACCCGGGGGGGGGGGCGGGTGTTTGTTGTTGCCATTGAGGCCGTTCCGGGAGGATTCTGTGCTGTTCCTTTTATCGGTGCTCAGCCTCATGTCGGCCAAACCCAGCCTCCTGGTTGTTCTCAGCGCTGCTGCTGAAGGTAGGTTAAAGTCTGGGCCGGCAATGAGTGTCTCAGCTTGAGCTTCAACCTGTCACAGTTTCATTCTGATTGGGGCCCGGGGGGATACGTGCGGGGTTTTATTGATCATTCAGTGACTGAATAACAGCCTGTTATTCATGTCATAGTACCTTGATCAAAATGTAAGTCCGTGGATGCTTTTTTAAAAATTAAAACATCTAAATGAACGTTATCGGATGATTCTGGGCACTGAGTGGCAGACTATTCAACTGTGGGCGATCTTGCACTCTTCCATCACAGGTGGAAACCGTTCAACCCCTTTGAAAGAGCAGTCTGATTAGTCCCAACAGGCCAGGCAGCATTAGAGGAGTTGGAAGTTGCCATTTTCGGGTATTGAAGAAGTGTCCCAACCCGAAATGTCAACTTTCCTGCTCCTCTGATGCTGCCTGGCTTGCTGTGTTCATCCAGCTCCACACTGTGTTGTCTCTGACTCCAGTATCTGTAGTTCTTGCTATCTCTGTCAGATTAGTCTCGGTCCTTTAATCTTGTCTAGCATATAAACGACTTGCTAATTGTATTATTAAAACAGAACTGTGCATTGTGCAGATCTGAAACCACGAACAGGAATTTCTGGAGGAACTCAGCCGGTCTGAAGCAGGGCCACTGGACTTAAGACACCAAGTCTGTTTCCATTGCCACAGATGTCGCCACACCTGAATTTCTCCAGCAGTTTCTGGTCTTGTGTGTAGCTCATTCTGTTATTGCTCAAGTATTGACACTGAAGTATTTTCTAATAAATGAGCAGCCTTTTTGGGACCATAGTGACTTTACCTTACTTTAATAGCAACTAGCACAAAGATTGGTTAATTTCTATTTTAGTACCTCTGCTGCTGCAGACCAGAAATGTCATTTGCAGTCTTCCTATATTCACTGCTGAGATGAGCTAACTTGGAATACACTGGGTATGAAACTTGATGCATGGATTAAGTACCATTGAAAGTGGTTCGTGTACTGACTGGACCTCTCTTTTTTTGCCTTTGGAATATAGGAAAAGTAGTAAGGCGCTCCTTGAACCTGTTCCACGATGCAGCAACACAATGACTGATCTGCGGTCTGTCTCCATAGCCTTTGCCTCTATATAAAGACTTTAGAACTGAGACAGGAGGAAGTGCTGTTAGTCAAGCCTCATCACTCCTCCAGTCTAATTAATTATGAAACTGGCCAATTGCTTCTCTTTTGTACTATCCAAACTATAATAAACATTCATCCTTCCTGAATGAACTCAGGGTAACTGCTAATTGTAAGGAAAACTTATTTTAAAACCAAGTGACAAGCTCTAGTCAACATTTAAACTAAGATCTGGAATTCAGACCATAACCCTTAAATCCCAAATACACCACAACATGAAAAGACAAACCTCTGCAAAGTTGAGTTTTAGACAACCATAGACTGATTCCGATTGCGTAAATCTGGATTCAAGTCTTTAGAATATGGTCATAATCCAACTTTTCAGATTTCACAAAGTAGTTAGAAATACTTGTGTTTGAAGACTTGATTAGGTTTCCAGGAATTTCTGCTGAGAACATAATTTCAGGACGGAATTGCAGCTTGTCTTCCTTAGTGATTCCTGGGTCTCTAAAACAGAATACTAAGTCCAAAAGTGGTTGCTCGCACCTGTTAACATAGAGGCTCCCTAGTGTTATCAAAGCCAGTTTCCCAGTAATTAAAGCAATAAAACCCATCTCTTATCTCTTCCAGAGTTTTTTGCTTCACTGTTTCTCCAAAGTGATGATTTATATAAGTAAGTGGATTACAGCGCATAGCTTTTAACCTCACTCTCTTTTCCCTGTTTAACTGAAAAGTTTTCCACACAGTCTGTAATTATAAATATGTATTCCAACAATAATTTTTGCATCAATCTAAGCTTGAAGGTTAGCAAATGATGCAATTTCAGTTCCTATCTATAGATAACAGTTCCAGACTTCTCCCACTTTTTGAGCATGACGGTATTTCTTAATTTCACATCTGGCTCTAATTTTTAGCCTATATCTTACATTTTTCAAGTAGCAGAAGAATTTTTCTCCCATCTGCCCTACTTGTGCCTTTAATATCTTATCTTCAATTCGATCATCCTTTAGCCTTCTAAATTCGAGGGGATATATCCCTTTTGTGCATGGAACACCTTACCATATAGGTTTTGTCCAGCCAGAGTTTTGTATAACTAACCAATTACTAGATATAAAGGCGGTGATCCATTAGTCATTTTGATTATTACTTTGATCTGTTCGTGATCAGGATGTGTGAACTCTTTGAAGTTTGCGTCACATGTGGACAGGGTGGTTAAAAAAGATGTTTGGCACGCTTGCCTTCATTGTTCAGTCCTTTGAGTACACAGGACGTGGGAAGTCATTTTGAGGTTGTACAGGACATTGATGAGGCCTCTTCTAGAATACTGTGTTCAGTTCTGGTCGACCAGTTATGGGAAGGATATTTTCAAACTGGAGGGGATTCAGGAGAGATTTACCAGCATATTGCTGGAGACTGAAGGTGTAAGTTATAAGGATAGGCTGGACTTTTTTCAACGGAGCGTAGGAGGTTGAGACGTGACCTGGTAGAAGTTTCTAAAATAATGAGAAGTATAGATGGAGTTAAGGATAGTTGTATCCTGCCCAGGATGGGGAATTTCAAGACCTAGGGGACACATTTTTAAGCTGAGAGGAGAGAGATTTAAAAAAAGACATGAGGCAATTTTTTTACAGAAGAGAATGGTTCGCGTGTGGAACAAATTTCCTGAGGAAATGGTGGGTGTGGGTACAATTACGACATCCAAAAGACATTTGGATAAGTACATGAATAGAAAAGGTTTGGAAGGATAGAGACCAGGAGCAGGCAGGTGGGACTGGTTTAGTTTGGAATTTGTTCTGCATGGACTGGCTGGACCAAAAGGTCTGTTTTCATACTGTATGACTCTATAACCCACGAGTCTCTTTGTTGATCTGAAACAGTAGTGCTACATAATTGTAACCATCAGAAGTAACAATTGAAAGTCCAAATTTTTTTTTTTTTGGGTGGCCTTTTTTTATATATATCTCATTTGAAAGAGAGCACCTCCAGCAATGCAGTGCTACCTCAGCACTGCACTGGCCTGTCAGCCTGGATTGTGATTGAGACTGTGGAGTGGGATTTTTGTTCACCGCCTTCTGGCTCAGGCAAGGATGTTACCAATGAGCCACAACTGAGATAAGCTGCTATCTACTCCGGACGTGAGATAGTTCTCCTAAGTATTAACCATTACATCTAAGTTTGTTGCAGTTTGGTCTGTCAATCTCTGTGTTTAGTGGCATCAAAAGAACACTCAATTTTCAACAACACAGCTTGAGAATGTTTTTTACAAAGCTGGGACACAGAATTTACACACAGGTATACTTTTCTTTAAGCTTCAAGAAATAGCATATACAAATGAAACCAATAGCAGTTCTTTGCAAGTAGAATTGATTATATTAATACATAGTATCTCTTGTCTACTTTCCAATACCATGTTAAAATCTTTCTGTATATGACCATGTAGTTGTCAGGTCTTTACCCTGTCATCTCTTGGATCTTGCTTAACTTCACTATGCATGCACCCTTGTGAGAAATGCGTCTCTGTCCAGTTCTTGTGAGATGTAGCTTCAGCCCACTGTATTTATCAATCCTGTGTTCCAGTAAAGCCTTCAATGTTACTTTCTCTTGCAGGTTTAGAAATTGTTACCGACTTCTGATAAATTGCTAAATTTATTTTAATCTACGCACTCACTGTATATGTTGAGAAATAGATTTATATTTCAAATAATTGAATGATAGAAACAAACTATAATTTGGCTACTTCACGCAGCCAATAAGTTTACACTGAGCTTTATATGTAGGAGTGTAATGATAGATTGTAATATTAAGAGTTTGAACTGAAGTGTTTTCATCTTTTTTCCCTTTCTCTCCCAGGTGTATCTGCACAGTCATTTTATCATTCCTATACACTATGTAATACAGCTTTTAACCTTCAGATTGCCACTCCAGGGGTAAGTGCCAGCTACATTGCCTTTATTCATTGATCCACCCTATACTTTTACAACAAAAGTAGAATGCTAGTCATTGCCTTGTATGGATGAACCATCTAACAGTTCCTGCTGTGTGCTGGAATAGAGGAGAACTATAAGATATCGGAGTAGAAATAGACCTTTATGATCATGATGATAATTCTGAACTCTAATTTCCTGCCTTTTCCCCATTAAACCTTGATTCTCTTACTAATCAAAATCTGTTTATCTCAACCTTGAAAAGACTTAATGACCCAGTCTCAACAGCTCTCTGTGGTAAAGAATTCTACATCTTCACAACCCTCTGAGTGAACCAATTCCTCCTCATCTCTGTCTTAAATGTATGATCCCTTATTCTGAGATCATGTCGTCTGGTCTTAGACTCTCCTTGAAAGGAAGGCAACCTTTCCACATCTACCCTGTCAAGTCCTCTAAGAATTTCATTTGTTTCAAAACGTTCACTTGTAATTCTTCTATATTCCAACGAGTACAGGCCTAATCTACTCAACTACTCTTCATGAGACAGTCCTTCCATACCTGTTATCAGCATGGTGAACCTTCTTTGGTCTTCCCCCAATATTAGCATATCATTCATATATAGAGATATTCACAGTATTCCAGTTGTGATCTGACTAGTAATTTGTACTGTTTAAGCAAAACCTCCCTACTTTTATGTTCTGTTCCCTTTGAAATTAAAGCCAATAATCCATTTGCCTTTCCTATTACACACTGAACTTATGGACGAGGCCTCCCAAATCCCTCTGTTTTGTGGATTTCTGCAATCTTTCTCTTTAAATAATATTCAGCTCCTCTGTTCTTCCTGCCAAAATGCATAACCTCGTGTTTCCCCATACTATAGACCATTTGCCAAATTTTGCCCACTCGCTTAACCTATCTGTATCCCTCTGCAGATTTTTTTTTGTCATTATCATCATTTGCTTTACCACCTATTTTTGTCATCTAGAAACTTGGCTATGATACGTTCAAAGGCTCAGTAAAGATGAGAAAGACCCAAAAGCATTTTAATAACCACAATCTATGACTATTGTAAAAAATGACTACATTTGTTACCTGACTCTCAAACCTTGCTTCCCATCGGCACATCTTTATGCTGTAAATTTCCCACTGTTAATGTGACTGTGGGTAGTTTCAATTGTAATTTCCGAGGTAAATGTTTCTCATTTCAAGTTTACCCTCTAGTAGTGGATTTATTTTTAATTTTCCAGCTTCTAAGTCTGTACTGCAGAGAAACTTCACCTCTAACTAACTTCACTAGCCACCAGTTCCATTAACAAACTATAACCTTCAAGTATTCACAAAAATTAAGAACAGAATATGCGACTTTAAGTTGAGAATGTATTTGCACCTGCAGGCTCATTCTACCTGACGACTATACTTGTCTTAACTTCCCTCTATATAATGTCAAGGAAAATCAGCTATCATTAGTAAAAGGTCTTGTGTAGGATATACATTTCTCAAATTATACTTCAAAATCTCTAACAATAGGACAGTAATTTCAGCACCTCACCTTAATGTATTAAATTAAATCTTCTAAAGTGTTGTAAGTGAATATTCTCTTTGCCTTCCTCTTGACCTTCAGTACTTTGCATTTTGTTCCGTTTGTGTAACTGTGATTCTGATCCAAGCCGCTGGCATCTGTTTAGTTACGGAAGGCTTGTATATATAATATGTGTGTGTGTGTGTTTGCAATAGGGGAAGCCGATGGATTTTGTGGAGCTGGATGAGAATAATATACGCTGGATCCAGGACTTCCGTATGAAGCCATACTCAAATCCGGCTAAGCTGGAGTCGATTGATGGTAGGGGCTTTGTCCACATTGAGATGCGATGTTTGGTAAATTTAAAATACCAAAGCTAATCTAGGAATATCAGCTGTGCAGGTACTTGTTTCTGGAATGTGGGGTTAATAATAATAATCCGATAGTTTATAGAATGAAAGTGAAACTTCAGTGTTCAGTTTGCAGCATCAAGATCCTTTGGGATTCCGAGCAGTGTCTTGAAAAGTAGAACAGAGAAGGATGCGAGTATTTAAAGTGTGAATGTGCCATTTACTTTTGTGACAGTAAATGATGCACCATAACAACTCCCATAAATTGGTGTAGCTAATCAGAGAGGGCAGTTTGTTACCCAAATATTGCAGTTTTATATTAAAAGTTGCAGAAGTGGTGAAATGCAAATTTCCGAGCAGATCAGTGGTGGATCGCTTTTGGGTTCAGAGCTGTAACAGACTTTGAAAAAGAATGAGCACGATATAAAGGAAGGAGGAAAGAAGTATAACTAGTACCAAGAGTAAGCGACATCCAATCCAGTGTCAGTTAAAATGTGACCTGACCAAAGAGAAGTCAAAATGTCCCTGTGACTTGTGCTGTTTTTCTATACAGCGAATCACATTCACTACGTTTAATATGTTTTTGTTTTGTATAGTGCAGCGGGACGTTTATACACATTTAAATGAAAATACTGAAAATGTAAACTAAAATATTTTGATATTAAATGACATTGTGTCACTAGGTGCAAGGTACAACGCTATCCTGATTCCAAACTGTCCTGGTGCTATGGTAGATCTTGCAACCAGTGGATATCTGGCCAAGATTCTCCAGCATTTCTGTGCTGAGAAAAGTGAGTAATTTATTCTCAAACATTATTAAATTTATGCTGGAGGTTTGAATGAGAAACTTACCTAATTGTTGATTATAACAGTTTGTGTTATGGATTTTGCGATGAATGTTCAAGGAACATCTACCATCTAGTCTGTGCTGAGTGAGCTGATCTGAGTTGAGGTGATAAACATAGCATGTCTTTGATCAGTGAAGACAAATCAAGACAATGTTTTTGCGCAGTGACTCTTTTTGGAAAACGTAGTTGTGGTTCACAACAAAGGATTTGGCTTGGGTGTAGTGATAAGTCCTGTTGACAAGTTTTACCAAAGAATGATCACTTATTCAAGGGTATAAACCTCTATCCCGTATGAAAACATAGCCTACCCAGCTTGGCTTTGAACAGAACATTGAGGAGATTTTGAATTTATACAGCACAGTCTTTTTGAATAAAAATATTATGGAGCAGCTTATGTGAAGGAAAGAATGAAAGCGGTAAGGAAAACATTAATCGATTTAGAAGGTTTTGAAGAAACAAGAGTTGAAAATGAAGTGGTTTTGGAAGTGAGCCCCAATGAGCAAGAGGATGCATAATGTGGCCTCCAAAGAAACAAAGTCTGCAATCAGATTTGAGAGTCTGAGGCAGAAATTCCTTGCAGGAGCATTTGGTGAGGAAATATCATTCAAAGCGAAATGTTAACTGAGGTGAATTAGAAACAAGTTCCATGGAGTAGAAGCGAGTGTGGTGAAAGACAACCAGGAACACTTGCCAACAATTGATGTTTGCAATCTTGTCAGGAAAGACTCAGGCTGCAATATTTTTCTTCACTTTTTGCATCTTGGGGTTTAATGTCTCCCTGAAGTAATGAAAAATCCCTCTGCATTTTACCGACCATACATGGCAACTATGCAGCTGGATACACACCATATTCCTTCACACCGTGCGCTGGACGAGAATGGATATACATACTGTGCATCGATTTCCAGCAGGCATTTGATAAGGTTTCACATTGAAGGTTAATGCAGAAAGTAGAAAGCTCATGTTGTAGGAGGTAACATATTAACTTGAATAGAAGGTTGGCAAAACAAAATATCCATAAGTAGTTCCTTGTCTGATTGGCAGCATGTCATAGGATCATAGTTATACAACACAGAAACAGACATTTTGGACCACCATGACTGTGGCAATTGAACAAAGGAACCACATTAGCTATCCTCCAATCATCTGGCACTTCTCTGTGGTCAGTAAAGATTTAAATATCTCTGCCAGAACCGCAGCCACTTCTTCCCTTGCCTCCATAGCAGCCTGGGATACATCACAACAGGCCCTGGGGATTTGTGCACCTCTGTGTCCATTTAAAAAGTCTAATACCTCCTTATTGATCTTTACATGTCTTTAGAACTGCACCGTTTTATTCAAATCCCCAGCTACTATGTCTTCTCTGTGAATACAGACGAGACGTATTCATTTAAGACCTTACCCACATCTATGGGTTCCACACGCAGGTTGTCCCTTTCATTTCTAATAGGTCCCACTCTTACCCTGGTAATCTTCTTACTATCATCATACTTATAAAAAGCCTTGGAGTATTTCTTGATCCTATCTGCCAAAGATATTTCATGGCCCCTCTTTGCCCACCTAATTTTCTTTTTAAGCAACTTCCTACACGCCCTATACTTGTAATGCGTTGCACTTGACATATGCTTCCTGTTTTCTCTTTACTAAACTCTCGAAGTCCTTTGACATCCAGGATTGCCTGTTCCTGCTGCCCTTGCCCTTCACTTTTAGAGGAACATGCTGGGCCTGAATTCTCACTACACAGTTCACATCACAGAAAGGGAATTGCTAGAGGTCTTAGAAAACATAAAGATTGATAAATCTCCAGGACCTGATCAAGTATATCCCAAGACCTTGTGGGAAGTAAGGGAAGAAATTGTGGGACCCCTTAGAGGACTAGTAGGTGGTTAATCATAGAATCCGTACAGTGTGGAAACAGGCCCTTTGGCCCAACAAGTCCACACCGACCCTCGGAGCATCCCACCCAGGCCCATCCCCCCTATAACCCAGCTAATCTACACATCCCTGAACACTACGGGCAATTTAGCACGGCCAATCCACCTAGCCTGCACGTCTTTGGACTGTGGGAGGAAACCGGAGCACCCGGAGGAAACCCACACAGACACGGAGAGGATGTGCAAACTCCACATAGACAGTCGCCTGAGGGTGGAATCAAACCCAGAAACCTGCTGCTGTGAGGCAGCAGTGCTAACCACTGTGCCACCGTGCTGCCCCAAATGTTGTGCCTTTATTTAAGAAAGGCTGTAAGGAGGAGCCTGGGAACTATAGACTTGTGAGCTGGACATTTGTGGTGGGTAAGTTGTTGGAGGTGATTCTGGAAGAAAGGATCTACATTCATTTGGAGAGGCAGGGATTGATTACGGATAGTCAGTATGGTTTTGTGTGAGGGAAATTGTGTCTCACAGACTAAATTGAGTTTTTTGAGCAAGTGACCAAAAAGATTGAGGGGAGAGCAGTAAACATTTACAGGACTGTAGCAAAGCCTTTGACAAAGTTCCGCATGATAAACCAATACGTAAAGTTAGATCTCATGGGACTCGAGGGGAGCTTGCCAACTGGATACAAAATTGGCTTGATGTAAGAGACAGAGGGAGGAGGTGGAGGACTGTTTTTCATACTGGAGGCCTGTGACCAGCAGTGTTCCATGGGGATAGGTACTGGGTCCATCTTTTGTTTGTCATTTATAGAAATGATTTGGATGACAATAGAGGAAGCATGGTTAGTAAGTTTGCAAATGACACCAAAATTGGTGGTGTAATGGACTGTGATCTAAAGAGATCTCAATCAATTGTGTCAATAGGCTGAGGAGTGGCTGATGGTATTTAAATTGGAAAAATGCGAGGTATTGCATTTTGATAGAACAAACGAGGGCAGGACTTGTACACTTAATAGTAGGACCCTGGGTAGTGTTGTAGAACAATGAAACCTAGGGGTTCAGGTACATATCCTTTGAAGTTTGCATTACAGGTAGACAAAGTGGTTAAGAAGACATTTAGCATGCTTGCCTTCATTGCTCAGACCTTTGAGTATAAGAGTTGGAACACTGTGTTGAAGCTGTATAGGATATTGGTGAGGCCTCTTCTGAAATACTCTGTGCAGTTCTGGTCACCCTGCTATAGGAAGGATATTGTTAAAATTGGAGAGGATTCAGGAAAAAAAATTACCAGCATGTTGTGAGGAAAGAAGGCCTTGTGTTAGAAATGAATAAGCTCGATAGGCTGGGACTTTTTTCACTGGAGTGAAGGAGTTTGAGGGGTGACTGTAGAGGGGTTTATAAAATCATGACTCTTTCCCTAGAATGGAGGAATTCAAAAAGTGGGTGGCAGTGTATTTTTTTAGGGTGAGAGGTGAAAGTTTTAAAAAGAACATGAGGGGCAACTTTTTTTTTTACACAGTGGTTCATGTGTAGAATGAACTGCCAGAGGCAGTGGTAGATGCAGGTATAGTTACACTTTTAAATGACATTTAGATAAGTACATGAATAGGAAAGGTTTGGAGAGATATGGGCCAAATACAGGCAAATGGGACAAGTTTAGTTTGGGAATACAGGTGGCGTGGACTGGTTGGACCGAAGGGTCTGTTTCCATGCTGTATAACTCTACAACGCTATGACTGCAGATTTCCTTTGTCAAAGGGCATTAGTGAACCAGATGAGTTTTTGCGTAAATATGTTTCATGGGTGCAATTATTCAGAGTAATTTTCAACTCCAGATTTATTAGTTAAACTTAAAATCCTACCAGCTGCATGGTGGGGTTTGAACCTTCAAAAGGGTGTAAACCTGAAACTTTGACTTTCCTGCTCCTGTGATGCTGCCTGACCTGCTGTGGTCCTCCAGCTCCACACTGTATTAACTCTGACTCCAGTATCTGCAGTTCTTGCTATCTCCACAGACTGTTAGCCTTTATCTCTGGATTGCTAGTTCAATGACATTACTGTTACACCATCATCCACCTATCAGTTTTTTTTTAGAACTTGATTAAGTTCAGACATTATTTCTTTAGCACTGGGAAGAGGAGCTCTCATATTTTGGTTACTGATATTGTTTAATAACAACCTTTTCTAAATTAAGACGTATAAGTAAGTAGAGGGAAGTTGAAGTTAACTTGCATAGCATTATGTCCTCTAATTTAAAACATAGCTTTTGGCTTTTGAACTGAAGAGACTTTGGCAGCATCTGTTTTTGCTTGGAACTTGAATTATAAATTTTTCTTTTCATTTTTCATCTCTTTTATGTTACTTGCTTCATTTTCTATTTTTTTTTTTTTAAATTCATTCATGGGATGTGTGTGTCACTATCTGGGCCAACAGTTATTGCCAATCCTTAACTGCCCTTGAACTCGGTCTCTTTTTAGGACCATTTCAGAGTGCATTTAAGAGTCAACTATATTTATGTAGTGAGGACAGACTGTAGCTTGATATGTTAACTTGTCTGTTCTCATTGGATATGTACTGATCTCAGTTTCCAGTATCTTTGTAACCCAGCATTTGCAGACTTTATTAAACAGACATTTACATTGTGAAAATAGACAATTGGCTCCAGACTGTGATATACACAGTCTCTCCAAATTGAATCTATTTTCAAGGTCTAGTTAAATATTTCCTTAAATGTAATAATTGGGGGAAGATTTGATCTGCTCTTATTTTCAATTTGCTAATTGCAGAACCAATTTGTGTGGTGGGACATGGAGTTGCTGCTTTATGTTGTGCAACTAACCAGGACAAGTCATGGATATTCGAGGGATACAGCATCACTGGAGTAAGAACTCTGTTTAAATATAACTCACATAAGAAAAGTTGTATTTTTCTTACCGGTATGTTATTAGCAACTTTCGGGCGTGGGCTAATAAGTGGTAAGCAAAATTCATTCCATGCAAGTGTCAGGCAAAGATCTATGTTTGAGGGATGTCCCTTTGACCTTCAGTGGCATTACCATTGCTGATTCCTCCACCACCAACACCCTGTGGATTGTGATTGACAACACAGTGAACTGAGCCAGCTGCGTAAATATTGCAACTAGAAGAGTGAGTACGAGGCTGGCAATTATGTGGGGTGTAATTCTACTTCTGAATCCTCATAGCTTACCGACTGTTGACAACGCACAAGTTAGGAGTGTGATGGAATATTCTACACTTACTTGGATGAGTACAAACTCAAGAATTTGGAAGTCATCTGGGACAAAGCAGCCCACATAGGCATTACACCTTCCACCAGCTTGCACAATCAGTCTCTCCACCAGCATGCATTGTGCCAGCAGTACGTACCGTCTACAAATGCACTGTCAGATTTTGACAAGAATCCTTCGCCAGCACCAAATTCATAGTCTTTACTATAACAAATGACAATGGCCAAAGATCCATGTTAACATCAGCATTATCAAACTCCCTGCCGGGCCACACTTCACTTGGAACTTATTCGCTGTTTCTTAATTGAGTCACCATCCTAGAATTCCTCCAAACAACCTTGTGGATGCACCTACACCAAAAACTACATTGGTTCAAGTAGGCAAATCACCACCACCTACTCAAAAGCAATTAAATATGGGCAATAAATGCTGTCCTAACGAGGGTTGCTTGCAAATAAAAATTTTAAAAATGCAGTTAACCTCTTTAAAAGGTAGGCTAAATAGATAGGTATATGGGATAGACCGAATAGCCTCTCACTGTGATTGTACTAACTGAAAAAGAGCTATTCAATCTGATCCCATGTTTTAAATAAATAAGAGATAACAAGGTGTGGGGCTGGATGAACACAGCAGGCCAAGCAGCATCATAGGAGCAGGAAAGCTTGACGTTTCGGGCCTAGACCCTTCATCAGAAATGGGGGAGGGGAAGAGGATTCTGAAATAAATAGGGAGAGGGGGAGGTGGATAGAGGAAAAGATAGATGGAGAAGAGGCAGACAAGTCGAAGAGGCGGGGATGGAGCCAGTAAAGTTGAGTGTAGGTGGGGGGGTAGGGAGGAGATAGGTCAGTCCAGGGAGGATGGACAGGTAAAGGGGGCAGGATGATGTTAGTAGATAGGGGGTGGGGCTTGAGGTAGGAGGAGGGGATAGGTGAGAGGAAGGACAGGTTAGGGAGTCAGAGATGAGCTGGGCTGGTTTTGGGATGCGGTAGGGGGAGGGGAGATTTTGAAGCTTGTGAAATCCACATTGATACCATTGGGCTGCAGGGTTCCCAGGCTGAATATGATTTGCTGTTCCTGCAGCCTTCGGGTGGCATCACTGTGGCATTTGCAGGAGGCCCAGGATTGACATGTCGTCTGAGGAATGGGAGGGGGAGTTGAAATGGTTCGCGACTGGGAGGTGCAGTTGTTTGTTGCGAACTGAGCGCAGGTGTTCTGCAAAGCGGTCCCCAAGCCTCCGCTTGGTTTCCCTGATATAGAGGAAGCCACAACGGGTACAGCGGATGCAGTATACCACATTGGCAGATGTGCAGGTGAACATCTGCCTGATGTGGAAAGTCTTCTTGGGGCCTGGGATTGGGGTGAGGGAGGAGGTGTGGGGGCAGGTGTAGCACTTCCTGCGGTCGCAGGGCAAAGTGCCGGGTGTGGTGGGGCTGGAGGGGAGTGTGGAGCGGACAAGGGAGTCGCGGAGGGAGTGGTCCCTCCGGAAGGCAGATAAGGGTGGGGAGGGGAAAATGTCTTTGGTGGTGGGGTCTGATTGCAGATGGCGGAAGTGTCGGAGGATGATGCGTTGGATCCGGAGTTTGGTGGGGTGGTACGTGAGGACGAGGGGAATTCTTTTTTGGTTATCATTGCGGGGACGGGGTGTGAGGGATGAGTTGCGGGAAATGCGGGAGACACGGTCGAGGGCATTCTCGACCACTGTTGGGGGGGGAAGTTGCGGTCCTTGAAGACTGAGGACATCTGAGATGTACGGGAGTGGAATGTCTCATCCTGGGAGCGGATGCGGTGGAGGTGAAGGAATTGGGAATAGGGGATGGCATTTTTGCAGGAAGGTGGGTGGGAGGAGGTGTATTCCAGGTAGCTGTGGGAGTCGGTGGGCTTGAAATGGACATCGGTTTCTAGGTGGTTACCCAAGATGGAGACAGAGAGGTCCAGGAAGGAGAGAGAAGTGTTGGAGATGGTCCAGGTGAACTTCAGGTTGGGGTGGAAGGTGTTGGTGAAGTGGATGAACTGTTCGAGCTCCTCGTGGGAGCACGAGGCGGCGCTGATACAGTCATCAATGTAACGGAGGAAGAGGTGGGGTTTAGGGCCAGTGTAGGTACGGAAGAGGGATTGTTCCACGTAACCTACAAAGAGGCAGGCATAGCTTGGGCCCATGCGGGTACCCATGGCCACCCCCTTTGTCTGTAGGAAGTGGGAGGAATTGAAAGAGAAGTTGTTGAGGGTGAGGACGAGTTCGGCTAAGCGGATGAGGGTGTCGGTGGAGGGGGATTGGTCAGTTCTGTGGGACAGGAAGAAGCGGAGGGCCTTTAGGCCATCTGCATGGGGAATACAGGTGTATAGGGACTGGACGTCCATAATAAAAATGAGGTGTTGGGGACCGGGGAATTGGAAGTTCTGGAGGAGGTGGAGGGCTTGAGTGGTGTCACGGACGTAGGTAGGGAGTTCCTGGACCAAGGGGGTGAAAATGGAGCCTAGGTAGGTGGAGATGAGTTCGGTGGGGCAGCACCTCTAGTTGCGAACCATTTCAACTCCCCCCTCCCATTCCTCAGACGACATGTCCATCCTGGGCCTCCTGCAATGCCACAGTGATGCCACCCGAAGGCTGCAGGAACAGCAAATCATATTGAGCCTGGGAACCCTGCAGCCCAATGGTATCAACGTGGATTTCACAAGCTTCAAAATCTCCCCTCCCCCTACCGCATCCCAAAACCAGCCCAGCTCATCTCCGACGCCCTAACCTGTCCTTCCTATCACCTATCCCCTCATCCCACCTCAAGCCCCACCTCCGTCTCCTATCTACTAACCTCATCCCGCCCCCTTGACCTGTCCGTCCTCCCTGGACTGACTTATCTCCTCCCTACCCCCCCACCTACACTCACCTTTACTGGTTCCATCCCCGCCTCTTCGACTTGTCTGCCTCCTCTCCACCTATCCTCTCCTCTATCCATCTTCTATCCACCTCCCCCTCTCTCCCTATTTATTTCAGAACCCTCTTCCCCTCCCCCATTTCTGATGAAGGGTCTAGGCCCGAAACGTCAAGTTTCCTGCTCCTATGATGCTGTTTGGCCTGCTGTGTTCATCCAGCCCCACACCTTGTTATCTTGGATTCTCCAGCATCTGCAGTACCTTTTATCTCTTTTAAATAAACAAGCTGTATTTAATTACTCTGACTTTGCCATTTGAGAGCATTCTAGATTACTGATGTAGTTAAGCTCTGTTGATATTACTAATTGTGTCTAAGATCAGTTATTGCAGTTAATTTAATAAATGGATAATTGATAGTTTCTTTTCATAGCCCTCTGTCTTCGAGCTAGTAAGGAGGAAAGATTTTGCAAGCCTTCCAGTCATTGTGGAGGATTTTGTGAAAGACTCGGGAGCCACCTACAGTGGTAGGTCATCTGTGGCTCTGTGTTGTCGTCGTGATTATAATTCAGGGATGCTTTCAGTCCCCATTCCATATATAGGAAAACATCTAACTATTTTCTGCTTATTGAGTGTTCGATTCCTGTGACTTCAAGCTGCTATGTTTTGGTAAAGCCCTGATCGTGGCAATTTGAAGTCAGTCTAGAAAACGAACAGTTTGTGTTGGATCTTTCTTCACAGCACAGTTTGTTGTGGTTTAAGGTGTAAGGACCATATCTTTTTATTTCCCTGCCTTTTGATAGTGGACTGAAATGAGAGAGGATTGTTTTAGAAATCAAGGAATATAGAAGGAATTGCAGCAGTTTTTAAAAGCAAGCTGCCAGTACCTATTCATTGTACTGTTTGTACTTACATTTATTCAACCAGTGGGGATTGTTTAGTTGCAGGCAAACTGGCACCGGGGCATATGTACAAAGAGAGATTTGGCTGACAGATCTATGGAGTGTTGACCAGTTGTCAATGGCGCAGGCCTTTTGCCTGGCAATGTGATTGGCTCCCAAGTAGCTGAACAGCTTGTGGGTGTGAACAAAATGGTCACAACCCTTCAGACCTCCAGAAAGGAAGGTGCTTTCTTTGTCTCTGCAGTAAGAAAGCTCCTAAAGCCTGAAGAAAGCCAGTTTACTTCTCCTCAGCAGTTGCTGCAAGCTGTTGCTTTTAATCAATAAATCAGAGACTTCATATGTCATGAACTAGTTGCTTTGTGCCTCCTGCAGGCCAGTGAAAGTACCTGGAAAATAAAGAGATCACCAAACTGCAAGCCAAAAGTGATTTTAAAAAAAATCAAAATACAATGGATGCCAGAAGTTTTAAAATAAAAACAAAGTGGTAGAGAAACTCAGCAGGTTTGGTGGCATCAATAGAGATAACATTTTGATATGGCTGCGCTTCAGAACACTATTATTTTTAACCTTAAAATTATTTATTTGCATTAAACTGTAATTCTGGTTGAGTACAGAAACCTGGTCTGTTCTTCTGTCAACCTCAGTCTAAAAATACAACTATATACAGGGAATTTTGCGTTCTTTGGAAAAACTTTCCAACTTTTATGATGATTCCAGATTTGGTGAGACTTGATATCCAGCAATACCCCAGTGAGGTGTAACAGAGAATGCTGGAAATGATTATTGGTGTGAGGTTAGTTTGAAAAAAGAATGATGGGCATTTATTCAAGTCTTTACTGATGATGTGATGTTATCTTGTAGTACTTCCCATGATTTTACTCATCTTGTGCTTTGAAGGTAGCCTGCTGCTGGATGAGTTTCCAAGACGATTGACTGCTTTTTAACACTTCATCCAAGTGGCTCCACTGTAATTAATATAGGAACAAGAATATGTCATTCAGCCCCTTGAGCCTGTTCTACCATTTATTGAAATCATGGTTGATCTAGCCTGACTACATATACCTATCTTTGGCCCATATCCGTTAATATCTTTGATTAAGAAAAATGTATCTATCTCAGGTTTAAAATGAACAGCTGATCCAGCGTGCATTGCTGTTTGTGGAAGTGCATTCTAAACATCTACCACCCTTTGTGAATGAAAGTGCTTCCTAACATCTCTCCTGAATGATCTGGCCCTAATTCTCAGGCCGTGCCCTTTAGTTCTAGAATCCCCAACCAGAGAAGTAGTTTATCCACCCTGTCCGTCCTTGTTAATATTTTGAAGACTTCGATCAGATCACCCTTTAGCCTTCTAAATGCTAGAGAAAATAGGCCTAATTTGTGTAATTTTTCCTCCTAACTTAAACCTGGAAGGATTTCAGACCACAGAGTGAAAGCCAATAGCTGTAAAGGATAACCACAGCCAAGCCTAACCCAGTCAATGTACATATGGTTCTAAAGAAAGTTTTTTCTTTTGATAAAAATAATAACGAAGACTTCTCTAATTTATGGCTGGCAAGCCCCTGACTGAAATATATTAAAATTCCATATAAATGGAATAACATATTGTGCAATAGAAAATTAAGTATTAAGAAGTAGAAGTGATCTACTTTGTAAATATTTGTTGCACTTTTTAATAAATTGATTCTGGAATCTCTAGACATATTCAATATGAAACACTAATTGTGATAATGCTACCAGTGGTCTATGATTGTCTAATTATTTCCATGTTTCATACTTTTCCAGAACACCAAGCTTATACAAATTGGGACAACAAGGTGCGGGGCTGGCTGAACACAGCAGGCCAAGCAGCATCGCAGGAGCAGGAAAGCTTGACGTTTCGGGCCTAGACGTTTCTGATGAAGGGTCTAGGCCCGAAACGTCAAGCTTTCCTGC
>JAHRHZ010000062.1:37894419-37911589 GCA_024137785.1 Ginglymostoma cirratum
GCTGTGTTCAGCCAGCCCTGCACCTTGTTGTCTCGGATTCTCCAGCACCTGCAGTACCTTTTTATCTCTTATACAAATTGCGTGCTGGATAATGTTATGAAGAGAGCCAGAGGTTTTCTTAATGGCTTGATTCATTAGGGGTACTGTTTCAGTGTGGTTAAACCATTCAATCCAGAAAGTCCAAAGTAAAAGATCCTTGATCTGTGCCACACTAGCTGACGTTGGCCAGGACAGCAGCAACAGCTGCTGTAATTTCCATGAGTAGCCAGGTGACTCTTGCGAGAAACTAAAAGCGTACGAATATTAAAGTAAATTGGGACATATTGTAGTACTGACAATGTTTCATTGAAGAATGGTTCCTTGGGGAAGCAAACCAGATAGTGATTGTGCAAACAGTACAATAGCAAAAAAAATCATACCTCTCATGAAAGGGGGGAAAAAATCAGTTAGGTGTAACAAAATATCAGCTGATCTTGGTATATGGTATTCCTTCAAAATACCTAAAATGACCAATGCAAAATTTCTGATATTGAAGCTGCAAAAACACAGTCTTCAAATCGTGTCTAAAACGATTATTTCTTCCTTAATAATTGGGAAAAAATGACAAGGACAGTGTCTAAGAGTTGGATGTTATGAATAAATATTGTACTGTCTTTATCTCTTTATTTTTAGCTACTAAGCCTGATGCTGTACATGTCGTGATTGATAGGCACCTTATAACTGGTCAGAACGACCAATCTACTCTCACTGCCATCCAGAACCTCATACTTTTCTGCAATACAAGGTGAGAAATAGTTTGAGAATCAATTGCTCAAAATGTTTTATCTATTAATATTTAAGGGGCTTCTTGTAACTCTAACAGTAGAGTGTTGGACTCTCGTGCAATA
The DNA here is from genome assembly GCA_024137785.1 of Ginglymostoma cirratum. NCBI lineage: Eukaryota > Metazoa > Chordata > Chondrichthyes > Orectolobiformes > Ginglymostomatidae > Ginglymostoma > Ginglymostoma cirratum. The sequence goes on from JAHRHZ010000062.1 coordinate 37,895,307, forward strand.
ATCTGGGATATAACCAACATTCTTGATAATAGTATTTTTTTTTTTGCACGGATGTGATTTTAGCCAGTTCTTGGCCGCGTTGTTAGATGAAGAAAGCTTTTCTGACAGGCAGGGTAATGAACTTGTACTTTCTTATAGATCAATAGGATGTGGTTGAAATCAGTAAGGCTGTTATGATGGTATGTCACTATGACATGATACCATCGATCATTCATTAATTACAGATCTCAAAGACCGTTACACTCATTAATGTTCATGCATTCATGCTCCATGTTTCCCTTTGCAGCCCTCCGTTATTTCTTTAGTTATTCCAGAGTTTTCACCTCGACCAGATGTCCATTCTATGCATTAATCATTTGTTATGTTAATAACACTTTCCTAAGATCTGTTTTAACTGTGCTTTTTAAGCTTCGATTTATTTGTTTAGCTTGCAGTCTTGAGTTTTTAAATAATTTTCAAGTTTACCTCAATATTTGTCTCTAATTCCTCACAACAGCATTCCATTTTGTAATTTCTGAATAGCCAACAGTGATATTGATAGCCTCTCCTAATTTGATCATGTCTACAAGCATCAGCAATTTTCATTTAATCTGAATCCAATCCATTGATGTAAGTTTGAAATTTGTAGTGGTCCCAATACCAGTTATTGGGCATCCAACTCAGCGCCAGACCCAGTCTTCATATAGCTCCTCTGATAGGTACCCACAATTTTTCGCCTTTCAACCAATTTACATTCAGAAGACTTGTCCAGAATCCCCATAACTTTGAATTAACTGAGAGCTTTCTATGTGGAATGTTATGAAGTGCCACTTAGAAGTCTGTCTACGCATCATAAAACTTTTCAGTCTGTTTAGAATATCACTACGTTGAAGCATTGATAGATGGAATGTTTCCCATTGTGACTGCTATTTATTTGATTATCAGTGTACAGATAATATGATGACTAATTTGTTTAGACTGTTGTAAAGACTGCATCTTTCTATTCTACTTGCTTTTGATTATGGACTAAATTGGGCAAAGAACTGCTTTATATCAAAATACTAAAGAAGGATTAGTGCTTTTAAAAGGCAAGTTACTGAAACTCGTTGTAAGCCATGTTTACACTGTTGGTTTGCAAATAAGGGGGAAGGTGTAAAAAGGCAGCACAGCACTAGGCCATGTGTACAAAGTGAGATTTGTCCGGGAACAAGTAGCTGATTAGTTTGGTGAATTGTGACTATCTCTGTGATTGGTTCCTGGGTAGTTGAACAGCTGACTGATGCTAATGATACAACTAAGAGCCGTCGGACCTCTGAAAGAGGATGTGATGTCCCTCCATCTCTGCATAAAAATATCTGAAATCTTAAAGAAATTAGTTATTTTCTCGCATTGGTTGCTGTAAACTGTTGTCTTTAATCAGTTTGAGACCTGGCAGCTAGCGTACCAATTGTCAGTGCTTCCTGTAAGAACAAAATCCCAGAAAATAAAGAGACTGAAGAATGGAAAGTCCTGGCAAACAAAATGATGACTTCAACAAACTAGTGCTGAGAATGCTGAGGAACTGATGCACCAAGTTTTTATTTTCCTTCCACTCATATACAAAAACACAGAATAGTAGTTAGGTTTATGTGTGGGTTTAATAAGGGAGTTAGAGTTTTAACTATAGAGCTCCATGTCAACAGCTAATAGTTGTTTACTTGTGATTAGAATCTATTTATTTGTAATAAGTAACATTCACAACACACAAATGCCAGGCGATGACCATCTCCAATAAGACGACAATCTAACCACTGCCCCTTGACATTCAGTGGTGTTACGATCATTGAATCTCCAACTATCAACTTCCTTGCATTACCGTTGACCAGAAAATCAAATGGACTCATCATATAAATACAGTGGCTACAACATCAGGTCAGAAGCTGGGTATATTGCAGTGAGTAACTCCCCTCCTGACTCCCCAAAGCCTATCCACCATCTACAAGGCACAAGTCAGGAGTGTGATGAAGTAAACTCTCCACTTGCCTGATAGGTGCAGTTCCAACAACACTCGAGGAAGTTAACACCATCCAGGACAAAACAGCCACATTCACAAGCATTCACTTCCTCCACAATCAATCCTCAGTAGCAGTGGTGTCTACAAGATGCAGAAATTTACCAAAGACCCTTGGTCAGTGCCTTCCAAATGCACAACCACTTCCATCTGGAAGAAGGGCATCAAATACATGGGTAGACTACTACCTTCAAATTCCCCTCCAAGCCAGGCACCATCCTGACTTGGAAATATATTGCTATTCCTTCACTGTTGCTGGGACAAAATCCTGGAACTTGCACCCTCAGGGCATTGAGGGTCAACCTACAGCATATGGCCTGCAACGGTTCAGGAAGACAGCTCACCACCATCTTCTCAAGAGCAACTAGGGACAGGCAGTAAATGCTAGCTAGCCAGCCAGTGACACTGACTTCCCACAAGCTAATCAAAAAAAAATCTAATAACAGAACATGATAACTCCAGGAATAGTGAAATTTGTTTTTCAAAGCATTAGCCCTGTGAGGTGTATACATTGAAGCAAGGTTAATGGTCTGTAGTTGCTTGTGACTGTTTGGTCTTGCTTTTAGGAAATGTGCATCATGTTTCCATCCACTGATAACCATCCCGGTATTTGTTTACTCAAACATCATGCATCACCTCCTCTCTGAATACTCCGTGATTAATGCCAATTCCCAAACCATGTATTGTTTTGAGCCTTTCAAGCCTGTCTCGTTTATGTTGAAGTTATTAATTCCACACTGCCATGAAAGGCAAGTTGCTAATGTACGTGAAAAGGTTGAAGATAGCATTCTTATTAGTGAGAATTGCAGTCTTCATGAAGACAAAGTCTCATTATGGAGCGACAGCACCCTATTGTGGTTTAATGTCACACAGCCGCCATGCTCATCGGATAAGCTGAAAGAACTGCAGATGCTGTAAATCAGGAACAAAAACAAAGTTGCTGGAAAAGCTCAGCCGGTCTGGCAGCATCTGTGAAGGAAAAAACAGTTAACAATTCGGGTCCAGTTCTGAGAGAGGGTCACTAGACCCAAAACGTTAACTCTGTTTTTTCCTTCACAGATGCTGCCAGACGTGCTGAGCTTTTTCCAGCAACTTTGTTTTTGATGCTAATAGGATAGACTGTCGGCAGTTCTAGAAGCTTGAAACTCGGAATTGATTTAGGTACATGTGATTCACAGCAACACAATTATACACTGCTTCGATCTGTAAACTTACGGCCCAATAAACCCTTCTCTACTGCATCAGCAGCAGTCTGGGAGACCAACCCTGACTCCATAGTGGAGAGCTTTGATGGAGGTTCTACAAACAGCACCAGGCTTACCTTAGAATAAGGGAGCTAACTCGATAAAATTGTAACACTAAACTACCTACCATGTAAATTTTAAGAATATTTGACTGTAGACAGGTATAAAAAGAAGCTATAGACAGCTGAACAGACCCATAGCAAATGGACCCGAGCATAGCTTTCTCATCTTACATCTAGTCAAATGGTGGTAGGCAGTTGGGAAAATAGTTACTCCTGAGACTAGAACCAAAGTAGGGTTAAGTATCCAAGTGGCTTTAGTGTTTAAATTGGTTCTTCAGAACTTCATGTTGCATTAGATTTTACATGAAATATGCAGTTTCTGTTCTCAAATCCTTTTGAACTTTTCTTTACAGGAAATGATTGCACTTTATTTCATGATCGTATTAGGACTCAGCAGTTTGATGAAGTGGAACCGCCAAAGAGGCAACTCCCCACAACCAATAATAAAAGCCGGAAATCAGCAAACTATGTCAGACAAAAGCAGACCCTTAGACCCTGAAAAACTACCTCAGTCCCATTAAAGAGGTCAGCCAAGCTTTCAATTTCAAATGCATGTCCAAGCCAACACAAGACTGTGAACTTTTTTGTTGTTTCAGATTGAACAACAAATAATATGTAGCTAATTAACAGTGAACCTGCTTTTGTTAACTGTGACCAAATAAATGTCTTGAATTAAGGGAATTGTAAATTGAAATTTCTTGCAAATGAACTGGAGCAAAATCAATATGATCTTACTGAGAAGGTGCAAGGTATTGACACCTTGTCCAAAGACAGAAAAATATTGAGCATTTTGGATTGTAAAAACTGGTGCTTTAAATTGCAATTAAAAATAAACGGAATTAGGACATCAAGTAAAGCTCATGGGCATTAATACCTGGATACAAGGCCAATATAATTTGCGGCACCACGGAGATGAGCTCTAAAAGTTTGAAGGATTCTAAGGTATCCCTGAGAAATTACAGATCCAGTAGGTATTCCAAGATCTGGAAAATTGAGAACAGCTATAGGCTAAAGACAGTGGTTTGCTGCACAAGATTTGGGTGGGAGTTTGTACTTGGATTGGAAATAGTAAATATGTGAGTTAAAACAAAGTGGAAAATTTGTCTAGGTTTAGCAGGGGAAGAAGTCTCCAGAGAAACTTACACCGGGAAAGACAGTTCTGGAGTTTAAAGTTTCCAGGTGGGAAAGGAAAAAAATCTATCGTCAGTCTTTGGGAGCCAGTAATCGTTTTGGACTTGTTCCGGGTCAATTCAGTGTCTACTAAAAGAACCACTTAAAGTATACCTTTGGAGTGTGTCTTCTTAGTTATGCTAGAACTAAAAAGGGAATAGTTCTGTTGTTTTAATGTATAAGTTGCCTACATATATAGTGTTTAGTCAGAAGTGCTTTAAACTGGTGTAACAGGAGCAGTCTTAAAATGAGAAATCTTGTCTTATTATCCTTTCAACTGTTGATTGCAAGTTTGTATTATTTTTTAAAGTTATCAGTCTTTCTGGTGATGTACTAATTACTTCCCCTGAGTTGGATAGCTCCCATGACCATGAATAGAGAAAATCTGAAAGCCTCTATTTGCTAATATTGCTGCAACAGTGAAATAACCTGACATAATGAAAGGTTCTCTAGACAGGATATTTTGTTCTTTAGGCAACTGGGGATACTTTGGAGGATTTACTGTTTGTTGAGGCTTTTGATTTCATAGAATTCTAAAATCCTCTTTTTGCTTTCATTCCCTCCAAAAGAAAGCATGGGTGTCATAGAAACCTGCATGTTTAGCTAGGACTGCACCAGTATTGTGTCCATTGACCAAAGTGAAACTCTTAGTAATTTAAAATTATTTTAAAAAAATGCTTAATGTTCTAAAAGAAGTGAATAAAAGAAAGTAAATTTGTTTGCCTGTTTGTGTTATTAGAATACTGTCAGACTTTGAGAGATGAAGCCCTGGGCAGGTTGATGTACATCAGCTTTGAGGTCCTTTATTATTACAACAAAAATAAGAGCATATCTGTTGGTAGGTGGAGGGGTCCAATCTATTGACTTATCTGATTCATTTTTTAATCTGTGTAAAAGTTTGTATAAAATAAATTACTGGTATTTAAATTATCGTCCCTTCCTATGGTCTGTCTAGTTTAATTATTTGCATTAGAATATACAACAGTACAGTATAGGAGCTGGCCGTTCAGCCCACAATGTCTATGCCAACCATGGTGCTATTCCAAACTAATCCCATCTGCCTGCCTATCATCCCTATCCCTTTATTCTCCACCCATTCACGTGTCTGCCTAAATGCCTCTTAGATTTTGCTATCATATCTGTTTCTACTACCTCCCCTGGCAGCACGTATTGCTCTCTGTGTAACAGAAGAAACTTTTCTTGCACATCTTTAAACGTTTCCCTTCTCACCTTAAACCCCTCCCCTCCCCCGCCCCAGTATTTGACATTGCCACCCTGGGAAAAAGTCTCCAACTATCCATCCCATCCATGCCCCTTTATAACTTTATGTACTTCTATCAGATCACCCCATAGCCCCCACTGCTGCAGCAAAAACTCAAACGAATTGTCCGTACCTCTCGAGTTGAAAGTTGGATTGATATCTTTTGATGAAACTGCAAGGGGACAGGTTGTGGATGGATCCTGACTTTTGTAACAAGTTAAACTTGTGAAAGGCCAGTTAGTTTAATAACGGTTGTTGGGAAAATATTAAGAGTTTATAAAGGATGTAAGAATCGCAGAGGATTTAGAAATCCATAACACAGTCAAGCAGAGTCAGCATGCTTCTTGAAAGGGAATCCTGTCAGACAAATTTATTATAATTCTTTTAAGGGTACCATGTAGGATAGATAACGGGGAAGCAGTGAATGAAATATATTTGGAATTCCAAGAGATATTGAATAGTGTGCCGCATATAATGCTACATAATAAAGTAAGAGCCTGTGGTTTCAGAGGTTGTCTATTAGCATAGATAATTGGCTGACTCATCAAATTAGACAGAGTTGGGATAAAGTATTTTCAGGCTAGCAACCCGTAACTAGCCACAGGGATCATTACTGCTGCAAATTTAAAATCTATATTAATGATTTGATTACAGGAAGAGAACTATCACTGGGTTTGTGAATGAATCAAAAAAGGTGGGAAGGCATGTAGTGAAGATAAGAGTCTTATAGAGGGATACAGACAGGTTAGGTGAGTGAGCAAAAATTGGGCAGGTGGAATATGATGTGGGAAAAGGTGAGTTTATGCACTTTTGTTGGAAGAATAGAGGAACTGAATATTTAATGGAAAATAAAATGCAGAAAGCTCCAACACACAGGTCTTTGGGACTCCTCGTATCTGTGACAAAAACTAGCATACAATTTAAGAAGGTAATGGGGTGGCAATTGGAAATGAGTATAAAAATAGGTAAGCCTTATTCAAAAAAAAAAAAGGATCAATTAGACTATAACTGGAATACTGTGAACAGTTTTGGTCCTCTTATCTAAGGACTGGCATTGGAGGTGGTTGATCCTGGTACTGAGGAATTGTTTTAGGGGAGGTTCAGTAGTTCAGACCTGTACTCAGTAGAGTTTAGAAGAACAGAACCTTCAATTCTGAGGAAGGGTCACTGGACCTGAAATATTAACTTTAACTTCTCTCCACGGATGCTGCCAGACCTGCTGAGATGTGGAGAGGTTGTTTCCATTGTAGGAGACTCGAGGACCAGATGTCATATTCTCAGAGTAAGGGGTTGGTCATTTTGGACAAAGATGAAGAGCAATTTCTTCTGGGGGTAGTCAGTATAAAATTCTTTATTGCAGAAGGAGTGTTGAAGCTGTGTCATTAAGTATATTCAATATTGAGAGATTTTTAATCGGGAAGGGAATTGAGAATAATGGGGGGAAGACAGGAAAATGGAATTGAAGATTATCAGGTAAGCCATGATCTCCCTGAATACAAAGCTGACTCGATAGGCTGAAGCGTCTATTTGTGCTCCTACTTCTTAGTCTTTGTTCTATTAGTCATCTTAGTAAGGTTAGCTAGTTGTGCTATGTTTTGCCCCAACAGCCTGTTGTAGAGCAGATAAAACTGAATTGCAGATCCTATATTCTTCATGTTTCTTCATAATTGCTATCAATGATATTGGACTTGGTCCTCTTCCTGAAGTTAAAAATGGACGTACATTTGAACATAACAAGGTATGGCAGAGAGCGATGGGTACTGCTGCCAGTGGAACCAAGGCTGTATCAGTGCTTTCAAAAGAGAATAGTAGTAGTGGTGGTGGAGGAATTATTTTATGGGCTAAATTGGGTGCTAGAGGGTGGTGAAGTTAGACATTTCTGAGTGCAGTTCAAAGGAGAATACAGCAAGTGCTACCGCTGTCTTGGTGGTACTTTTCTGATCAGGATTTCAGTATAATATTGGGTGCAATTTGGACTATTTAATGACACCTTTATATTCAATCTCAGTCAGCCATTGGTTTTATACGTGCAAGATTGTCTTTCAAGATGTCTCATTCCTTAAGTGTATTAGTGATTCCTTTCACTTGTCCAATGTAGTAATTTCCAAAATGCAGCTGATTGGGTGAACCAAAATCGGTATTGTTGAAGTGGGCAGAAATTTCCTTGCGTTTATCCCCACATCATGTTACTTTTCTGATAACACTGGATTTCTTAGGACTTGCACCAAAACGATAGCAGATCTAAGAAATTTCTTCCTCCAGAGTCAATTGATTATAATTAAACTATATCAAAATCCAGAAGTGTAAGGAAGCAAAATTAAAACAGCTAATTTGACAAAAATGCAAAAGAATTTTGAGTCACCAGCTACTAACATTTATCTTCCAAAAATGATGCATCTCAGAAAAGGGCTACACGTGTTGAAGATGAATTTGAATATGGAGTATTACAGATAGAAATCTAGGACGTACATTGGTCACATGCCACCAACTTCACGTTTGATCTTTTTCAGTTTTAACAACTGTTCTGTTTTAAGTGGTTAATTTTTCTATTACATTTTATTGGATTTTTTTTAACATTACTTATAAAGAAAATTTTGTAAAGAAATTCTGTGTAGATGAGACTTTTTATTTCTGGACCTAGAAACCACAGAGAAACAGCAGCAGCTGTCTCTGGTTTCACTTGGTGCCATTTATCACTAAAATGCATAGATGCAGATTAACATTTTCAGTTGTCAAACTTTGAAACAATAGTAGTTTGAAAGTAAAATATCACCAAACTGTCTTGGGGCTTCCAATATCATCCATTTAAACTGCTTTAACTTAATGGCATTCAAGTTGTTGCACAACTTCAATAGTAACTGTTCAGTTCAACTGCAATGTGATTAGGATACAATTTGATTGCAATGGTATAATCCCTGCTGTGGAAGCCAAATTTCACACTCCACTGCACATGTCAGCATCTAACTGAATGAGATCTCATTTTTAGCTTTCCTATTTTCAACTTGACACTAAATTTGAACCGATTGATCTATGTTTCGAAAATGGAGATCTAATTTTAAGCAATGGCTGAGACACTTCCTTTGTGTTATGTATTTTCGGAACTTGCAAGGGATGATTTTATAAATTGGTTTATAGCGAGTATCTAGGTTAATGCGCACAACACCGTTTTTTTTTCTCAACCCGGTGTGACACTGACATTTCACAAATCTAAATCTGTAATTTAATTCTGTTTATGGTTCAGATATCACACAATATTACACTTCTTAGTAGATTTCCTACCAATTATACTGTTGCTATAACTGGTGGAACAAAAATCAGTGACATTTAGTAACTGAATCCCTAATCCTTTCCCCGCTCTTGTGAACAGCATTTAGTTTCTACTTGATATCTCTCCTGGGTAACAAGAGTTTGGAACAAAATTCCATTAGTTGGAGAATTGCAGGCACAAATGTTCTTAACCATTTTGGTTCTAATGTAGTGACTATCACAGATCTCACAAGACTGGTTCTTCTTAGATTTGATATCAATTAATTTTTACACAATAGCATGATACGCCTCACCATATAAATGGTGTTAAATAGATGCCATTATCGTAACAATAGTACTCGGATTGTATTAGTATGGTTAAAAGTTGGAGCGCAGTACATGTTGACTGAATAAGGCTGATACAGTATCTGATGGAACACAGTAATTGAACAGCATTGTTTGCAGGAAGAGAGTGAGAAATTAGAAGTCTAATCTACTTGCCAAAACATTATGGGATGTGGGAATCATTGGCCAGGACATCACTTATTGCCCATCTCCAATTGAGAACTTGATGATGACTGCCATTCTGAATCACTGCAGTCTTTGGGGTGTAGGAAGAGTGTTCCACAATTTTAACTCAATATCAATAATGAAACAGTAATATCGTTTCAGGTCAGCATAATGTGTGGCTTACAGTCGACCTTCCAGTTAGTGGTTACTTGAAGCTCTTTTCCTTCCATGTAATAGAGATCGGAGATTTGGAAGGTGTCTGTCAAATGAACCATGGTGAGTTGCTGCAGTAGAAGGTATTCATTGCTGCCACACACAGTCAGTGATGCAAAGCAAGAATTCTGAAGGTGGAGGATGGGTGCCAGGCAAGCAGCATGGAAACAGGCCCTCTGGCCCACCCATCCATGCCGACCAGGTTTCCTAAACGGAACTGGCCCCATTTGCCAGCATTTGGCCCATTCCTCTAAACCTTTTTATCCATATACCCATTCAGATGCCTTTTAAATGTTGTAATTATACCAGCCACTATCACTTCCTCTGGCAGCTCATTCCATATACGATCCACCCTCTGTCTGAAGAAGTTATCCCTCGGGCCCCTTTTAAATCTTTCCCCTTTCATCTTAAACCTATGCCCTCTAGATTTGGACTTCTCTATTCTGGGGAGAAGACCTTGACTGTTTACCCTATCCATGCTACCCCATGATTTTCTAAACCTCTATAAAGTCACTCCTCAGCCACCAACGCTCCAGGGGAAAAACGTCCCAGCCTATCCAGCCTCTTCTTGTAACTCAGACCCTCCAGTCTTATTAACACCCTTTTATGCACCCTTTCCAGTTTAATGACATTTTTCTTATAGCACAGTGACCGGAATTGTATACAGTACTCCAAATGTGGCCTTACCAATGTCTCAACTCCTGTACTCACTGTTCTGACCGATGAAGGCAAGCGTGCCAAATGGTTTCTTCGCTACCGTGTTTACCTGTGACACTACTCCAAGGAACTATGTACCTGGATAACACCCTTGGATGATGATAGGGAGTGCTACAATATCTGAGGAGTTGTGAATGATGCTGAACAGTGAGCAATCATCAGCGAATATGCTTTATGATAATCATTGATGAAGCAGCTGAATAAGGTTGCGCCTAGGACAAGACCCTGTAATGCAGTGATAGTGTCTCTGTCTCTGGACAAGGGGACCTGGGTTCAAGACCCACCTGCTCCAGTAGTATGTGATGATGCCTCTGAACAGGTTCATTAGAAAATATCTTCTCTGACAAACTCCTGGAGTAATATCCTTGCACTGAAGACAACCACAACCATCTTCCTTTGTGCTAGGTACATCACCAACCAGCAGAGTTTTCCCCTGATTCCTATTGACACTATTGTTGACAGACTCCTTGATGCTGCACACTTTAAAATGCTTTGATGTCAAGGGCAGTCACTCAACTCACCTCTGGAGTTCAGCTGTTTTGTCCATGTTTGGACCAAGGCCGTAATGAGGTCAGGATCTGTATAGCCCAAGCAGAATGCAACTGAGCATCAGTATGCAGTTTTTTGCTGAGCAATTGACAGTGGACTGATTGTACAGTAATTGTTTGAATTGGATTTGTCCTGGTTTTTGTGCACAGGACATACCTGACCAATTTTCCATATCAATGGGTAAATATCTGTATCTATATGTCAGTAGCTATACTGGTTTGCCACGGTGGTGGCATGTTCTGGAGCACAAGTCTTAAGTACTATTGCTAGAATTTTGTTGGGAGCCCATAGCTTTTGATCTCACAGAGTGAATCAGATTGGCTGAAGACTGCAATCTGTGATGCTGGAGACCTTGGGACAAGGCTGAGATGGATCAAACACTTGGCTGAAGATTGTTGCAAATGCTTCAGCCTTGTTTTTTGCACTGATTTGCTGGGCTTACCCATCATTAATGATCGGAATGTTCATTGAGTCTTGTCACTTTGTTAGATATTTAATTGTCCAGCACTATTCATAACTGGTTGTGGCAGGACTGCAGAGCTTAGCTCTGAAGTGTTGGTTGTGGGATCACTTAGCCCTGCCTGTTGCCTGCTGATTTCACTGTTTGGTGTGCAAGTAGCCCTATGCTGTAGTTTCTGCAGGTTGATGCCTCATTTTAGGTATGCTGGTGCTGTTACTGGCACACTGTCTTCATTAAGCTAGGGTTGATTCCCAAACTTGATAGAAATAGTAGCCTGGTGATATACCAAATCATGAGGTTACAGACAGCGGTTGGATACAATTCTGCTGCTGATGGCCCACAGTGTCTCTTGCCCAGATTTATGATGTCAGAGATCTATTCCATTGAGTATGATGGTACTTCCACACAACACAAATGGATGGTATCTTCATTATGAAAGTTAGATGGCATCTCCTACCAACACTGTCATGGTAGATTTGTGAAAATAAATAGGGAAAAGCATGCCTGATCTCGTGATTTCCTTACTACTTGCTGCAAACTCGTTCTAGCAGTTATGTCTTATGTCCTTTACAACTTAGCTAAGTTGGACAGCAATGGTGCTGCCATGTCACTCTTAGTTGTAGATATTGTAATTCCCCACCCAGTGTGCCTTTTGAGCCTTTTGTGCTTCTTCTGATTACTATTTAATATGGAGGAGTAATGACTGATTAGCTGGAGTGGTTGGCCCATTTTTGAAATGATGACATGAGACCTCATGATTCTGGAGACAATGTTGCAGGCTGACAGGGAAACCCCCTCCCGATTGTGTACTACTGTGCTGCCACCCTTAGTGAGTCTTTCCTGCTCGTGGGACAGTGTATGTCCAGGTAAGCTGATGATATCTGGGACATGGCAAAATGTGATTCTGTGTGTACGGCTTTGTCAGCCTGTTACTTAAATAGTCTATGGGACAGCTCTTAAAATTTTGACAGGAGAGGATATGTGGGAGTAAAGAGGGGCAATAATATCCTAAAACATGTCAAGGTAAATAAGGAGGAGGTATTGGGTGCTTTATAAAGCATTAAGGTAGACAAATCCCCAGGACCTGATGGGATCTATCCCAGTATACTGAGGGAGGCGAGGAAGTAAATTGCTGGGGCCTTGTATGAAACCTTTGTGATTTTTAGTCATGGGAGTGGTCCCAGAGGATTGGAGAATAGCCAATGTTGTTCCTTTGTTTAAGAAAGGCAACAGGAATAATGTGGGAAATTTCAAGCTGGTGAGCCTTACATCAGTGATGGGGAAATTATTGGAGAAGGTTCTTAGGGATAGAATTTACTCATATTTGGGAAAATGTGGACATGCTAGTCATAAGCAGCATGGCTTTGTGTGGGGGAGGTTATGTCTCACAAATGTAAGTGTTTTGAGGAAGTGACAAAGATGATTGAAGAGGGCAGGGTGGTGGATGTTGTCTATATGGACTTCAGCAATGCCTTTGACATGGTCCTTCATGGCAGGCTGATACAGAAGATGAAGTCAAATGGGATCCAAAGTGAGCTGGTAAGGTGGACACGGAACTGGCTTAGTCGTTGCAGAATGGAGCAGCGATGGAAGGTTGTTTTTCTCTTTGGAGATCTGTTACTGGTGGTGTTCCACAGTGATCAGTGCTGGGACCCAGGTTGTTTGTGTATATATCAATGTTTCGGAGGAGAATGCAGGTGGCCTGATTAGAAAATTTGCAGATGACACAAAGATTGGGGGAGCTGCAAATCATGAGGAGAACTGCTAGAGGATGCCAGCAGGATTTAGATAGGCAGGAGACTTGCACAGAGAAATGGCAGATGGAGTTTAGTCCAGACAAGTGTGAGGTGATGCATTTTTGGAGGTCTAATGCAGGAGGGATCCAGTCAATGGTAAAACCCTGAGAAGAATTAACATATGGAGGGATCTAGATGTTTTGGTCCACAATTCTCTGAAAGTGGCAACACAAGTGGATAAGGTGGGCAAGAAGGCATATGGCACACTTGCCTGAATTTGTCACGGCATAGAGTATGAAAATTGGCAAGTCATGTTGCACGTATATAGAACTTTAGTTGGGCCACGTCCGGAATATATTGTACAGTTCCGGTTGTCTAACTGCCAGAAGGATGTGGCAGCTTTGGAGAGGGTACAGAAATGGTTTACCAGGATGTTGCCTGGTTTGGAGGGTACTAGCTGTCAGGAGAGATTGGCCAAACTTGGTTTGTTTTCACCTGAGCGTCGGAGGCTGAGGGGCTACCTGATAGAAGTTTGCAAAATTAAGAAAGTCTGGATAGTCGGAGTCTTTTTCCCAGGGTAGAGTGTCAGTTACGAGGGGACATTGGTTTAAGGTGAGAGTTTAAAGGTAATGTGAAAGGCAGTTTGTTTTAAAACAGAGAGTGGTAGGTGCCTGGAATGCGCTGCCAGTGGAAGTGGTAGAAGCAGATACAATAACGACATTTAAGAGACACTTTGACAGATATGTGAATAGGCAAGGAATACAGGGATTTGGACAGTGTAGAGGCAGAAGGTTTTTAGCTTAGAACAGTGCTGGCACAGGCTTTTTGGGCCAAAGGGCCTGTTCCTGTGCTGTACTGTTCTCTGTTCTCTGTTCTTTGTTCTTTATGTTAGTAAGGAGGATTGCAGAGTCAATTGGACTTTGTTATCATTTCCATTGCCTAGCTTAACATCAAGTGCTCTATCTGGTTTCAGCTTTTTTTATGTAACAAAATAAGATAGAACCTTTCCAAAAGATGGTCCTTTTATAGCCAAAGTAGTTCTAAAATTTGGGCAAAGTTGGAAATGTGCGACTGATTTATTGAGAGCACGTTTCCACATTGCAGCAATGTCCAGGTACATTTTCTGTTGTGTTTGTGCGTGAATCTGGGTGAGAGATCTACTGTACTTTCACAAGAAACAGTAGAACGGGATTTTCAACTAATGAGTGTAAGCAAGATTTCAGACCCTGAAGCAGCTCAGTATGAAACATGAATTGTAAATAGATTCAAGTAGCAAAAAGATTAGTGTTGTGAAGATTTACTTTTACACTTGTGGAAAAATATAAAATGGAGTTCAGACCCTGAAAGTAAAATGCAAATCCATTCCAAATCCAAAGTGAGCAAAAGTGATTCTGACATTGCCCAGTGCAGGTTGTGAGGCCTCTAATTGCCAGCAGAGGGAGTTGTAGGAGGTGAGTACCAATGAACAGATGTCAAAACAGGTACGTTTCACTGCTTTTGTGTTCAGTTTCTTTTATCAAAATGATCTGATCCGAGCAGAACGTCTAGTAACACTTCTGTAGTGTAGTCCCACAAATGATCTCTTCAACAAGATGAGAACAACATAGACCACGGTGCCTCCCAAGGCTAGGCCAACTGTGATAGCAGCATAATTAGGACCTTAGGTTAAAAAGAAAACTAATTAAATTCCATAGCTTTTTGACAGCATATTGACAAACTATGACCTTGTCAACTAATCATAATGTTGACACAATCCTTTTTCAAAGGAGTGAAGTCGGTTTCAAAATTAGTGAAGCGTGCACCCTGAACAAGTAGAAATACATTTGGAAAGAAAACTGATTATAGTGGTTACAAGATGGGATGGTAGGGATTCAAAATGGGTTTCCCTCTCCTGTCTCCCTATCTCATGCCCCATTGTGGATTTGGAAAATGTATCGATTCTAAATGTGAAATCCAGACACTTGGCTGTGGGTTGGAATTTGCATACTTGCAGAATTTCAAATTCTGTCACCTTGACAAATTGCTGTGACATCTTCATGTCACACAGCAGTCGTGTATTTGACCCACATGGAGGAGACATAATTGCCAAATTAGTGAAAGCACTATACCCATTCAATGAAATTATCCAAACTAATTTCAATTATAGCTTATACAGAAAGGCAGTCCCATCGTCTTGGAATGCATTCTCAAATTTGAAGGATAATATGTATTATCTATTGTCACTTTTCACATACAAAGTTGGAAAAAGTTTATTTTTAATCTTTTGATTCCCTTTTCACTTATGGTTTTAGTATGGCCGTAGTAATGATGCAGATTTGTGTCACTTGGGGTCAAATGCAACACAAACAGTCTGTCTGAACCTCAGACAGTTGCCATGGAGAGGAATTGAGTTGGTATTTAGGGAAGACGACAGTGGCTTTCGTTTTCCTAATACCTAGTTGAGGAAATTGTATATTCATCTAGTTTGATAATTTAACAAAAGCAGTGGAATTAAGGGAGGTGATGGTAATGATGTAGAGCTGAGTGTCTTCAGCATATAGATGAAAGTACATGCTGTACTTTTGGTTGATGCTGCCAAGGTGCAGCATGTACGTGATAAAGAGGAGGCACCCAAAATAGATCCTTGAAGGAACAGAATGGTGTGTGAATGGGAAGAAATGCAATTTGCAAATCAAACTCTCGTTATGATTCATTAGGTAAGAATGGAACTAGTTGAGGACATTCCGGGCTGGTGTGGCCACCTCTGTCAAAGGCTGTAGACAGGTTGAGGACAAGGAATGCTAATTTATCTTTGTCATAGTCACATGGAATGTCATTTATGTACAGTACTTAGCAAATTGGCAAATTCATTCAACCCATCAGATAACACTCAGACAGTGCACAATGAAGCTCACTCAATTTGTAGGTCAGCTGTTTTGCTGAGATGCTGAATGTAGGACCACTATATCCTCTGAAGTACTCGGAGATAATGGGTACTGCAGATGCTGGAGAATCCGCGATAACAAGGTGTGGAGCTGGATGAACACAGCAGGCCAAGCAACATCATAGGAGCAGGAAAGCTTGACGTTTCGGGCCAAGACCCTTCT
>JAHRHZ010000062.1:37911989-37960610 GCA_024137785.1 Ginglymostoma cirratum
AGAAGGGTCTTGGCCCGAAACGTCAAGCTTTCCTGCTCCTATGATGTTGCTTGGCCTGCTGTGTTCATCCAGCTCCACACCTTGTTATCTCTTTCCTCTGAAGTACTTCTCCTTTTGTTGAAGCAAATAATATGATGATAAAATAGCAGAACTCAACTCAACAGCACCTGACTTGAAGAGATTACCAATGTGGATTAATCTTGGACAGTGAGGTGTGTGAGTCATATCCTATGAACAATGTTCTTTATTCTTCCAAGAAACTTTGGAAAATGTTTAGGGTAAGCCCTACCCTAGCCCTTACTGGTAAATGCACTCCCTGGTATGATGCAGATCAGGTAAGTTGCATGTTTGAAACCTGAAAAAAATAACTGACCTCAGCTATGATGACCAGTTTAGTTAATTATATGCACAGACCCAAAACTTTTACTCTGTCTAATCTGCTGAGCATTTCCAGCATCTTTCTGTTTTTATGTGGTATGTTACAGCTGGCTTTGGCACCCCTGGGCCTGGGTCCTGATTCTCACAGGACTCCAAACGGAATTGAAAGTGTGAGAGTGTCAGGCATATAGCTAACAGGATACAGGCCAGCAGCGAACGTGGCTACATGCATAGCTGACTTGTATTTACCATCAAGGTTTGTATGAGAATAATGGCCACTTTAGCAGGCTGAGTGCCTGAGGAAATATACTTCAGCAAGGGGCCAGCAATGCTCAGAAGAGGAGGCAAGTGAACTTTGATGGAGCATGGGAAACAATTGATCCTGAACACTTTAATTCTCACCAGAGTCACTCTCCTTTTTGATGTGAATGGGTCCTGCACTGACTTGCTGCATGTCCGAATGTTCCATTTGTGAACTATTGTCAGAACCACATCCCAGGGTACATGATGTGGAATTATACGCATTGGTGCATAACTGGACATTGCAAGTAACAAACACCTAGTGGAAAAACAGACTGATTACAGTTAGCATGTTGGCAATGCATCAGTGAGAATCTTAAAAGCAAGAATTGAGGCTAGAGTTATTACATCTGGTTGGACAAATCCTTGAGGTTACATCACGAGACTAGCCACCTCTGACTCTTCACTCACCCAAACAGCCTTTCTTCCATAGTTTAATATTTTTATAAAATAGTCAAAGATTTTGTAAAAAAAAAACATTGTTTTAATGCACTTTTTTTTTTTATCTTCGCTGCGCACATACATGGACCTTCAAGGATTGGTATCCTTAACATGGATCAGGAATTATTAATGAAGTTTGGGAATGGGAATATAGCACTACTGTTTTGGACTATTTCTCACACACAGCACCACAGAAGAATTGACAGTATCTGTGTCTTATCCATTTGCTCCTCAACTGCTCAGTACTTTGAATTTTCTCCTTTGAGCCTCAGCTTTAATAACAACACTATCCAGCCTTAGCATGTTGTGGGTGAGCTAGTTCTTTCAAAGCAGATGGTCTTTAACATGTTCACCTGTTGATACATTAAACTTTTAAAACAAATTAACCCATTTACAGGGATAAGTCAGCTGCCAGTTTTTGACTCTGGATGGCTGAAATTGGAGGGTGTGGAGCTATGTTGAAATATCAGAGGCAACTCATTTGGATCTTACTTTCACCTCAAAACATTTTGTTCCAAGATCCTTTAGAAGAACAAAGGCAAAGACAAATTAAGGTAGGCCATCTTCCATTTGGCACAACTTCCTGTTCACATACAAACTTAAACACCTTTGTTTCAACATTGACTGTAATTTGTAATGTTAATATCATACTATAGTAATATTCAACCACAAAGGCCTGCAATTTATAAGACTATATGACCATAAACTTTTTATTCACTCATGAGATGTGGACATTGCTGGCTGGGCCAGCGTTTAATGCCCATTCCCTAGCTGCCCATGAGAAAGTGGTGGTGAGCTGCTTTCTTGAACTGTTGCTGTTCATGTGCTGTAGGTAGACCCACAATGCTATTAGGGAAGGAATTCCAAGATTTTGACCCAGCAACAATGATGGAATGCTGATATATTTCCAAGTCTAGTTGGTGACTGGCTTGGAGGGGAACTTGCAGGTGGTGGTATTTGCGTGTATCTGGTCATCTTATACTTCTAGATAAAAAGGGTTTTGGGTTTGAAAAGTACTGTCTAAGGATCTTCAGTAAATTGCTGCAAGATTTGGTGGGCCTTGTTAGCGTAAATGTTGAGAAGATGTTTCCACTTGTGTGGGAGAATCTCAAACTAGGGGACGTAGTTACGTAAAAAGGGGACACTCAATCAAAACTGAAGTGAGGGATTTTCTTCTGCCAGATTGTAGTGAATCTCTGGAATTCCCCCAGAGAGTTGTGGAAACTAGATCATTTTAAGTATTTAAAGAGGAGCTAGGTAGCTTGTTGAAATATTAGGGAGTTAATAGCTATGCTGGGGCAGCAGGAAAGAGAAGTTGAGGGCTGGGGCAGGTCAGCCATGATCCTGTTGAATGAGGGCCCTTGTTATGTTCTTATGTATAGGTGTGTGTGTGAGTACTTGTCTCGCCTTACCTACCTAGCCTCCCTTTGTTGGCTTCCTCCTAAGGAAAATTATGAGTGTTGAATGCAAAAATGCAACAATGTATACATCATCAAGAAAACCAAGCACAAACAGAAAAACCATGTTTAAAAAAAAACTTCATCCTAATAGATCTTTCATTTATTTATTACTGCCTCGCAACCCTGGACCCTCATTTCATATTTACATTGGATTTGCTGATTTTTATCTGGCATTTTATTTGATGGAAAGTCATATCCAGGGTGCACATATTTGCAAATTAATACGTTACTCCAGTATGAAACTTATACCTATTTTCTGTGACCAGTTTCTGGCTTTTACTGCAATAGCTCACAACCACCTCCGTTAATTCAGGCTACTATGTCTTTGAAGATTTGAAAGAAACAAAATGTTTCTCCATACTTTTCAAAGCAAAAGTAAAGTTGAGGCATAGTGATTCAGACTCAGCCTTGAGATCATTCTGAAGAGGAGAATAAATCTCCACTTGGAGAGACAAGATTTGATCAGGGATAGTCAGCATGGTTTTGTCAGAGGGAGGTCATGCCTTGCAAATTTGATTTAATTTTTTGAGGAGGGGATCAGGTATGTAGATGAGGATAGTGCAGTTGATGTAATTTATGTAGGTTTCAACAAAATTCCTTGACAAAGTCAACGTGGGAAATGAATAAAGAAGGTAAATGCACATGGGATCCAGGATAACTTGACAAGATGGATTCAAAATTGATTTAGTGGTAGGAGATAGATTGTGGTGATAGAAGGCTGTTTGTGTCGCTGGAGGCTAGTGTGCACTGGCATACCAGAGGGATCAGTGCTGGGTGCCTTATTGTTTGTGATTATCAGAATCAGAATCCCTACAGTGTGGAAACAGGCCCTTTGGCCCAACAAGTCCACACTGACATGTGGAGCATCCCACCCGGACCCATCCCCCCCCCTATAACCCACGCACCCCTGGACACTATGGGCAATTTGCACATCTTTCTTTGGACTGTGGGAGGAAACCAGAGCACCCAGAGGAAATCCACGCAGACATGGGGAGAATGTGCAAACTCCACACAGACAGTCACCCCAGGCTGGAATCGAACCCGGGTCCCTGGTGCTGTGAGGCTGCAGTGCTAACCACTGAGCCACCGTGCCGCCCCAATTATGTACAAACAATAGAATTGATAATATGGAGGTGGGGAGGGGGTGCGCGGTGGAATGATAGTTAAGTTTGTTGATGACACAAAGAATGACTGGGCAGTGAGGAGAAAAGCTTTAGGTTACAGGAAGATATGGATGGAATGATCAGAAAGGCATATCAGTGTTATATGGGAATTAATCCTGAAAAGTATGAAATGATGCACTTTGGAACAAGTAGCAAGACAAGGGACTACTCAATGAATGGCCAGACACTAGGAAGCTCAGACGAACAGAGGGATCTTGGGGTGCTTGTCCGCAGATCCATGAAGGCAGTAGTTCAGGTTAATATGGCATTAAAAAGGCATACAGGACACTTGCCTTTATCAGTTGTAGCATAGATTATAAGAACAGAGTGGAAGAATACATAAGTAAGTTTTGTGGGGATCTGACAGTGTTAATGGCAAGAGACTTCTTTCCCCCAGCTGGAAGTTCTAGTATACAAGGGCATAATCTCATAATGATGACGGCAGCACGCTGGCTCAGCGATTCGTAGCGAACCCAGGTTCAATTCCAGCCTCCGGCTAACTGTCTGTGCAAACTCCACACATTCTCCCTGTTTCTGTGTGGGTTTCCTCTTGGTACTCCAGTTTCCTCCCAGTGTCCAAAGATGTGTAAGTTAGGTGGATAGGCCACGCTAAATTGCCCATAGTGTTCCGGGACGTGCAAACTTGGTGGGCTAGCCATGGGAAATGCAGGGTTACAGGGTGTGAGTTTGGTTGGATGCTTTTGGAGGGTCAGTGTGGACTCAATGGGCTGAATAGACTGCTTCCACACAGTAGGGATTCTATGATTTAGGACTGAGTTGAGGAGAAATTTCCTCTCCCAAAAGGATTTGAATTTTTGGAATTATGATCCCCCTTAGGGCTGTAGATGTTTCATCACTGAGTATATTGAAGACTGAGGGAGAAACGTTTTCAGATTCTGAGAGTGAATCAAAGGATATGGGAATCAGATGAGAGTTAAGGTTCAGGATCAATGTGAATCCTATTAAGTGTTGCAGCAGACTCGAGGGGATGTTTGGCTTATTCCTCTTTCTTAGCTTCTTATGAGCTAATGGAAAAATAGTCAGAAAATGAGCCCATTAACTACAGTGCATACATAGAGTTTTGAAATGAAACAGAATGGCCTGGAACATGGATTTGATAATAATTCATAAGGTGACAACTTGTTTAGAAGTGCATGGCAATCTGTTAATGGATTGCCTGAGCAGGAATGGGCTAACTAGGAATTGAATGTAGGATCTTTATGATGATTATATGCTCAATATTACACTAAAGTTTTCTTCTATTTATACATGGGATGTGGGCGTCACTGAGAAGGCCAGCATTTGTTACCTGTCCCAAACAGTCTTTGAACAGATTGATAAGGCCCTTTCGGAGGGCAGTTAAGAATCAGCCACATTGCTGTGCGACTGGGAAGCACATGTAGGCCAGACTAGATAAGGCTGACAGATTTCCTTACTTACAGGGAACCAGATGGGTTTTCACAACAATCAACAGTAGTTACATGGTCACCATTAAGCTAGTTTTGAATGACAGATGTTTTTATTGAATTCAAGTTTCGCCGTCTACTATGGTGAGGTTTGAACCCAAGTCCCAACATTAGTGGTCTGGATTACAAACTCAATCGCATTACTGCTACACCTCTGCCTTCCACCAAGATAAGCAATACATTTATGCATTGAGTCATTAGACCACTTGTCTTAACTTCTAATAAATTTACCTTATTTCCAAAGGCTACCATACAATGTATATTTTAACTAAAGATGAAAAAGTCTTGTTGGTAAAAGCACCTGTGTGGGGTGATGTGGTAAAGAGGACAGTTTGATGGAGTATACTTTTTCTTTACTGTTTCCAGTTTGATGTTCCTTTGTTGTGCTGTTATTTAAGCAGCTGTTACAAACAAAAAGACAAACAAACAGAATGTTAGGCAGGACTAGTGTTAATGTGCTTTCGAGTTCTATGTATTATCCACATGTCAGTCTAGTGCACCTTTGCCTCTTGGTCAAAATTTCCTGGCCCACTGCAGGACTAGGAGATATGATTTAAGTTGAATCGAGCGAGTGCTGCACTATTAGGAAGAGTCATCTGATGTCTGGTTTGCCTGTTCAGGTAGACCTTCAAGGTCCGTTGGCTAAACCAGAATTCATCCCACAGTTTGATACCAATTCAATGAATGATATGCCAAACCATAATGTTTTAGATTATAGTTGGATACAATTCTACTGCTGAGAGCTCACAGCTGCTCATTCATGTACAGTTTTCAGCTCCCAGATCTGTTCCAAATCCATCCCATTTAGCATATTGATAATGCACAAAATACAATGGAGAATAGACTCGGTGTGAAGACATGACTTTGTCTCCACATGGACTATGCAAAGGTAACTTCTACCAAAATTGTCATGGATAGAGGTTCTTCAGGACTTAGCCAGCTCAATCAGTAAAGGTCTTAAATATCTGACACCAGGAAGGACTGTGTAAGTTTATAGTTCCTCAGTGTTCAAGTCGGAAGCATACTGATTCATCAGCTGTCGAAGGTGGTATCCAGCAAGAAGATTTCTTGTTTGATTTGTTGCCATGAGAGGTCACGGAGTCTACAGTCAATGTTGAGGTCTCCTAGAGCCAACTGTAAATCACTATAGAACACATCTCTCACAGATCTATCCTGTCAATGAGACAGGACATACCCAGAGATGGTGTCGGAGACATTGTCTGTCAGGTATGATTTGGTATCATTTATGTCAGACTATTTCTTGACTAGTGTGAGGAGGAGCTGCCTGAATTTTTGGCATGTCCCCAAATGTTTGTGAAAAGCAACTTGCAGAGTTGACATTGCACGTTCTGTGCAATTGCTAACTTTTGTGTTTCTTCATTGTGAAAGTGTTAATCTCTTCATTCGTGCTAATGGGTATGCTATGCATGGTTATTATTTCAGTTTCCAGCATGTACAGTTACTTAATCTGCATCTTTGTTTTGAAGAAACTCTTCGAAGACAGTTGAAAACATGATAAAAATACTTACCAACAGTCTATTCCACATGGCTAACTTTCTGTGAGAAGAGAGAGCAGAGTAGTGGGATTAGATTTGGACTATTGAAAGTAAGAGTTAACAAAGACTTGATGGACCAAATGTCGTGTTTTCTTCAGCAAACTCCAATGGTTGTACAAATTAGATTGTGCAAGGGTCCATGCCGGTCATAAATGCTATAGTTGTTATTATCTACTTAGCATTATAACTGGATGTATTAAATATACCTATCGACTGTCTGAAGCAGGGACAGAAACTGCAGTGTTGAGTATTTCTGGCATCCACTCAAGGGCTGATTTTAACTTTCAACTTTAAACAAGAATAGAGAATCAGAATTCTAATAGAGAATTAGCGTGCATTCATGTGGTGATGAGATACTCCCAGCAGTTTTCTGGCAGGCTGAAAGTTAAGTTCCATCATTAAAATGAAAAAAAAAAATTGCCTTACTTACCCTTGCTGTAAAAGTGTAATTCCTGCTGAAGTGTTATATTCTGACATCTGGCAAGATTCCACATAGAGTGAGAGGGTAGTCACATTGCTCTTGACAATGATACTTATGTATAAAAGGTCCTTGTTGGTAGCATCAAATGGAGCGTGGGCCTTGACTGTTCTCCTGCTGGAGTCGTACTGTTTACTGAACTGTATCTCAAAGCTGTAGTCTCCAAATATCTTCCCTGTAGTACTCTTCAATAAGTTGGTTTCTTTACTGCCATTATTTAATCGCTGGAATTTACACGTCACTGGGATGGCCACCTGCTCCCTATCTGCCAATGTTGTATTTCTGCTCCGGCTGATGATTTTATTTGTGAAGATGTCGTGAGATTCACCTTCCTGAGAAGAAGAAATGTGTGACATTTGTACAAGGGAAACAGTTCCCAGTTTCAGAAACACCCATATTCATATTGAGGTTGGCTTCCCTTTGCCCAAATGTGATGGAGCTCCAAGGGGTGAGGTGGCTGGGGGCGGGGAGGGGGGGGAGGGGAGGGGAAGAAGGTATTTCCTGTTGCTTCTACTTTCTATAATGTTACAATATGATTAAATTAAGTACTTTATCCATACCAGGTTTAAACAGCAGATCTATTAACCAAGTTGCTCACTAAACACATTTATAGATTTTTTTTTTTTACTAAAACAAGACTTAATCAATCAGTGAATATGTGATAAATGAACATACACAGTCAGTGATATGGAAATATAATGGTTTATCCCTATAAATACCACAAAACGCACTCTTCAGGAAAAGTTAAAAAAAAAACACACGATTTCTCTGCAAAAATTGGCCTTGTGAAAAGTAAAAATGGCCAATAGGCTGTTCTCGAAGATAAAAGAACAAAGCACAGGATGTTCCAGATTCTGCTGCTCTGATGTTCTGGCAGGTGTTCTGGCATCATGCGTCTGAAGCCTTAAGACACAGTTTGCTCAGGAAAACCAATCCTGAGATGTTTCTTTAATCATTGTTTCAAAAGGCATCTTGAACTCAACAAGTAGCGTTTATTTTCAGAAACTTAAGAGGGCAACTGGGCAGCTTGTTCTTTGGAGATTTTCCTCCAATTTAGCTTGTTCTTAGCTTTCTTTCCTCAAATTCATCTGGTTCTTATCAGGCTTTCAAGCCACTGGACCAAATGAAATAATACCTCTCCAAACCATTCACTGTACAAAATAACCTTTGTATTGTGTCAACAGCAAAGTAATCAGTTATCACCAGTTGTGTGATTTACAGGAAACCTTGTTAAAAACAACTCCAATGTCCACAGTAAACTTTCAATGACCTCTTTTTAAAGAAACACACCAGGTATTTCCACAAAAATAAACCCATTTGGCCCTTATCTTTCAACGTGAAAGTGCTCCAAGTAATAATAAATATCGTTGCACTTGCCATAACTTCTTTCCTTGGCCATTAATTCTTTCCTGCTCCTTAACAACAATCTGAATTTGAAACAGACTGTTAATAACTCTGATACTGCATGTGATCCCATTGGGAACTTCCAAAAAGTGCTTACTCCCATGTCGGAACATTCTTCAACTCCACCCTTGCCTCACATCAGAGGCTGCATAAATCCTCATCCATCTCTTTGTTGCTGATAAGAGATGTCTGTTCCAATATACTCCTGGTTGACCGTTCAAGTTTATTCCTCCCTGAAGTTGAAGTAATCCACAACTCTGCTGCCTATGTACTAAACTGCACTGAGACCCAGTTACCCTTCAATCCCTAGCTCCTGACCTACATTAACTTTCAGCTCAGCAAACCTCAAGTTTCAAAATTCTCAATCTTATTTACAAGTACCTCCAGGCTTCACCTCTTCCTATCTCTGTAATCTCCTTGTTCCCCATTATTTTCTGAAATTTCTATACACCTCCAATTGTGGTCTTTTGAGACTCCTAATTTGAATTGCTGAGCATTGGCAGCATACCTTCAGCTGCCTTAATCTAAAGCTTTGGAATTCCCTCTCGTGACCTCTCAACATTTCTGTTCCTGTGAAGTACCTTGGGATGTTTCTGAAATAACTCTACAGAAGCCAGTATCCCATCACCAAGTCACCCTTTATTTACTCGTGGTAAGTCCTTAACACCAATCCTGCTTCCTCAGAGCTAGCTGTCAGATTGAGCAGAACCTCTAACATGCCTGTTTATATCTGTCAGCCAGGGCTCCCTGATTGGACCAGATTAAACAGCCCCAATCAGGGAACTCATATTCTATGAGGTCCGACCTGGCTGATCTTGTTACAATCACTACAGTTTCCCCATGGTAAAGGTGCTACAAACACAAGTTGTGTTTGATCTTATAGTAGCCCCCACTTTCCCTCCAAGCTGAAGCCCTGTGATCTATTTGTATAAATTTTGATTCTACTCATCCCTATAATGCTACAACTCTTCTATCTTTGGGAAACCTCTGCTTTTTATATCTGTTTCAGTTCTTTGCAATTCCAGTGTAACATTGTGTCAGGGTCAATGGCTACTCTGTCTTGGTGGTATAAGTCTTGGCATGAACCCATTGTGTATATTTGATGAGCCTCACCAAGGGAAATAGGTCAGCTTGCATTTTAACAGCTGGAACTCTGACATGAAGAGGATGCCTTGACATAATCGGTCAACATGGACCACACAGCTGAGATTACTGCATCCTCAACTAATGTTCATAGCTGTATACTTCCAGCACAGATGACAGGACATTGAAGCATACCTTTGTGTTAGATATGATTAAGATATTGGACAGGCAATCAAGGTGCCTGAACTAATGATCTGGAGTTATACATTTAAATTCTACAACAGCAGGTAGGGAATTTACATTCAATTATTTAAGTAAGTCTGAAATAAAAGAGTAATAGCAGTAAAGCTGACATTGAAACAATCAGACGCTTGTTTTAAAAAAAAAAGCATCTTGTTCACTAATGCCCTTTAGGGAAGGAGATCTTTCATGCTTATCCAGTCTAGCCTACATGCAACTCCAACATCACATGAATGTGGGTGACTCTTACTTGCCCTCTAAAATGGCTTAATGAGCCATTCTGTTGTCTAAAGGACAACAAAGATTGACACATACATCCTGTGAATGAATAAAATAATCAAGGCCAGGCACTCTGGACTGTTTTTCCTTACTTAGCTAAGGGTTTTTGCTGTTATTCGATGCCTCTATTGTCGGAGACTATTTGCGTGAGATCAACTAATTTAGTACAAACGAGATATTGAACCTAGTATTTCATCCTTTCAGATAACAAATGTAGAATTATTACGTACCAGTAATTTAGTACCACATCCAGAAAGCGGGATTTTCACCAGGAGGTGAGTGGTATTACCAGTGATGTTACAAGATGCATCATTGAGCTGTAGGTTACTCTCTGGCAAGTTGGCTACCAAACTTCTTGGGACAGTTAGAACCATTGCATTTGTTGAGCACTGGAGATCTATGACAGATAGCACAAGTAAGCTTTCCTTTTGTGCTGCAAAATTGTAATCTATCGTGTTATATCATCTAGTAATGTTACTTTGCTGTCTTGTAGGAGGTGCTTTCACTAACGTTGAACTCTAATTTGGACTGCTGCATCATGTTTTACAAACAATATTCCAGTTCTGTGGCAGGACAGAGAATCAGATGAGTGATCTAACTGCTGACTGTATCGCAACCTTGCAGCACACTGCCTATCATCGTTTCTTGTGTAATGCAAGTTGTGTTCAGGGTGGTTCTTGTGAACTTAAAAACTTTCTACATTACAAAACTTAAAACCTGGACCATAATGAATAGGCCATAAAATCCCACTCTCAGAATGTTGATGTTTTGTGTGAGGAAAAAAAAAGCAAAGCAGTTTATAAGAAGAATTCTGAGACTTTGAGAATGTTTTACCCCTAATACTGTCAGCAGGTTCGTAATACTGTCTGAGACAATTAGTTTTGTTTGCTTTACATGGTGCACACTGACACTGAAATAAAGAATAATATGACAGTGATCACATTGTATATGTATCAGGAATAATTCATAAGTCTTAATCATAAAAATATTTGTTTCGAAGTTGGGTAGAGTACTTGCGAATTAGAAGGCAGGATGTTAGAATTGGTTTTAAAAATGATAGGGAGGAAGAGTCCATGGTCCCTTTAAGGAGGTGTTGTCCTTTTCTAAGCTCGGAGATTTAAAAAAAGTCTGCAAGCAGCTGTGGATGCATAGACAGTTCTGAAATCGAATCATATGTATCAATTGTTATTTGGCGCACAACCCAGGCTTGTTTTGGTGTTAAGGTAACCAGTTTGAATATCAGCCAATTAATTTAAACCAGGACCTAGATACCAAAACCCAATTAAATTTAAATCTGATGGTGTTGGCAACCTAGGACCAATCTTATTATAAGAATACTGACAGGTCATCAAGGGTATAAAGGAAGAGGGCTTTGAAAAGTGGGCTTTGAGTGAACTGCCATCGGAGAAGTAAAACTCTGCCTGTCAGAAATCTTCAAGCTCACTGATTAAGCACCATCTAAAAAGGTACCACCACACCTTTTTCTAATATTCCTGATGCAAGCATTTGACAAAGAAAGAATTCCTGACCGAAGAATAGCTGAAAAGGCACGGAACATTCTGAAAGATGCATCCTGACTGTAGTTTTGAGAGTCTAAGTTTTAATTCATTTTTTCTTATCACTTTGGTTTGTCAGTGGGACTTGCATTTATTGGAACAGCATGCCATTAGAACTTTGTTCTGTTCGAGAATAGTTAGTAATTAAGGGGGAATTGTTCAGTTTGTTTGTAATTCTGTTAATTTGTTCGCTGTTAGAGTTAGATAAATAAATTGTTATGTGTTGCTTATAAAGTGAGTATCAGGGATTTCTTTCATTTAACCTCTTCTTTATAACAGATTATTAGGTGAAAGGCAGGTCATACCATTTTTCCCCAATTCCTTTTGCAGATTATGAGGCAAGGCGAGCTTTTCTGGGTGTTCAGTTTTAATTATCAGAGGGGTTTGACCTTCATGCCATAACAAATTAAACACTTAATAAGAACGCAAATAAAAATAGAAAATGTGAACACTTTACCGATAGCACATTTTGTTCTTTGTACACCTTGCCTCAGTCCTACAATTTGTTTCCATTTAATATCACAGATGTCTCAAACCTATTTTGATCAGGATTCCATTTACCTTTATCCATTTTTCCATGAATCTTACTAAAAGGACTTAAAGGTTGAATGCAAGAATTCTTACCTGGGCCAATTAGTGACGGTTCATTATGTAAGCCTGCGCCTTCAAATAAAGAAAAAAATAAAATTTGATGACTCCGTTAGTAAATAGACATAAAAGGGAAATAAAAAGCACCTAGCCAGTGTGATTGACATTTGCATTCTGACTTTCTGCAGTCTTGAATCATCACATACTGCTTCAAAATGTTCTGGGATTGTAACACTGTCCATCTGCTTTAGTTAAATACTATTGGAAACTTGTTTAAATCAGTTATTCAGTGATCTCAAGAACAGAGCATAAAAGATCCAACACACCACTTGCAACCTCACATAGAGAACTATTATTAAAGAAACTAAGTTTTCTTCTCCTTGAAGTTTTACACATCTAACTCTAAGCTGAATAGCCATGTCACAGAATTATGTTTTGTTGAGTAAAGTGAATCTTGCAGACTTTTTTATTTGTTCATGGACTGTGGGCAGCATTGGCTGGGCTAGCATTTATTTCTGAGCCCTAATTGCGGGGTAGTTAAGAATCAATTATATTGCTGGGGGCCTAGAGTCACATGTACATTCACAGAATCCCTACATTGCAGATATAGGCCATTCGGCCCATAGAGTTTGCATCAATCCTCCGCAGAGCATCTCTCCCAGATACCCCTCACCTGTATCCCTGTAACCCTGTATTTCCCATGGCCAACCCACCAAGCCTGCACATCCCTGAACACTACTGGTCAATTTAACATGGCCAATCCACCAAACCTGCACATCTTTGAACTGTGGGAGAAGACCGGAGCACCCAGTGGAAGCCCACACAGATATGGGGAGGATGTGAAAACTCCACACAGATAGTAACCCAACACTGGATTCGAACCTGGACCCCTGGTGCTGTGAGGCAGCAGTGCTAAACACTCTTTCGCCTGAGTAGGCCAGACTGGGTAAGGCTGGCAGATTTCCTTCCCTGAAGGATATCAGTAAACCAGATAAATATTTACAGCAATTGACAATGGTTACATAGTTGCCATGAGACAATTCTTTTTTATTTTCATTCAAGACTTCTATGAAATTCAAATGTCACCATCTGCCACAATAGGTTTCAAACCCATGTCCCAGAACATTAGTGCGAATTACAAATAGCATTAAAAGAGAGAAC
This sequence comes from Ginglymostoma cirratum, assembly GCA_024137785.1. NCBI lineage: Eukaryota > Metazoa > Chordata > Chondrichthyes > Orectolobiformes > Ginglymostomatidae > Ginglymostoma > Ginglymostoma cirratum. The sequence continues at coordinate 37,925,543 of JAHRHZ010000062.1, forward strand.
TAAATCTGGACCTAATATTTTTCTGACATATCACACACCTAATTAGAGACATGGAATTCCTTCTCACATTGGAATGAAAAAGCAAATCGCCAGGACTGATACTTACTTAGGACAATCCAGATGCACTGTGGTTCTGACTGTAGCCTAAGTGAAAGGAAAATGAATAAATAGGAATGATTTCCTTTGGGAGACACAGCGAGAACACTGAATTTTACAATTGATTGGTCAAAGGTGTATCTTTTCTCCTTGTCCCACAAGAACCTCCACAAGGCACTGCATGTCTACTGAAGGAATCGGTACCACAAAGTGAAATTGTCAGGACCCTAACAGCCTTTCCTCAACTCCACTTTCAACATTCTCAACCTGGGTCAGAAACCAATGAGTTCAAGTTCTAGTCCAGGACCCAAGTAAGGATCTAAACTAGAGCTAACATTCCAGAGTAGCATTCAGGGAATGTTGCTAAAACTGGACTATCACAGATTCAGCACTTCAGGTGAGAAAGTAAACAGTTCCACTGGTTAGGATGGATAATTGTAGATCTAACACGCTTAATTTGAGAAAGAATGTGGAGATTTCCTGGTGTCCTGTTTGAAATTCTTCATTTGACGAAAGGTTATTGAGATTAAGATGGAAGTACAAATCTGAAATTTTGACTTTTTTTATAGCCTAGATAAGAAATGAAGCCAGCGAGGGGCAATTTGATTTTGCACAGCATCAATGCAGCTGTTTCAATATTATGATGTTTTGGTTTAGATATAAAGGAAGAAGAGGAATTCCAGCTCAGAAGTACAAAGGCTACTAAATGATTAACCAACATGAGATTACAGAATAAGAAATTCAAAGACTGGAGGACGATAGAGGATGATTGGAAGCCGGACAGGAAGAGAATAGTGGGAAGGGGTCTTGCAAGAATCTTAGTTTTCATTTTTCTTAGAAGTTACATTTCCATAATTTTATGACAAAGTGTCGATTCCTAACTTTATAACATTTATAATTTCATATATAAATGATCAATTCGCATTAGTTTAAGCAAAATTTTCTTTAACCAAATACTCCTTTGCTTTTCATTAGGGATGCATATGTCAATGTATTGATTTCAAGGAACTCACTATTTTTGACTTCTTCCTGTTATATTTGCATTCCATAATTATATAATTCATGAAATCTTAGAGTCAAAATGTCTGTCCTCCCCCAACCCCAGGCAAGTGTAAATCTGACAATGACTGCTCACTTGTATCTCTAACAGAAGTTGATGCAAATGATCCCTTACCCTGATGAAGTTATTGAGACAAAGCACACTGCAACTTGTTTTGGAGCATTATGAACTCCCACTGACCAAGAAACATTTGTCGATACAGATTTGTCACCGTTGACACTCCAAATCTCTGATTTGTGTAATCCATGGGGACCCACTATTGTGAAGCCTGTGATTCTGACAAATAAATAGAAGAAAGAATGGATTAAGGACTGTCTCTTTGTCCTCCATATTTAAAATTGTCTGCCTTTACAAGCATTATGGATAGTTGTTAATGTATTAAAACTCAGACCTGTTAAGTGATGTGAATGACACAGCTAATGGCTAAAAATGATGTACACCAAAACGTAGAATTGCTTTTAGAATACAGAGGGGAAGGCCATAATAGAATGGCTTTGGTGGATTGGTTTTTCCTGATCAGCAAGTTATCTTGACTTCTACTAATGCAAACAGCATGTCATGATACTGTTTTGGATCACTTAGAAATATGACAATCCCAGCCATTATTGAAACAAAAACGATTATGGCATCCACAATGGTTCAATTGGTAACTACTTTGTTCATCATGAAAATGTGTCAAGATAATTCCAGGTGCACTCTTGAGGACATGGCAAATTAAATGTCCTCAGTGTTGTATGTGATTTTAAATTAGTTAATTTTGAGGAATGTCATAAGCACTGCACTGTACAATTTTGCATGCAGAACAACTTGGGATCTCGAAGAAGTGAGACCTAATTCCTGATCCTCCTCCAAGTCTCTGTAATGGCATCTATCATATCAATGTAACCTGTAGTTAGTGGCTAACATACAATAAATTATGCCTTGTCAATTACAAAATACTCTTCTAGTTATACCTGGGAATGGTTTACCTCCATTGCACTATTTCCAACAGGGCCTGCAGTTTGTACATTTAACTTAAAAAAGATAACAGCAGCAACCTTCCTCTTCAGCAACAGATCCTACAGTGTAATGAGTTGGCATGCCCATACAATATTCAGTATCTTGGGATAGGGAGGAAAGATGTTGTTTGGATTTTTACTCCAGATCACTATTCAATGGCTAATGCTGTTTGTGCGAGCAAGGAATGGCGACACTGTGGGCAATCAGTATCATCATGCCAACCAACCAGTCAGCACCCATTTCTCCTGTGGTGTGAATTGCTGAAGTCTTTTGAAACTTATTATTCTTGCAATTTTCCTGGTGAGTGAAAGTTCAAAAGCTTCAGCAACATTTCTTTCTTTTCAGCAATAATCAAGTTCTGTACTACAAGCGACTGTACATTAAAACCTGTGGCTCAATGGACAAAACTTTGGCCCGAGTATGTTCTTTCTCTAGTGGGTGCCATCTTGGAATTCTAATAGAACAGCCGAGGGAATAGACCTTTCTACCAAACATATCAAGGCAGTTCAGCTGTCAGCTTGAAAAGTACGTGTTAAGCAGCCTGAGGCACAGGCCATATCCAGACCTGCATAGAATCCTTGGAGTCTTTGATCATAAGATCTGACAAAATGAAATGCTGAATGAACCTACCCACTGGTCAAGAGAGTTTGGGTGACAGTCCTAGAACTTGGTGACTATTATCTTCCAGTTGTAAAGAGTTGGAAAACTCCACAAAATCATGTACCTATTGGCTATTATATTCCTCAATACAGCTGCTGACTGAAATCAGTGGTATGTAGTTATAACCTTGAGGAGGTCACAGTGTAATTCATAACATTTACAATGAAAAAGAGATACCTTTCATTTAGGCTGATGGCACTTATTGTGAAAGTAATCTCATCATAAAGTGAAGCAGGTATCCTTGCTCCATTTGGAGGTGTAGGATGAACAAACACAGGCCGGAATATTCCAACTGCACATTGTGATAATGACCCGTCCACTGCAACAATTGAAAGGCAGTTACACAAGTGCAGACTACTTTGTATAGAAAATATTACACATAAGGGTATTGTTCTGAATGTCTCTAACATGACTGATGTTTACTTAGGTTCCTTATACCGTAAAGCAGAGTAGAATTTGAGAATTACAACGAGCGCTATTACTGTAGGGATGCTTCAACACTTAGAATCATAGAATCCCCACAGTGCAGAACCAGGCTATTTGGCCTGTTGAGTCTACACTAACTCTCCAAAAAGAGCATCCCACCCAGAACCCTATCCTATCCCTGCAAACCTACATTTCCCTTGGGTAATCCATCGAGCCTGCACATCCCTGGACACTATGGGCAATTCATCATGATCAATCCACCCAACCTGTACATCTTTGGAGTTAGATGGCTCGTCTGGCTATTCTCCCAGAAGTATTTAATCCAAACATGTTAGCGCTTGCAGTGTTGGGCCTCATTAAGAGCAAATTCCAGCCATCCAATCGATCAGTGTTTGAAACAATGTGGTTCTGAGGCAGTGTCTCTGGAACTGCTGCAGACATTTTGAGACAAAAATGAAAATTTTCTGGTGTTTGTTTAGTGAGCACTATGTAAAGATGGAACATCAGTGTTTTAGAACACCGAGGTTTCTTTATTCATCACTGGGGGTAATGTGGGAAGTAGTAGGGCACTGGACGTTTGCCTTTTGCAAATTATTAGCCTAAGAATAAGGGAAATGCGGCAGAAAGTCAGGACTGCATCCCCAAGCTGCCACGTGTTCATCCTTTGTTACTTTCATGGCAGTGGATAGCAAGGTATGTAGATGTCCCATTTGTTACCACATTTAAATCAAGCTCCCAACTGGAATTGGACAGCTTGATTTAAATATAACATGCCCATGGTGAAAGGAAGGCCAGAGCTGCAACCTCTACAAGTCAAAGTGCTTTTAATAGCCTCCTTGGAGGACCAAAAGGAGCTGGAGTCCTTTCCTCCATTCCTTAAGAAAGCCTTCAACCTCCGTACTGCTTTCTAAGGTCACTCTCTTAGACTCTGCTATGATTACTGACTTCTCCCTTCCAGCTGTCCTCCTCTATGAGGCCCCCATTACTATTTTCTCAAGTGGTAGCAACCAGCCTGTGGAGTTGGCCAGCTGCCAAGTGGGAAACAGTAAAGTTATGACACAGTTTTGCCATTAAATTTAGTTAAATATCTGTAAACTGGTTGTGCTGAGTTCTTTCTGTTCTACCACACTTGCCTACACCTGCATCCTAAATACGAGGGTGCTCAGCTTGCTGAGCGTGAAAGAACAACAATAGTGTCACTACAGGAATGTTTTAATAATATCTTCTTCAATGTTAGATTTCTAAAGTCCACAATAGTCAAGTTGTTTAAAATAATTTTTGGAATACCACTTATTCAAAAGAAGCACTTATTAATCTTACCAGTGGCTTCTTTGATATAATTCTAAGCCATAAGGAGCAGAAGGCCACAATTTCCATCAGCAGTTGAATTATCCAGGATACCATTTGAGGTGACTTTGTTGACATCATTAATACTGGGCCAGGAAGAAGGACAAAGTGCTAAGCTTGCTGCTCCTGGCTCTTGTGTTGAAAGAGTCCAATGCTGACAAGACACTGATTGTGATTGGTGCACCCCACCTCCACTTTGTGGCTAAACAGCCTCTAAGTGTCACTATGTTAAACACTCAAGAGATGCTACTGGAAGTTCCTTCGGAAGAAGGGGGATTTAAACTGCAAAGATTGCTTACCAATGATCACAAATTGCATCGGAATGGAGCTAAGGGCTTTAGTGCTTTGATCGAATGCTGTGGACGAAGTGTCTTCAAAAGCAGAGTGCAGGGTCTGTGTGTCATCACTGTGTGTCAGGACAGTGGCTTCTCTTGGATAGTCTTCAATTACCAGTTCTACGCTGTATGTCCCATATATCCCGCGGCCATTATAATGAAGAACACAGTTTTCCTGCAAGAATACTTGAGTAAATGTTAACACATCCTTCCTCCTCTCCATATTCTTATTGTTATGCTTGCTATGGAGTCTCCTGTTCTAATGCGTACCTTGAATCCCAATTCTGTAAATTCACTCGGTTTCTCAATCTTTCTTGCCTTCTCCAATTGTTAAGTTTTCAAAATCAAAGCTTGAAGTCACATAGATTTGTTTTATATGTTGTTCTACTCTTTCTAACTTGGGTGATATCCTATGGCTTTGACAATTTGGATTCTTCAAGTACAAAAATGACTAATTGAACATAGACTTAATTATCATCAGAAGGTCAGATATCTCAACACCAGGTTATAGTCCAACAGGTTTATTTAAAATCACAAGCTGTCAGAGCACTTCATGTTACCTGACAAAGGAGCAGTGCTATGAAAGCCTGTGATTTTAAATAAACCTGTTGGACTATAGCCTGGTTTCGTGTGACTTCTGACTTTGTCCCCCAGACCAACACCGGCATCTCCAGATCATCATCAGAAGGATATGACTTGACTGTTTGAGTTGTATTCTTTAATTGACGCTGACAATAGGGCCAGAAATTTTACAACAGTACCAAAAAAATTAACAAAATAAAGTCAATCAAAATTGATTTTATTTCAAGCATATCCACATGGTTCATCTGATGTGATTTCATATGGCTTCTAGGCCCTCAACACCACTGCCTGAAACAAATAGGAAGTGGATTACAAATTCCAATCAGAATCCTGTGAAAACTGTGGGATTTCATCTGGGGTAGTGTAGCAGCACACAGCCCCTACCCATTTGTACCAGGTTTTGGGCAGCTTTGCCAGCTGTCTTCAAAGGGTGCTGGAGGTTGCTGCAAAAATGACTTGAACAATTTTCAGGGTGACTCTTCGCAGGAAAGTTCTTCCTGGCTTAACAAAAATGCTGCCTGATACTGGATAGCCTATCTCTCATCCACGGAACCAGTGGATGTTCACTCATCTAGTCCCATTCAGGAAGCTGTTCACTGACATTCATTGAGTACTTGCTCGTTGACCTTATTTTAATGACCCTTGAATATGGAAAAGAATGGTCTCCTGTTGAACCCATTAAGCAGGTATTTTGGTTGCACCAATAACTTCACACAACCGCTTCCTCATAGGGTGTAAGTTGATTTTGTAAGTGACAGTTGCTCTGCACCAGTAACAACCCAAAATAATAATGAGATGAGTGTACTCATGACACTACTTGAAGGAGGAATGCAACTAGAATACTGGAATTATTTCTTGCCCTTCTTCAAATAGTGTCATTAGTTTGTTAATTTCCAATGAGCTTGTCTGCAGGACCTTGTTTTAAGGAGGACATGTCCAACAGTGTAACACTCCCCTCAGTACTGCACCTGAGCATCAGCCTGACCTTCTGTGCTAGTGGACGAAGGCTTAAGTCAAGACACCTGAGGACTAAGTTCTTGCTGTCAGAGGTAACAGGAGCTCACAGTAAGCTCAACACACTGACTTGTGAGCATGCAGTTCATGCCTTCTGTCCATTTATTATGATCCCCAGAAAATCATGGGCTGTGTACTCCTCACATGACACTATTGCTAACTGGCCACACTGCAGTGTGGGGCAAACATCTTGGTTGCAATCTTGTTCAATAATTGCACTTGTTTACTGTTTTACAAAATAAAAAGATGATTTGTTTGCTTCCAGGCTTGCCAGTATATTGTCTGAGCACATGAAAAAAGTACAGTGAACTAGTCAAAGAAATAGACAAAAAAAAAAAAATTAGCACTGATCCGAGTGGCACAGGCATATTCAAATTCCAAACTTAGGTCAGGATTTTTTTTTTTTTTTTAAAATATGAAGCAAACTTATAAAATCTTTATTTATACATGAGCATTAGAAAGCTGGCTGAACTACCTGGTCCAACATGAAGAATGGTAGCTGGGTACAGTGGGCACATTCATGTCTTGCTGTTTGTCCATAACGACATCTCAGAATATCTCCATCCTTCTCATATATGGTAAGGTTATACTTGGCAGTGCAATTCTGAGGCACCCTGTTGAAACAGAGCAAAGAAATAAAAATGAAGTCTTTGGGCAGTAAATTAATCCAATCAGCAGTATAACGAACACCATGGTGATGATAACTTTCTGTAACTGTTCACTCTTTTTGTTTTTTTAAATTGAGTGCATCATGCCAGTTAACCTTGCTTTATAAGGTATTGCTTCATGAGGTCTCTGAATACAGCTCTCTTTGCTTCCTTCTGTCTCTCTGCAAAAAAAATACTGCAAGGGATGCAAAGCTAGTATCTGGCATCACTCTTCAATGCCCATACTTGGGCAACTTTGTAGAATTGAGTAAAGCTCACTTCACACATCCACAATAAAAGGTTAACTATTTTTCAATTGCACTGAAGTTTATTGATTCAATTCTAGTTAAGTATGCACAATAGGCCAAATACTCAATGTTTGAGTATAACTTTTTGGCTTGATAATCCTTCAAATAGCAGTCAGTCAGTCAGTCAGTCAGTCAGTGCAGAGCCTTGATTTTTAGGGAGTTTATTTATATCATGTAAAATAGTTTGCATGGAAACTGTTTAATCGGCATTGATGGAAGAAAATTTTCCATTGCTTTTTTGTTTCTGAAGCAGAGTCGGCATTTAACATGATAATGTAAGAAATACAAGCAGGAATTCCAGAAGTGAAGTACGACTGTACTGCCTTGGCATTAAAACAGCCTTTGACTAAGTATGGCATCAAGGCACTCTAATCAAAGTCAATAGTAATCAGGGGGAAAATTCTCTACTTATTGGAGTTTAACCTAGCACAAAGGAAGGTAGTTGTGGCTGTTCGAGGCTAATCATCTCAGTCACAGGACAGTTCTGCAGGAGTCTCTAAAACTAGTGACCAAGATCCAACAATCTTCAATTGTTCCATAAATGACCTTCCTTCCATCATAAGTTCCAAAGTGGAGATGTTCATGGATAATTGTGTCCAGTGTAAATCACAATCCTCAGATAATAAATCTGTCTATACCCATACGCAACAAGATCAACAACATTCAGGCTGGCTAAAGAATATTCATGCCAAACAAATACTAGGTATTGACCACCTCCAATACAAGAGAAACTAACCATTGCTCCTTGACATTCAGTGGCACTATCACTGTTGAATCCCACACCAACATCCTAGGGGTTGCCATTGACTGCTAAGTCAACTGGTCTAGCCATACAAATATATTGTTGGTACAACAGCAAGTCTAAAGCAGGGAATACCATAGAGATTAACCACTTCCCCGCAACACCAAAGCCTGTCCACCACATACAAGGAACAAGTCAGGAGTGTGAAGAAATGTTCGCCAATTTCCTGTGTAAGTGTGGCTCCAAAAATAATCAACAAGTTCAATACCATTCAGAACAAAGCAGTCTACATGATTAGCACCTCAGCCATCAAATTCGATATTTACTCCCTTCAACTTTGGTACACAGTGGCACTGGAACACAGCAGCAACGGTGTGTACCATCTATGTGAGAGCTTTCTAAATTACTTTCCAGATGCTAGTAAAAGAAAACAAAATAGCAAATATCTCTACATTGTAACATTCAGTATACATTTCTTAATGTTTGTGCCTAATAGAACAATATAAAGTACATCATACAAATATGAAAAGCTGTGTTTTCAAAATAATTTGTAAAAATGTTATTACATGTATGGATTCCATACAGTGTGGAAGCAGGCCATTCAGCCTATCGAGTCCACACAGTGGCTGAAGAGCGTTACAGCCAAACCCTGCATACCCAATGGATAATCCACCTAGCCTGCACAGCCCTGGACAATTTAGCACAGCCAATCCACCCAACCTGCACATCTTTGGACTGTGGGAAGAAACCAGGCACCCAGAGGAAACCCACACAGACACAGGGAGAATGTGCAAACTCCACAACCAAGGCTGGAATCAAACCTGGGTCCCTGGCGCTGTGAGGCTGCAGTGCTAATCACTGAGCTACCATGTACTCCTGTGGTTTTCAGCCAAGTTGTCCATGCACCCTGATGACAAAAGACTCAGTAAGGCTTCTCTCCCCACAACTGCTTCAATATAACCAGCTTCTCTACTCCCTGCATGCTGTAATCAGCCCCACTTCTACCACAGTCACTCTTCCCTCCTCATACCACTGCCATTACCACTCTCCAATTAGGCTAGTTGCTGATGCCCGTGAAGCAGAGTTTCTATCCCAGCTAAGTAGCTATATTTTTTCATCTTTTCATGGAATACAGGCATTGTTAGCAAGGCCAGCTTTTATTGCCCATCTTTAATTGCCCTTGAGAAGATGATAATGAGCTGTCCAGTTGAAACGTTGCACTCCTTCTAGTGCATTGTTATGCACTGCTACAACACACACACACACACACACACACACACACACACACACACACACATCCTGTAAACTTTGAACACAACACTTACTTTCCCAGCTTAGTAATATAACCTGTTTTTCACCCTTGCTCAGTCAGCGACTCACCTTGCTTCTGCCGCACCAAGCTCGTACACAAACATTTCAGGCCCACATAGCATTCGTCACTAGAACTGCCTCCTCAGGTTAAAGGGTCTTGAAATTTCCACTCACCACTTTGCTGATGGCATCAACCCAATGGTGTATAGGACTGTTCCATCAGCCTCGTTTCCATTGTTTTCATTGCTGCCTAGGAAGGAAAGGGAGGTTGCCACCCCAAATGCTCTATATGTGACTTCATGTGCAGTCACAACCCACAATTTTGCAACCTCTGCTGTTCAAGATGCATTGAAGCAACTTCAAGGTCCCTATGACAGCACCTTTCAAATCTGCCAGCTCCATAACCTAGAACAAAACAACAGACACATTGAAACATCCACGTCCCAGTTTCTGTTGAGGCCACAGGTCATTCTGACTTGCAAATATACCATTACTTCCTTAATGTCACGCAGACAAAATACTTGAACTTCCTTTTAGATACACCTGTACAGACACTACACAGACAACAGAAATTCAAGAAAGGCACCCCACACTTCCTGCTCAAGGACAATTCGGGATGGACAATAAATGTTGGCCTTATGAATGACGTGTACACCCCCTGAACAAATTAAAAAAGAACTGGCCATTGGTTCTTTGAGCCTGCTCCACCATTCCATGAGATCATGGTTGATCATAGCTCAACGAATCTTTTCCTCACTGTCCCCATATCCTTGATTCTTTCATATCCAAAAATCTATAGTTCTCAATCTCTCCTCATGCAGCAGCTAGGCTGAGTCTGCACCAGGTGGTGAGGGTATCAAGAAGAGTGAAAAAAACATACTTGACCACATCCTCACCAGTCTGCCTGCTGCAGATGCGCTTGTTCGTGACAGCATTAGCAAGGATCACCACTGAATAGTCCTTGTATACATAAAATCCTGTCTTCACATTGAGAATACTCTCCATCAGGTTGTGTGGTACTGTATTCAAACAAACCTAGCAATTCAAGACTGGACAGCCATGGGGTAGGTGGACTATCATGAGCAGCAGAATTGTACTCCAACATCGTCTGCAACCTTATGGCTTGGCATATCCCCCACTCTTATCATTATCATCAACACAGGGAATCAATGAAGAGTACAGGAGGGCATGCCAGGAATGGCACCAGGTATCCATAAGAATGAAGTGTCAATCCTGGTGAAGCTACAGCATATGAATACCAAAAATAGTATAAGCAGCAAGTGATTGTCAGGACTAAGCAATTCCTGAACAAATGGATTAGGTCCAAGATCTGCAGTCCAGCCACATCCACACGTGAATGGTAATGGACAACTGCAATTCAATGAAGCAAGAAGTTCCACAAATATCTGTATCCTCAATGATAGGGGAGCCCAACAAAAAAGATAAGTTTGAAGAATTCTTTAGCCTGAAACGCTAAGCAGCTGATCAATTTCATCCTCTTCTAGTGGGCTCCAGTATCACAGATGCCAGTCTTCAGTAATTCAACTCACTCCACGTGATATCAACAAATGGCTGGAAGCACTGGATATAGGTAGTTCTCCTATAATGCGATAGTTGCATTCTTGCATGACCTTGCACTAAATATTGCGCTATATAAAATCGCCATAGATAATCGCATTATAGGGAAATTGCGATGCCTGTGCAGCAGGAAATTCACATTATCCAAACAGCATCCACTATTCATTGATCGCAATACAGCCAATTCGTGTTAACGAAACACGCGTTATAGCAGAAATACCTGTACTCCATAGGCTCCGATAACATTCCCACATAAGTAATTGAGACTTGTGCTTCAGAATGTCATGCCCCTAGTCAAGCTGTTCAAGTACAGCTACAATACTGGTATCTACCTAATAATGTGGAAAACTGCCCAGGTATGTCCTTGACATAAAAGGGAGGACAAATCCAAACCAGCCAATTGCCGCCCCATCAGTCTACCCTCAAGCGTCAGTGAACTGATGGAAGGTGTCATCAACACAGCTATCAAGCAGCACTTGCTCAGCAATAACGTGTTCACTGTCACTCAGTTTGGGTTCTGCCAGGGCCACTCAGCTCCTGACCTCATTACTGCCTTGGTTCAAACATGGCCTGAATTCCAGAGGTGAGGAGAAAGTGATAGCCCTTGACATCAAGGCCGCATTTGACTGAATGTGGCTTAAAGAAGCCTTACAAAACTAAAGTCAATGATGGAAGAGCCTAGCACATCAGTGCAAAAGATAAAGCATTCACAGCAATCTTCAGCCAGAAGTGCCAAGTGGATGATCCATCTTGGCATCCTCCAGTGGTCCTCAGCATTACAGATACCAGTCTTCAGCCAATTTGATTCAATCCACGTGATATCAAGAAATGGTTTGAGGCCCTGGATACTGCAAAGGCTGTGGGCCCTGACAACATTCCAGCAATACTACTGAAGACTTGTGCTCCAGAACTTGCTGCTCCCCTAGTCAAACTGTTCTAGTAAAATTACAACACTGGTATCTACTCGACAATTTGGAAAATTGCCCAAGTATGTCTTGTACGTAAAAAGCAGGATAAATTCAACCTGGACAATTACTGCCCCATCAGTCTACTCTCGATCATTGATAAAGTGATGGAAGTTGTCATCAACAGTGCTATCATGCAGCACCTGCTCAGCAATAAACTGCTCAGTGATGCCTAGTTTGGGTACGGCCAGGGCCACTCCGCTCTTGATCTCATTACAGCCTTGGTTCTAACATGGACAAACGAGCTGAATTCCAGAAGTGAGGTGAGAGTGAGAGTAACAGCTCTGGACATCAATGATGCCTTCGACTGAATGTGGCATCAAGGAGCCCTAGCAAAACTGGAATCAATGGGTATCAGGAAGCAAACTCTCCGCTGGTTGGAGTCATACATGACACATGGGAAGATGATCGTGGTTGTTAGAGGTCAATCATCTCAGCTCCAGGACATCTTTGCAGGAGTTCCTCAGGATGGTGTCCTTGGCCCAACCATCTTCAGCTGCTTCATCAATGACCTTCCCTCCATCATATGGTCAGAAGTGGGAATGTTCGCTGTGGAGTGCACAATGTTCAGCACCAATCGTGACTCCTCAGATACTAAAGCAGTCAGTGTTCAAATGTAACAAGACCTGTGTAGAGTTGGGCTGACAAGTGGCAAGTAACATTCGCGTCACACAAATGACAGGCTATGACTATCACCATCACCAATAAGAGACAAACTAACCGTTGCCCCTTGACATTCAATGGTGTTACTATCACTAAATCCCCCAGTATCAACATCCTGGGAGTTAACATTCATTGGAACTCAATGAATGAAACTCAACTGGACTCTCAATATAAATGCAGTGGCTACAAAAGCAGGTCAAAGTCTAAACATACTGTGGCGAATAACTCACCTCCTGACTCCGAAAGCCTTCCACCATCGACAAGGTACAAGTCAGGAGTGTGATGGAATACTCCCCACTTACCTGAATGAGTGCAGCCCCAACAACACTCAAGAAGCTTGACACCATCCAGGACAAAGCAGCCCACTTGATTGGCACTGTATCCACGAACATCCACTCCCTCCATCACCAATGATCAGTGTGTACTATCCACAAGATGCACTGCAGAAATTCACCAAAGATCCTCAGACAACACCTTCTGAACCCACAACCATTTCCATCCAGAAGGACAAAGGCAGCACGTACATGGGAACATCACCAACTTCAAGTTTCCCGCCAAGTCACTCACCATCCTGACTTGGAAATATATCGCAGTTTCTTCACTGTTGCTGGATCAAAATCCTGAAATTCCCTCCTAATGGAATTGTGGGTCAACCCACAGCAGGAGGACTGCAGCGGTTTGAGAAAGCAGCTCACCACCACCTTCTCAAGGGCAACTAGAGGCGGGCAATGAATACTGACCAGCCAGAGACACCCACAAAATGAATTTAGACAAATAGGAATCAGGAGGAAAACTCTCCACTAGTTAGTGTCATATCTGGCACAAAGCAAGATGTTTGTGGTTGCTTTAGGCCAGTCATCTCAGCTCCAGGACAACTCTGCATGTAGAGTCCTAGGCCCAACCATTTTCAGCTGTTTCATCAATAACCTTCCCTCCATCATAAGATCAGCAATGAAGGTATTCACTGATGACTGCACAATGTTCAGCACCATTCATGACTCCTCAGATACTGAAGCAGCCCATGCTCAAATGCAACAAGATCTGGACAATATCCAGGCTTGGGCTGACAAGTGGCAAGTTATATTCATACCACAGAATGCCAGACAATGACCATCTCCAAGAAAAGACAATCCAACCACCACCTCTTGACATTCAATGGCGTTACCACCACTGAATCCCCCACTTGCAACATCCTAATGTTACTATTGACCAGAAACGAAACTGGACGAACCATATAAATACAGTGGCTATGAGACCAGGTCAGAGACTAAGAATCCCTGCGGAGAATGCCTCTCCTCCTGGCTCCCCAAAGCTTGTCCATTTATAAGGCACAAGCCAGGAGTGTGATGCAATCCTCCCCACTTGCAAGGATGGGTGTATTTCCAACAACACTCAAGGTACTTGATATCTTCTCGGACAAAGCAGCCTGCTCGATTGGCATTACGTCCACAACATGCATTACTATTACTAATGCACAGTAGCAGCAGTGTGTACAATGTACAAGATGAACAAGACGCAGAAATTCACAAATGCTTATTAGATAGCATCTTCCAAACCCGCAACAACTACTATCTAGAAGGACGCGGCAGCTGACAGATAGTAACACTACTAACAGCAAGTGCTCTTCCAAGTCACTCACCGACTAGACTTGGAAATACGTCACCATTCCTGCAGTGCCACTAGGTCAAAATCCTGCAACTCCCTCCTTAACAGCATTGAGAGTCAACCTAGTCCACAAAATGGTCTATAGTGGTTCAAAAAGTAGTTCACCACCACCTTCTCAAAGGGAAACTAGGGATGGGCAATAAATACTGGCCCAACTGCTGATTCCCACATTAAATGAATGAATAATTGAAAACAAAATTAACCTTCAACTCAGGAATCCAGTTATTAAAATATATTAAAAATTACAGTCCCTCTAAGGCAATTAAGCCTTTTCTAAAGTATGAAGATGAAAACTTTCCACATTATTCCAGGTATTATTGCGCCAATGCTCTTTATAATCGTAGTAAAACTTCTTTCAGCTTTTACAGTAATCTTCTTTAAAGTAAAGGATAAAGTTAGTTTGCTTTCCTAATTGCTTTCTCTATCTGCAATTTTACTTCCCGTGATTCATACATGCAAATCCATATCCCTATGATAATGAAGGCTCTCTCTGAACACCAATTTTACTGTCTCTTAGTTAAAGGTGACTAAAATACTCAATGCTGTTGTAGGTAAAGACACCTGTAATAGTTCACTTTAATTCTAACAATTTAGACCAGAACATTAATGAGCAGTCTTCGCTGCATTAACTGATCACAGTCATGGGAGATGGTGGTTATATGGGTAATGTCACTCATCTAGAAATCTAAACATAATGCTCTGAGCATGTAGGTACAAATCCTACTGTAGTAGCTGCAGGGAGTTTAAACTCAGGTAAGGAACAATCTTTGGGTAAGAACTAGTCTTAATAACAGTGACTATGAACTATCATCTATTGCCGTCACATATGGTTCACAAATGTATTTTAGAGAAGAAAATCTGCCACATTTGATCTACGTATGACTTGAAATCCACAACAGTGTAGTTGACGCTTTGCTGCCCTCTGAAATGACTTTGTCCAGAGGTAGTTAGGGATTGGCAACAAATGCTGGCCCTGTCAGTGATGTCCACATTTCTTGGAAGAATATAAGAATGTCTGTCACCATGTAGGTTGCTAGGAGGGGAGAAAATTCCTGATTGATAGCAATTTATTTTCTGAAAAGAAGAGTGAAATCAAGCTTAGGCTGTGATGATATTTCCTGTTAAGTAATATTCCAGGGTTTATTGTCTTGGATTATATGTGATATTTGGAAAAGCCACCTAAGAAGTCAGAATAAACATCAAAACATTAAATGGGGTGACAAAAGTTAACTTGTCTGACTGCTCCACCCCCTAACATTTAAATGTTACATGAGAAACCATTAGCTCCTACTTTTGTTTCACTGTTTTACCTTAAGACGGGTAGTAGAGGTGGTTGAGGAGGTGCATTGATTGCTACATTGTCCGAGCGATTTCTCAAATCTGCCAATAAGGAAAATGTAAACGGAAGATTTTCTGCTTCCCTTTGAGATCCCACTAATGGTGACCAACAACAACCAGATGGGCTGGAAAAAAAAATATGACATTAAATAATAAAAGTCCTGATGACACTCCTTTAGCCCACTGAATATCACACTGGATTCTAAAATATAAGATGTCAAAGTTGAGTTTGGGTCTGCCCATCACTTTTGTTGTTGAAGCGTAAATTTTTCGATAGCAGAATAATCACCTCATTCGATAGGTTCTTATTTGTGCTTCAGAGAGTTAAACTGATTCTTTCTTCAATCTTCTGCCTGACTGAAGTGGAAAAGTGGCAGAAAACGAGGAAATCGATTCTCATTTTACCTCTCCACGCTATGAGCTTTGTGGAAAAGAAACTCAGTAGATTCATGCAGGGAATTAGGAAAGAAGGGAAGCATGCAACTAGGAGGTAGCAGCACATTTAATCTAACTGTTTCTCTTGGTTATGACTAATACTCCCTTTAGTATTGGAATGAGAAAAAGAATGGACTTACCTAATGTAAAATAGACTTGTGTTGTTGTGGTGGAATATAATCTCTCCATCTAGCAAACACCAGGTCGCAGTGTGGTTGTTGTCTCCCACTATTTGCGTTCTCGATTTAGTGCAATTTAAAGCAACACAAATTCGATCTAGGCTCTGGGAGCATGGAAGGCTGATTCCTCTGTAAAACACATGCACCTGATATGTGCATTTAAAGAGTCAATAAGCTACATATATTACATGTACTTCATATGGAACAGCTAGTATTTCTGTTAACACAGCTGATCAATAAAAGTCAGTACCTGTATTGTGCCACCAACCAATGAAGTTTCCAAACCAAAGGAGGCACCAAAATAGGAGAAGGCAGTAAAACAGTACCCTTGCAGGAGAGCAGCACTCATTCCCAGCAACCACAACTGAAGCCTCATTTCTGTTCATAGATTGTCAATAAGTTCAAAATAAGACAAAACTGGGATATTTTAATGTGCTAGAAGGTTCTCTGATACTCTCTAGCATAGTCTAGAGAGTTGCAAGCAGAAAGATGAAAGTCAGCCATGAAATATATCTAAAAGCCAGAGATGATGTGCAAGAGAGCTGGATGTTTAATATATAATTCATTTTGCAGCACTGATTGGTTTGTTACTTCAACTGCTCACTCAGATTGGTGAATACAAATTTCAGGAAGGAATTTTATCTATTTATCTTTCGTGTAGCTGCCAAGATTCAACCTCGTGATTTTTGCTAACGCATGTAAGCCTAATTCCGTCACACATTTTAACTGTCTGAGAGCTGTATCCCCTTTCAGCATCTCAAATCTATAAAGTTTCTTCTCTTGTTCATGTCCACGTTTAAACACGTTGAATCGTGCATCGATAGCTTCAAATCAGCCTACTGCTTTTGGTAAAACTTATGTCTTTAGTACTGTTTATCTCTTATGCATGCACTAGATCTCAAAGTAATAAGATCAGCTGTACACTTGTAAGTAAACATTAACAGCTTTATTAATACAACTATATACAGTGGTGTGTAAGAAAGGACATCTTCTGGAACCCTATAGGTTCAGGCGTTTCTTCCACGTGATCCAACATCACTATATCATAATTTCTTACACACATGCTCAGTAGCTGTTTCTAAAGGTCTAGTTAACCATTTGCTCCACGGTACCACCTCAAGTTCTTTAAGGTATCTCTTTTAACCACTCGCATTTAACCATGAACATTGAACTCTCTTTACTCGATTTCATATACCATGTCCTAAATCCAACAAATCTCTTTGCTCGAGATAATAATCCCCGACAGCACTTTCAGCTAAACTGAAGGATAAATAGAATGCATTGGGTATCTCTTGCCATTATTTGCGAGGGTGAGCATAGGAGTGGAATGGGATGACAGGTTTTCTTCAAACAACATTTCTAGAACTCCTTCAGAAAGGAGAAGTTCTTCATAATCATCGTTGGAGCAACAGACTGCTGGACCAGGATCTCTATGAAGTTCTTGCACAGCAGTGTGGTCTGGCAGCAGGATGACAAATTAGTCTACATCCCATGTCAAAAGTTCATCCTTATCTTGCCAATGATCTCTGTATTGACAAAGGTTTCCATCTCCACGATTGTCCTTTGCGAACTAAAACAGAGATTTTTGTTTCCTCTCACAGGAATATCTTTTGCAATCATAAGGATGTCACCCACTTATTGTAGCAGATATTCTTCCTCAGCCGATAGCTCACAATGATGTCAGAACTCTGAATATTTATTTGACAAAGAGACATTTTCCTCCGTCAAGGTATCTTTTTGCTTTGTCAATTGTACAAGAACATTGCCTGACCTTACACAGATTTTTTTGGAAATCTTCTGTAAGCTTCCCTTTTTCAGTTTCCAAAGCTTAATTGCATTACATGACATGAATTCTTTGAGGATGTGACAAAACACATTGATGAACACAGAGCAGCGAATGTGGTGTATATGGATTTTAGGAAGGCATTTGATAAGGTTCCCCATGGTAGGCTCATTCAGAAAGTAAGGACGCATGGGATTCAGGGAAATTTGGCTGTCTGGATACAAAACCGGCTGTTCAATAGAAGATAGAGGGTGGTAGTAGATGAAAAATATTCAGCCTGGAGCTCGGTGACCAATGGTGTTCCACAGGGACCTGTTCTGGGACCTCTACTCTTTGTAATCTTTATAAATGATTTGAATGAGAAAGTAGAAGGGTGGGTTAGTAAGTCTGCTAATGACACGAAGGTTGGTGGAGTTGTGAACAGCGTGGAGGGCTGTTGTAGGTTGTAACGGGACATTGGCAGGATGCAGAGCTGGGAAAAGAAGTGGCAGATGGAATTCAACCCAGAAAAAAGTGTGAAGTGATTCATTTTGGAAGGTCAAATTTGACTACAGAATACAGAATACAGGGTTAATGGCAGGATTCTTGGCAGTGTGGAGGATTAGAGGGATCTTGGAGTCCACGTCCATAGATCCCTCACAGCTGCGAGGTTATGCTACAGCTCTATAAGACTCTGGTTAGACTACACTTGGAATATTGTGTTCAGCTCTGGTCACCTCATTACAGGAAGGATGTGGAAGCTTAGAGAGGGTGCAGAAGAGATTTACCAGGATGCTGCCTGGACTGGATGGCAGGTCTTGAGGAAAAGTCGAGGGAGCTAGGGTTTTTTTTCATTAGAGTGAAGCAGGATAAGAGGTGACTTGATAGATGTTTACAAGATGATGTGAGGCACAGATAGAGTGGACAGCCAGAAATTTTCTCCCAGGGCAGAAGTGATTATTATGAGGGGGCATAATTTTAAGATGTTTGGAGGACAGTATAGGGGAGATGTCAGGGGTAGGTTCTTTACACAGAGAGTGGTGGATGTGCGGATGGCGCTACCGGCAGTGGTAGTGGAGTCAGATACTTTACAGACTTTTAAGCAACTCTAGGATAGGCACATGGGGGAAATAGTAAAACGCCGGCTAGTTTGATCTTCGTAGGATAATAGGTCAGCACAACATTGTGGGCCGAAGAGCCCGTACTGTGCTGTACTGTACTGTTCTATGACTGATAATAGCTTGAATTTTAGGAACAGGGGTCTGGTTGAGACTGCATCAATTCTTGTTTTACTTTGAAATGGTCTACTTTAAACTCCACCAAGGCATAGTTGGACTACAGTTTGGTCCTTCTTTTCACTGAAAAAATGTTTTGCGTACTTATAGATTGTTGAAGGGTCTCAATTGTAGAACTGAGATGGCTTTTTGTAAGTTAACAATGTTTGAACATCGAAGTTTTGTACGTAAGCATAACCTTATTTCAGTTGATTTTTATTAGCTACTTGCCATTGTTGAATTGTTCCGAAGAATGTTTCTTTGTCCACAATGGCATCTACTGCTTGGATGCTTGCACAGTGTGGTGATCTGTTTTGAAACTTCCTTGCTGGCGGTTGAAATGTCCGATTCTTGTTTCTGCGAACAAACTAAAAAGAGCCTTTCTTGTGGAATGGATGGAACTGATGGGCAGGGTTGTTGCAGAGGTGGATCTTACCCGTTAGACTGTAGACAAGGACCAATGGTGGGAGTGGCACCCCTCTACCCTTGTGGCTATTTTCTACCCAGGACATTAGTAGCCTATAGATTACCAAAGTGGACTGAGTCAGAGTCAATGTCAATGAACATAACTCAGGGATGTTATCTGACCCCTTTAAAAAAAAAAGTTGGACTTTAAAAGTTTTCTGTAGGTGGCGATAGCCTAGTGGTATTATTGAGAGACTATTAATTCAGAAACTCAGCTAACATCTGAATCCCAGACCAGCAGAGAGTGGAATTTGAATTCATTTTAAAAAAAAAAAAAAAAATTAAGAATCTATTGACAACCATAAAACCTTTGGTGATTAGTGAGCCAGCTGGGTTTTTCGGATAATGTCCTTCAGGGAAGGAAATCTGCCACAGCTGCTCCGGCCTATACATGTCTCGAGAGCCATAGCAATGTTGATTGCTCTCAATTGCCCTCTGAAATGACCAACCAAGCCCTTCAGTTGTACCAATCGCTATAAAGTCTCAACAAGGAAATGAAACCTGCAAACCACCTGGCATCAACCGAGACACTAGAAAGACAGCAGCAGAAACAGCTCTGTCGCCCCTGTCAATCTGGGGCCTAGTGCTAAATTAGGAGAGCTGTCTCACAGACTAGTAAAGCAACAGCCCGACATGATCATACTCATGGAAACACACCTCACAGACATTGTCCCATACACTACCATCACCATCTCTAGATATGTCCTGAAAGGAAGCCGCAGCATAGGTGGCTGCACAGTGGTGTACAGTTAACATTGACTCTGAAGCCATGAAGTCTCATGGCTTCAGGTTAAACAATAAGAAAACCTCCTGCTGATTAACATATACCATCTTCGCTCAGCTGATGAAACAGTACTCCTCCATGTTGAGCAACACTTGGAAGAAGCACCGAGGGTGGTAAAACATACTCTGGCTGGGAGGTTTCAATGCTCAACACCAAGAGCAGCTCGGCAGCAGCACTGCTAATCGCACCCTAAATATTTTACATCTTCTTCAATACTGCTTCAGAAAGCCAAATTTTGCTTGCAGGGAGGTGTGGAGGCGGGACAACAAGCACAATCAGAAATAAAGGCTTTGAACTCATTTTGCTGATGAGCTCCTTCCTCCACTTACTGTTCCCAGGGCCGTCTGGGTCCAGTGCTGGTAAACTATACATTCAGAGGAGGATGCAAATTAAGCCGGTTGAGCGATTACTGGCAAGTTTTATACCACACGGTAATTTTGCATCTGAGAGGAACTGACATCAACGAGAGGTTAGAGCTGCCTTAGAATTGAAGAGGTTTTAATGGTTACCAGCTGAAAATAGGAGGAATACTGTCTATCTCACTTCCAAAGGACTTGACCAATTAAAACTCTTAATGAACAGCTTACAGAAAAAGAAACATACTATTTGCCATTTATCTCATTTTGTAGGTTTGTTGCTGTACTGACGAACTATTCCAAAAAACACAGGATACAGTAATACATGAATTGTCATGTTTCTATATTGGGGAAGTGGGCAGCAGGCCAAGATTGAATAACAGATACGAAGATGGATTAACCTTTGGATTTTGAGTAAACACATTTTAAGATCAACATGTGCTTATGGAAAAAATGACTCTCTGGCCATTAAATGAAAAGGATGTAAACAATGTTACACTGGATTAGACATGGACTGTGGAAACACTGAACCAAGTGGCAATTTTTCAATCTATACTCACTCATACTAGCTTTTGGCTTGAAGGTAATAACGTTTCTAAAGAAAACACATGGTTGTTAAATCTGTTGATATTTACATAATATTTACAAGAAATGGATAATCACTGATTTGCTAGACAGGAAAGGGATACTGAGGATAGGTAAACCTGCGCATCTCTTCTTAGCTCTTAACCAACTTCAAAGTCCGATCTGAACCCATCTGTGTGGAGAAATTGGTAAAAGCCCATTATTTATCTGAATTCTTTTGACAGCTTATTGTATCACTAGAAACCTAAAAACATCAGTATCCTGCTCCCTTCAAGTTAAATCAAAAATTACAAGTGTTATTCCATTAACTTCTGAATCTGTATCCATGCTCGAAGAGGTCCATTCGCATGTGTACAGACAATGAATTCCAGCTGTAGTTAAACTCCGATATTGCTGCACTTCTTCTGTGACATTGTCAGATGTATGATGTTTGCAGCCATGCCACAAACACCTGCCACTTGATTGTACCTTCATACCTCCTGCAACGATTCCACATCCTGGCTTTGTGAACAGTCCATTGACATACATATGTGTTTAACTGGGGAAAATTCTGACTTATCAATATCATATTGGTGAATGAGGTTCACTCCAAATGATTTTTTTTTTAAATAAGCATTTTCAAAAGGATGAGAGCGCACATCCAGACATCCTAGAAACCACAGCTATTATTAGCTTGTAGTACTACTTACATTTCAACAGTTTGGCCATAGCAATTCAATGGCTGAAAGAAATCATTTTAATCATGGATATACAAAAATAGTTGTATGGTTGGGTTGTCTGACATTTTTGACTAGTATGTTCAAGAAATAACTTGAATTTGTTAGTGTTTCATTTCAGGCCTTTTTGTGCTCTAATACCACTGCTTAAACTAAGTTGAATGTCTTCTTGCTGAGGGACTCAGCCCCGTTAAGTGACAAGTATTCTGACTCTTCAGAGGGTCAGTAACTTTTAAACCCAACTTGTGCTGCTCTTGCTAAGCCAAGAACTCTCACTTCACTTCTACTGTATCCTCTTCTTTCACCAGCAGGTATTTGCCTTATCTGCTCAAAAAGTGTTCACTGTCCCATTTATCACTGCCGTACAACTGTAGATCATGCCCTTCGAGGATTCACTCATGTTTGGTAATATTTTGGCTGTGCTTTCCTTCAAAGTGAGCCCAGCATTCTAACTTGTTTTTGAAACATCACCCACTGTACTTTGTCTCAAACACTGAAAGTGTTTGCATTCAGCTCATGAAGTCCTAGATTTAACTCATTCAGGGGAGAGAATATTTGTAAAAATTGCCCTCGAGAGTCAGACACATAACTTTCAGTGAGACAGTGGGATGAATGCCCTAGAAAAGTTAAATGTGACCTTTGGGCAAAATTCAAGGAAATGTGCCAAAACCTGACATGTAAATACCATCAAATCTGCATGGAGCAACAGACTGAACTACTCAGTTCCTGCCTCACCTGTACTGAGTGGAAAATATTCTAGAATTCAAGACTTGAGCTTTTGTAACATTCATCATCTTCATTGCATTGACCAATATAGTCCTCAGGTTGACAGGCATATATACTATAATACACCAACATCACATTGGGAAGAATTGCTCTTCATTATTTCCCACTTCATTATTCCCACCAGATCCACTATTGCTCCATTATTGTAGATGCTAACATATTGCAAACAGACAATAACATGTTAATTTATTAAACTGTCAAGCAAAATATCATCAGCTTTTGTTTTGGTAGGCAATGACTGATGAAACAAAATGTTCTCCTGCTATATCTTCCCCTACACCAAAAGATGACCTATAATAAAACAAAGAATAGTGGATGTTAGAGATCTGAAACTAACAAAAACAGAAACTCAACAGGTATGGTACCATCTGTGGAGAGAAAACAGTTAACATTTCAAGTCCAATGACCCTTCTTCAAAACTAGAAGCAGCTAGAGAAAGGTGGTACTTACACTGATGATGGCACATGGGGGACAAAGGAGTGAACAGATAGGTAAAGACAGAGCTCAGTCTGAGAAAAAAAAAGGGTAGACAGACAGATTGTTAGTAGGCCAGAGAAATGAAGCTGCATAGGTGATAATTGGGGACTAGGTGAAAATGGGTTGGCTTTGCTGAAAGCAACTAATTTCAACACAAAACCTAGGGTTAATGGAAGTGGTGGAGGAGGGTGGTGTAGGCAATAGACATGGAAGGTAGTGTGC
This sequence comes from Ginglymostoma cirratum, assembly GCA_024137785.1. Lineage (NCBI taxonomy): Eukaryota > Metazoa > Chordata > Chondrichthyes > Orectolobiformes > Ginglymostomatidae > Ginglymostoma > Ginglymostoma cirratum. Next base: position 37,949,320 of record JAHRHZ010000062.1, read on the forward strand.
ATATTGTGGAACTATTTAACTCTAGGTTGAGACCTTAAGACTTTAGGCTATCTAAAAAGGTCCCGCACTCCCATGGCACCTTCCCAGGCAATCACAGAAGGTACAACACTTGCTGGATTACCTTCTCCCTCCTCACCATCCAAGGGCCCAGACACAGTATCCAAGTGAAGTAGCAATTTACTTGTACTTCATTCAATCTAGTCTACTGTATTTGCTGCTCACAACGTGGTCTCATCTACATTGGGTAGATGAAACATAGACTGGTTGACCACTTTGCGGAACTTTTACATTCTGTCCGTAAAAGTGACCTTGAGCTTTCAGTTGCCTGCCACTTCAACACACCACCATGTTCCCATGCCAACATTTTGGTCTCAGACCTAATACAGTGCTCTAGCCAGGCTCAATGCAACCTGGTGGAATAACACATCATCTCTCAGGACTTCAAGGTTTAACAATTTGACAGCATAGACATCTCCTTCCATGTTTATTCCATGACCTAACCCTACAACTTCAGGTCCTGCTATGAAATGGGTTGCTTTCAGCACAGCCAACGCATTTCCACTACTCAAAGTCCCATTACTACTAATCTAGCTTCTCTTATTCCCTGGCCTACTATCAACAGTCCTTTTTTTAGCCTCTCTCTGGGCTCTGTCTCTGCCTATCCGTTCACTCCCTTTTCCCCCAAACCCCATTATCAATTTAAGTACAATCTTTTCCTAGCTGTTTATAATTCTGAAGGTCACAGACTTGAGGGGTTAACCCTGCTTTCTCTCCACAGGTGCTGCCACAACATAGCAGATATAGTTTAAGTTCGTGAATACGTTCAACTATATAGCAAAGAATGGGTAATGACCGAATTCATGAAAATAAGACAAAAGACTGTGGATGCTGAAGATCTAAAGCAAAAACAGAAGTTGCTGCAAAATATCTGCAGGTCTGGCAGCATCTTTGAAGAGAAAGCAGAGTTAATGTTTTGAATCCAGTCATCCTCCTTCAGAACACTGAAGGGTCACAGAGTCATACAGCACAGAAACAGACCATTCAGTCCAAGCCAACTATATTCCCAAACTAAAACTAGTCCCATCTGCCTGCTCCGTATCCTTCCAAACCTTTCCTATTCACGTACTTATCCAAGTGTCTTTCAAACGTAACTACGCACACATCCACCACTTCTTTCAGGAAGTTCATTCCACACTTGAACCACCCTCTGTCAAAGATTTGCCCCTCCCATCTTTGTTAAATCACACTCTTGTCTCACCTTAAAATATGCCTCCGGTCTTGAAGTCCCCCATCCTAGGGAAAAGACACATACCATTAACCATATCTAATGCCCCTCATGATTTTATAAATTCACCCCTCAACCTTCTATGCTCCAGAGAGAAAAAGCCCAGCCTATCCAGTCTTTCTTCAGGGATATGGAATGCATTGCTGGAGAGGGTAGTGGAGTCGGCCTCATTAGGGGCATTTAAGCGGCTTTTAGATAGGCATATGGATGATAGTATAAAGTTGGGGTGGAGGTTAGATAAGCCTTAGGTTTAGGGTAAAAGTTCGGCACGACATTGTGGGCCAAAGGGCCTGTACTGTGCTGTACCGGTCTATGTTCTATAACTCAAACCTTCCATCTCTGGCAACATCCTTGTAAATCTTTTCTGAACCTTTTCCAATTTGCTAATGTGCTTCCTTTAATAGGGTGACAAAAAACTGGACTCCGTACTCCAGAAGAGGGCCTCACCAATATCCTGTACAACCTCAGCATGACTTCCCAACTCCCATACTCAAAAAAGGAGTGAGTGATAAAATCTATACTTTTTAACTAACCCTGCCTATAGGTGGTGCAAACTTCAAAGAATTATGTACTTGAATCCCTAGGTCCCTCTGCTCTGTAACAGTACCCAAGGCCCCACCCATCATACAAGGGTCAATACAATGTGGAGCCGGAAGAACACAACAAGTCAGCCAACATCAGAAGAGTAGGAAATTTAGGTTTTGGGTCAGGACCCTCCTTCAGATTTTGAGTTCTGGAGAAGGGTCCTGTCCCGAAATGTCGACTTTCCTACTCCTGATGCTGCCTGACGTGTTGTGTTCCTCCAGCTCCACACTGTGTTGACTCTGACTCCAGCATTTGCAGTTCTTGGTATCTTCAATTGATTGTATAAATCCTGGCCCTGCTTGTTGGACAAAAATGCAATGCATTGTATTTATCCAAATTAAACGTAATCTGCAACTCTTCAGCCCATTGACTCAATTGATCAAGATCCTTTGGTAATCTTACGTAAGATTCTTCACTGTCCACAATAATCACCAATTTTGGTATCATCTACAATCTGACTAACCATGTCTTCTATATTCTCAAAATCATTTATATAACTGACAAAAAAGTGGAACCAGCGCTAATCCCTGTGGAACACCGCTGGTCACAGACCTCCAGTCCAAAAAAAAAACCCTCCACCAGCTGTCTCATGCTGACCAGCCAATTACATATCCAACTGGCAAGCTCACCCTGAATGCCATGTGACCTAACATTACTGATTAGTCTGCCATGCAGAACCTTGTCAAAGGCTTTATGAAAGTCAAATCGCATCTACTGCTCTGCCCTCAAAAAAAAAACTCAAATCAAGTTTGAGAGCCACAATTTTTCCTTGCACAAAACCATGATGACGATCCCTAACCAATTTTTGCCTCTCTAAAATCTCTTATAAATCACCTCCAAACAACTTACCTACAACCAAAGTTAGACTCACAGGTCTATAGTTCCCCAGTTTCTCCTTACAAGCCCTCTTACAAAAGGCACTAAGATTGGCCACCCTCCGGTCATCTGGCATCTCACTTGTAGTTATAGATGTTGTAAATATTTCTGCAAGGGGTCCTACAATTTCCTCCCTTACTTAATTCTGCTTTCTCTCCAGTGATATTGCCAGGCCTGCTGAGTTTCTTCAGCAATTTGCTTTTTGTGACAGAATTCACTAATTGAGCTTGGTCACAATTGGAGTAGTCATTAATTCAATATGGCAGTATGGTGTTTGATAATTGTACTAATTAAATTAATTTTGGGCCTTTTCTCTAAGAGTTATTGCCAGTTCTGCAACCCCAGGTAGCATTAGTTCCTCTGCTGGTACATGAGGTTTTCTTCATCTTGCAATTCCATAACTTAACAGCCTTAATATTATCATTAACAGTAGTAGAGTGCAAAACTATTCTTCTTGCTAATAGTTGTGTCAGGTTGAAAAATAAAACATGCTGCGTGTTTCCAAGTTCCTGCTTGTTTCAGGCAAATACTCAACAGGGCTTCACCACATAACACACATGGCAGCTGAAGGCATTCGTTGACTTTAGTCCAACTAAATCCAAGTTTGACACTTTTTAAATCATATCTGTTTGATACAGGAACAAAAATAGAAATTGCTGGAAAAGTTCAGGAGGTCTGGCAGCAACTGTGAAGAAAATATCAGAGTTAATGCTTCAGGTCTGGTGACCCATCCCCAGTTCATCATATAAGCAGTTCCCACTGCCCCCTTACAGTGGCTCCTGGACTTTATGATTTTGTAAAGGACAAAATCTCAGGCACAACGTTTCGCTCAATCGCAAAATTGTTCATTAAAATAAACCTCCTAATGCCCTAATTTAAAACCTCAAAACTAGCCTAGATTATGTAACAGCTTAAGTTAGCCACAATTTGTCCATGATTTAACCTCGGCTCGTGCCAAAACACACACCACAAATTTACAAAACCAGAGGCATAAGTCACACATTTTTAATTCCAGGCCTGAAACCTCTGGCATTGATGGTTACCAAAACCTCAGCCTCCGTACTGCCAGATTCGGTTGCTAACTCAATCCACCACATGGTGTGTCTTTCTGGAGAGAGCTGTAGGTCCACAAGCCAAGTTGACTGTTGTTGACCCTTCTGCATGACTGCAGATCATTATGATTTGGTTGGAACACTCAACCTCCAATATGATTAGGTCTTTCCAGCATTGATACAAGGCCTGAGTCAGACCCTTCTTCAGCCTGTAGTACCTTTGCTTCAATTCCATGCTGCCCTTTTTTGTAAGTGATTTGTATCAAACATATTACAGCCACAAACATTTTCCTGTTGTTCAAGATATTTGAGAACTAATCCCTGCTTGGTCATTTCGCACACAGTTCAGCTAAACATTATGTTTTCTATGCAAAAAATACCAGACAACATGATCAGATCACATTGGTTTTCAATAGGAAATGTTTGCTGATAGTAGCGATGCACCGCATGCTCTGCTTTACAGCGCAGATCAGTAAATAGAGAGCTGGGAATCAGGACCCAAGAGGGGGTGAGAGTCAGCACCCTGGAGATTGAGGAGGAAGGCTAGTCAGGACTTCTAATCCTTTGGCACAACCCGATTTTCTACCAGAATTGCACTTGTAGATGATGATTCATGTACATTCTATGATGTGTCTAAAGTCATGTGCACTCTCAGATTAGCGCAAAAAACTCTCCTGCTGGAGAGACAGACAGATTTAAATAATCCATTTTCTCCTCAAGGAAACCTCATCATCATAACAAAGACAGGTTCCAACACTATCGCATTAAGGTCAACAATCTCTTGCTGGCATCAGGCAATGTAAGGTATGGCAGCAGTCAGATGACGTTGAATCCTTCATGCTGAGCCACTGTCTGAATTTAGCTTTTGTGTGTGTCGGAGGCTAGTCCTTACTTGCAGCACTGTGTCCATGAAGTTTGAGGTTCTCTTTCATTTTTTCATAAAATCCAGTTGAAGGAGACTCAATCCTCCAAAATCAGTGACATCAGTAAGTCTACTGGTACTGGGAAGACAAACATCATTAATTCACAAGAATTGCTGGAAATGCTCAGCAGGTCTGGCAACACCTGTGGAGAGAAAACAGAGTTAACAATTTGGGTTGAATTCTGAGGGAGGATCACTCGACTCAAAAATGTTAACTCTGATTTGACTCCACAGATACTGAGAGGCCATCTCTGAATGCAGGGGAAGTCTCCATCACAGGGAACTGCTTGGCAGTGGAGGCTGCCTGCTAAGCAGGCAGACAGTGTCCTCCTCATCTGAGATTAGAAGGACAGCCTGGAGTGAAAACTAAAACCACTTAGTCAACTATCCAGTCTAATGACTTCGAGGAGTTTCATTTGTGGCTGTGTAAACTTTTATTCAGTAATCGTCAAGTTGAACAAGTGAGGTTCCACTCTTTAAATGGCAAAGCTGGAGAGGAGGTAATAAGCAATGAAGGGAAACAATGGTTTGAGAGCAACACTGGGACCACTGGAGAGATGTGCACAAAATGTCACATTAATAAGAAATTGCTCAAAAGGTTGTGTTAAATGGATCTCCCAGGCAAATTGAGCAACGCATGATGCAGTCCCATGGGATGATTAACAAGCAGGTAAAGTGTTCCTCAAACATGCTCTAGTCTTTAGATATCCTAAAGAGCACTTTAAGCATTGACATAGTCATGGCTACTGCTCTTCACAGCATGGACACTGCATCTTCCTCGTCACCTGCTCCCCTCTAGTACTTCTATATATGTTTGCCTATGTTGTAGAGAATTTAAGAGACCATGAGACCCTAGCAGGCCACCACTCAACCAGTCCAAGCACCAAAAATCACATCTCAAAAGCCCAATGTCCTACTTAACAGTAATCGGAACTGGTGACTTTGCTTTTAGCACTTTTGAGCCTCCATCAGGTAAAGCTGTGAATAGCTATTGCTTCAAGGAAGTTTCTAACACTTTAGAAAGTTTGAGCTAACATTAGCATTTTAAGCAAGCTTAAGAATGATAGCAATTAGTTAGATGTAATATTTTGGTAATTCAGACTGGAAACAGGCTAGCTTTATTCACATTGCACCCAATTTAAATCCTTTGGATAAAAGAGTTGATCCTTGACCTACTTTTTGGCCACTTCCCTAGGGGCTTCATTCTCCTTCCTGCATACATCCAATTCCTTTCTGACTATTAAATCTATTTCCATATGTTCAGAGAATGCATAACAATAAAACTAAAAGATTTCAATTCTTTTGCCAATTGCCTTAAATTTGTCCCATTTACTAACTCTCATTTACTCTACTCTTTTTGAGTAATGCAAAAAAAGGTCAACTTTCAACTGCAGAATAACCTCCTTCCACAACTCAGATTTCTAGTCAGTCACTCACTTTTGCATTTGTGACAAACATCCTAAAATTCTTTCTAAAGTGTAGGCTGAAATAAAGCTAAATAGGGAATTTGAACTTTTGCTGTTGTTTCACATGTTCCTCTTAATAAAGCTAAGAAACCCACATGCTTAAGTGTCTGAATATTTAGTTTTATTGTCATTCTTCGTAAACTACGTCATAATACTTCTGTAACACGAAATTTGAACACCAGTGCAAAGATCATGAAGCAAAGATTCTTTAGTGAATCAGCATCAGGACTTGAATGTTAAATATGGAAGACAATACCTACATGGAATTACAGAGGTTCAACGGCTCCAGTGGGCCTGCTCAGTGCTCGTTCACCCTTGGCACATCATTGCTAAAACATTTCATTACAAGTTTCCCTGGAGATTTGCATGCTGTCAACAATCCATTATGCAATTGCTTAGTACACAGCAACTGTGCGCTAACAGGTTCAACTGTTCTGAAGCTGACATATAAAAATTTGACTCTAACCATAACTGTGCCAAGCTGGTTAGAATATGCAAGTCCAGCATTTGCTTCTTGCATTACCACTCTAGGCAAGCGACAAGGTTGCGGTGATATCTAGCATTTGCTCAAGAGGAGCATCTCAGCTTTTCATCTTTGATTCCTAGCAAGGGAGCCCGGTTCAGTGGCAGATAACTCACATGAGGGTCTATGGCAGTCAGATCTCCAGGGAGTTACATGATCAACAGCACTCATTACTGACTTGCAGCAGTTCATCCTTGTGCCATTTTCTCAACTGGGAGTTGGCAATACACAGTCGTTCTAGGATTCCCAATTGCTATCTGGCTCCACCTCACTCAACTCATCTCACATTGACACTTCAGGTTCCACATACCACTTTCTCTCCTCCTTCTCCACCACCTCCCTATTCACTCGTGGGATATCAGCATTACTGACTAGGCCAGTATTTGTTACCCATCCTTAGGTGCTCAAAGGGCAGTTGAAAAATCAACCATGTGTAGGCTAGACCAGAATGATAGATTTCCCTCTTTCTAAAAAAAAAAGCGAGCTAGGATAGGCTTTTGCAATGGTCACTTAAAGTCTGATAGAGTATCAAATTCGAATTTCCCCAATCTGCTATGCTGGAATACAAATCCTATGATATTGGATTACTAGTATCAAATAGTGCTATTAATCACTACGCCATTGGATCCCTGCCACTCCCAAGCTTTCTTGGCATCATTGGCCTCAAACAGTACCCTAAGGGAACCTTTTTGTGTGGTCACCCTCCGGTAATCAATCAGTCTAGTCACTTAACTCTGGGGTTCAGGGTCCCTGACATCCTGTTTCTTATTCTGAAAGCAGATAGTCCAATCTGGGGGGAGTCAGCCATTTCCTCTTGGATACCATTGCAAATGGCTGACTCTACCAGATGGAGACACAGAGACACCTACAGGAAGGACTGCATGTCATCCGAACAGATAGGATGGGGAATAGTCATGGATGATTATGGGGTGCTTGTAAGCGTAAAAACCATGCTCTGGATGCAACTCCAGCTATTGTTGTTTACTTGCAGGGGACTATATTTTCTCAGAAGCATCACACCTTGTACATCCTTTCAGCACAGACTTTTCAGGAAAGAAAAAAACTGGAGTGGGGAGGTCAACTGTACATAGTCTTGCACAATCCTCCTACAGTAACCAGGTAGACCAAGGAATCTGCGCAATTCCCTCCCAATCTTAGTCGGAGGTCACTAACATACTTTTCACAGTAATTCCAAGGCTTGCTAGGATTTGGCACAAAAGATTGTAAGCTCTATGTTGGTGGAAATACAATGATATCAGCGCACCTTTGGCTTCCCTCACAGGCTTAGCTAGTTTCAATTCTTCAGCCAGCAATTCCATCTCAGCCAGGAGCCTTTCAACATTGTCCACCATCACGTGATTTCTGTGCTACAGGGTCGTACAAATTGTGCACAAAAGTAATTCTTTATTCCGAAGGCTCCTGGTCACTACAAAAAGTACAAGGGACTTTAGGCTATATGTGGAAAAAAAATTTTCATAGAATTACACCCATGGTTTACGCTAGGCAATCCTTTGTCTCATCCTTCTACATACGAGGTCTCTTCCAAAGACATCCTTTCCTCAAGTCTATTGAGCAATCCAGCTGCGCTGCTTAGTTTTATCCATCATCACTACCTACCGCTGGACATTCCATAAGATGTGTTAATCTTCCGTCTATCTGCCCGTTTCACCATTTTACATTCTACTAAAGCCTGTTGCTATCTTCTCACGTTTACTATACTTCCAAACTTCATATTACTTTAATTCCAAGTTTGGGTTGTCAACACAATAGTTGACAACATCCATCACCAACCCTCTTCCCTGCTGCAAATAACTATGAAGTTTGTTACACAGGCATTTCGGAGTTCTGTCCAGGCTGCTGCAGCTAAAATTTCAGGCCAAGTATTTGGTTGATTGAAATGTGGTTGTCAAGTTTATCACTGTCACCCTCATCCATTTTAAAACTAGAAGTAATGTTTGTAGTCCTCTTGTACTATAGAGCCTGCCTGTTGTTCATTGACCATAAAGAATACGGAGCCTGCCTCGAATTTTCCTCACTTAAAGTTTTCTTCAGTAACTTGGGATTCACCCCAACAAGTCTGTTGTTACTTCCCATTTGAGATTGCCAACCCTTTAAGTATCTTCATTTTATCCATTTTAACCCATCCAGTATTCCTATTATGTCTTCCTCACTCTCCCATCCCTTAAAAAAGGGATAACTTGTCCTCTATTTAAAACTGCAAACGGCTGGTAATCAAATCTGGCTAATGACTGTGCCAGTCTGCTCTTAAAGTGATACAAGGGGTATTTAACTGTTCTAAAAAAAAAAGTCCACTTACTCACCAACTGTCCGCTGATCAATATTCAGGATTTCACTAGGACCACCAGATCTCATGCTTGAATCAAGGCCAAAATATTGAGAGAGTGTCAGTGAAATGCTGAATTCTAAGAGCTCAAGAAAAACTGAAGTTAATGGCTGTTGGGGGAAATCCGAACTGTTAGTCTCACTAAGCATGAAAAGGAAGTTGACTGTTGTCATTGGACACCAAATTTTCTCAAGTGTCCTAGGCTCAACCATCTTAGCTACTTTAATGAGCTTCTCCACTGCCAGATCAGAAGTAATATTTGCTGAGAATTGCAGTGGTCGATTTAAACTTTTAACTCCTCAGAGAGTGAGCAAGTTCATCCCTGCATTCAAGAACACCTTCAACATTCCAGGCAAAAGAAAAGTGGATGCTGGAGAACTAATTTTTAGCCTTCACAAAAACATTCAGGCTTGATATATTAAATTGCGAGTTACATTTATCCAACGTTTCATCCCTATTTCAGAAATTTCTTCATTCGTCCTCCCCAATTCTCTTCAGGTACAACGAATGAGCATTGCTGGTCTGGATTTCCAGTGGATGATGCTTAACAAAGTGCTGTAGTCATTTCCTAGTCTTATTTCGAGAAATATTTTATAATATTGCTAAGATTGGTATATGTGATAGTTCTAATGCAAACAGTGTTAGAGAGACATGTAATCCTTTCGAGCGGTGATTCTGTTTACACTGGAATGCTATATTTTGTATACAGTTTGTTGTCCCTATGTAAATTTCAAGACAAAAAAGTTTGATCTTTTCCCTCCCATAATTTCAATATTCTTTCACAGCATATAGTTAAAACTAGTGTTTCCATTGTCAGAAATAAAAAAAGGGAAGAAAAGAATCAGAGTTAAAATGAGATGCCAATTTCCCACTGGCAAGTTAGATTCCCATTCAAGTTCAGTATTTCTGTAGCCAATGAAAATCTAAATTGCAAAAGCTGCTGTCATACTTGCATAATTTTCCAGTGGTTAAATTGACAAAATTAAGATCAAACCAGGAAATATACATGTACACACACAGAGCAACAAGTTCTCCTTGTACCATGTACCACTCACCTATTAAAGGAAACAAAAACAAGTGTCATGTGAGCTGCCTCCTTGTCCTATCAAAGGCCAGAAGCAGTTGTATCAAAGTCTTCAGTTAGATCTCTCCTGTCAACCTACGTGGGAGCCAGCCATTCTGCTAAGACCTGAATATACTCCTGTGCACGTTATAAAAGATTGTATTAGATGTGCATTACCCTTGTACGTGGCAAGTTATACAATGAAGAATACTACAAAAAAAAAGTGCTCACTGTATTCAATATTTTATTTATACACACCATAGCAATACACTAGCATAAATTTTAACTGAAGAAGGTAAAAGAGGAGATGTGTACATCTTTCATTTTGGTCTACAAAATTTGCTGCTCACAAATTATATGATACGTTTTCACGTTACAGAATTTCTCAACTTTAATCCTTCCGCAGACAAACTTATCTTTTTGCCCCCACCCTCAAGCCTTTACCTGATCAAAACCCATTTCTATTTTTAAGCTCAGATGAAACATCAACCATGCTCACGCTGCAGACAGTCTAAGCTAAATATTTCTGGCTTGGTTTCCTTTTATAAATTTTAGCTATTGGTGGTGTTGTACTACAGGCCAAACAGCTGAGCTATACTGCTGGCGTGAAGTGCGCTTCACATCAAGGGCTGGGCTTTGTTTAAACAGATCTAGCATGTTTAGAATGTTAAAATAATTAGTCCAATTGCAGTTCACCAGCTCTGGGCCAGCACAGCATCAATTGGTCTGAGGTGGAGGGGGAGGGGAAGGGAGGGAAATCAAATTGGAAACAACTAATTGTTCTTGCTGCTCCTCCCTGCCGCACAGGATTTAACAGTTACCTTTAAGACTTTACTTCTTGTCCCGCTAAGATGTACTGAGCAGGTTAGAAAAATCAATCCACCAAGCAAATAGTGTTATGGAGTTGCAGCACTGTAGTTTGAGAATTTCCATCCAGTTGTACTTAAAACTGGATCTTTCCTGCTTCAATCTCATGAAAGATAGAATCATAAGACCACAGGACCTTGCGGAAAGCTTCATGAAATACAAATAAAAAAAGCCATAATTAATGGCTGAGTTTAAAAAAAATTCAAAGCAAACAAATTAGAGTAGCCGAGATAAAAGGTACTGCAGATGCTGGAGAATCCGAGATAACAAGCATGGGGCTGGATGAACACAGCAGGTCAAGCAGCATC
>JAHRHZ010000062.1:37961010-38026094 GCA_024137785.1 Ginglymostoma cirratum
GATGCTGCTTGACCTGCTGTGTTCATCCAGCCCCATGCTTGTTATCTTAAATTAGAGTAGCCGCCTAGTGGCATTAATTGCTAGACTATTAAAAAAAACGCGAGACACCCAGGTAATTTCTACAGACCTGGGATGAAGGATTGTGAATTTAACATGAATAAATCAGAGTCTAATGATGCCCATGAAACCATTGCCAATCGTCAGGGAAAATCCATCTGGTTCATTAATGCCCTTGGGGAAGGCAATCTGGTGTTCTTACCTGGTCTGACCTACATGACTCCAGATACACAGCAGTATGGTTGAGTTTGTACAGGGTTACAAATGATAGGCAAGGAGGGGTTGTGGACGCTTTACTCACACACGCGCACACACACGTTTGGTACCACTTCAGGTTTTGTTTCTCAGTGGTTTGTACACAGGGTCTAGTTCAATGTGTTTGCTGATGGAGTCTGGTTGGAATACCAGGCCTCCATGAATTCCCTGGCATGCCTCTGTTTGGCTTGTGCAACTATCGATGTGTTGTCCCAGTCGAATTTTCATCCCTCATTGTCCGTGTATAATGAGACACATTGAGAATTAATCATGTCTCTTGGTGACCAATTGGTGTTCATGTACCTGTATACAGAAATTTTCTTCCAGTTTGGCCTATGTAGTGTTTCCAGCAGTCCTTGCATGGTATTTGAATATTACCCTAGTTTTGCTGATTATGAGTATGGATCCTTTCCGTTCATCAGGTGTTGCAAGGTGGTTGTCGGTTTGTGGGCTACTGATGCCTAGGAGTCTGAGTAGTCTTGTGGTCATCTGAAATGTCGTTGATTTACAGTAGGGTGATTAGTGAGTCTGGTCATGTTGTGGTCAGTCTCAGAAGTAATGGTGGATTGTGCTTTTTGGCTATCCATTCTTGTAAGATTCCACGTAGGTGCTCCTGTACTGCTTTGTGTAGCTCTGGGTTGCTGCAGTGTGTCGTGGCTCATTTAAGTAGTGTCCTGATGCAGCTCCCTTTATGGGCACGGGGCAGTTTCTAATGTGAGTATCTGATACGCGCACACACAAGTTCCGTTGTTTTTAAATGTTCTATCATTATGTCCAGTAGCCGTTGCTGTTGTTCTCTTCTTCCTTTGAATTTTAATCACAGTTCAAATGTTGTTTGTGTCAGTAGGTTTCTGCTTGTTTTAGGCATTTGATTAAAGGTCACAAAAAAAAAACACAAAAAGGTGTCATTTACATATCGGACCCAAAGTTTGGGTTGTATAATATGGAGTGCTGTCCAGTCTAACCTTTGTATTACTGCTTCTGCAATCAGTCCCATACGCACGACCAGCAAAACTGGGGTAATGTACAAAATACCACGCAAGGACTGCGAGAAACACTACATTAGGCCAAACCAGAAGAAAACTGACAATACAGATACATGAATACCAATGAGCCAAAGAGAGACACTACTAATTCTCACTACACACAGCCAACAAGGGACACAAATTCGACTGGGACAACACATCGATAGTCACACAAGCCAAACAGAGACATGCCAGGAATTCCTGGAGGCCTGGTATTCCAGCTGGAACTCCATCAATAAACACATTGTACATAGGGTCTAATTCAAACCACTGAGAAATAAAAATCATAAGTAATACCAACCACTCCAGCAAACCAAGGCGTATAAATAACAGACAAGACAGAACACCGATACTTCAGTAGAAGCACACTGACGATGTTACTCAGCAGGGTGACGAAATGTTTGCAACCAAACCCACCAGCTCGGCAAGCATGTCTACAATCTCATTTGTCCAACAGCAAGCTTAGTGTAATTGTGTGAATTCGATTTAAAAGTTTTTGAACCAATCTTCGCAACTGAATAATTTGAATATCCATCTTGTTTTGGTTTTTGAGACTTGTACCAATAACTCCCCCAGTGCTGACCATCTGCAATGCAATGCCTTTTTGTGAATTCTCCTTCAAAAAAGTTTCAGGTTTATCCAGAAGAGTTCATCAGCTGGTTAACCCAAGCTGTTGCAACTGCTTGAGCCTCAGCAATTCTAAGCCAAGGCACTACTAATTTGGAACAGACTAGACAATCAAAATGCAGGAACCCCTGAATGCAATGTACAAGATTTCAGACAACCACACAATATTAAATATTGCATCTGTTGCAAATGTTATTAAATCTATTATTTCATAACATTATATTGAAAGAAATACTGGGTTACTTTATCAAACATTGTTCTATAGTTTCACATTGCAGTGGTATTAAAAAGTTAGCATGCAGTGCAAAAGAGGAAAAAAAAAAAAGAAAGCAAGATTACTCCAATGTTTGAAATGCTGGTTTCAAGGCTCAAAAACTGTTCAAGTCATTCACTTATTCCCAGAAACACAACTTTAGATTCTAAAATCCTCAGACACTTTCAATACACATTAGAGAAACAAGGGCTATGGGCTCACCCAACTATTTTTCCCCCATGTAGCAATTTAGTTGATCAGTTTATATTTTAACATGTTAATTTCATATTGCAGCCAGCTATGGGAAGAAACCAAAAAATTTCCAACACAGGAAAAACTCCAATAAAGAAAAAAGGCAACAGCATAAATAGCCCTCTGCAAGGCATGCAGTTTGGAGCAATAAGTTGTGGATGATTCAGTCTACTCTGATCCAAGATCAGCCATAGCGAGGGTGCCACCAATCTTGTTTTAGCAGTTTAAAAATCAAAGCAGGAATGATAGACTGCTCATTAGATATGGCTGATATGTACCACAATTATTTTTTATTTTTTTTTGAGAGAAGTTCTACATTTCCCACAGACAAATAAAAAAGGAAAAAGTGTTCTTGATTTCACTCCTAAATAGCCTAAATTTTAGGCGTTCATTAATGTGTACACAACTAAATCCAAAAATCACAAAAGCACTTCCGGATCACACTTCACCTTTTTAGCCCACAGAAGTTGGTATCTTGGAAAGTAAAAGGAAATAGCAATTATTTACTGTAGTTCTATTTATGAATCTCTAATAAAATTTAAACACATGAAAATCCTGTAAACAAAACAGAAGTTACCTTCTGTTTGCGACAATACTCAACACCTTCAGTTGTTATTTCAGTGGTGGCTATGACAAGTAGTAATTTCTTCCCCTAAATTAATAGATCAATTGCAGTTTGCAAAATACCCGACAATACTGGTTGAAAACTTTCAGGAAGTGATCCATTACAGTCATGCCAGCAATCTTGACGTTCACTTCTGGATTATACCAGCTGCTTACAGAAAGTATGCACAGCCACCCACAAACCTGTTGCTTGGGGCAGCTGAAGCACATGAATCAGTAGGCATTTTCTATCCAAAGTCCCAACAGAACCATATTTAGAAGAAGCCTGGCAGAGAGCAGTGGTCTTGTCAGAATGTGATGAGATTGAAAAAAAAAAACAACCAAAACTAGAAAATAATACCAGAACAATGATAACTTCTAGCCAGATGACCCTTTACAAATCAACATTGTCTGTTCTCTGCTCTTTTGACTCTATCATTGGCATTAATTCCTTCAGCTATTACACTGCTCCTCTGGAACCTAAATTATGGTGTACAGAATAAATCTAAAGATTTTGACAGCTAACTTCATTCTATTGTATCACACTGTCTAGTGAAACAAGTTTCTCATTCCTTTCATGCCTCAAGAAAAGTATAGAAATAACTGATTTAAAAAAAGACAATAATAATGGAATGGAAGTTTATTGCAATAGGATACAGTTGTGACTCAGGGCAACTCTTAAATATAGTGTATTAAAGAATCTCAATGCACCCACACTTGGGAAAGAGATTAAAATAATTCAAGTGGTTTTATTGTTGATGGAATTAGAAATGCAAGCAATTTCTTCCAAGGATAAAAAGTTTGAAAGTCTTACACAGACAACTGTTTTAATAGATTTTAGATTAAGCTGCAAAGAAAAAAGTTAGCAGCAACAGCATAGTCATTGTCTCCACCAAGTGGCACAGTGGCAAAAATCAAGGACAGTCCATATTCTTAAGACAGTTAAAATTGTTGCAGTCATGGATTTAAAATTCACTCAAAACATAAACTTAAGTGGAAATTTCCAAAAAAAAAAAAAGGAAAGAGGCTACAGTATCTAAACTGTATGATCACAATTTGCACTGCACAGTCCACTTACCAGAAAGGAGGCAAGATTTCACAAATCTATTGTACTTCAATTGATAACTTGCGCTAGGTTGGAAAAATAACACAAGTTGCTGCCAGATATTCTTCATGAATTATTCTGCTTCAAATGTCCATCCATCCAGTTAGGCTTTTCATAATGCTAATTAGATTATCTGTCTTTTATTTTCCCCCTACAGCATCAACCTCCTTAAATCTGTCATAAAATTATTGTTCCATCAAGCTATGTTGGTTATCATCCTTTGGACAGGCAGTGTCTTTACAATCATTGCACAAGTAACCAGATCCATACAGAATTTCCAAAGAAGAATTTGATTGCTGTCTTGTACACGAATAACTCAACTTACAATTTACCCAACCCACATTTGTTAATGCAACCCAATAACTTAAAAGTTTAGGAGGCCGCAATTACCCAAATCTCTTTCCACCTCATGAATATAAAAATACTTTAGCTTCTTGCACCCTTGCAATGCTACAAATTTGATCTGACAGTATACTTACTGTATAATAAAAGACCAAAAAAGAACTACTAGTGGGTTAAGGAATAAAAATTTCACAGCAAAGGCAACCAACACATGAGTAGTTTTATCCATTTATTAGAAAGAATTGCACTAGACTGCACAAGCCAACATTAAGTACTGCTCAACAATGGATATACCAATGATACAACCTATGGTGTAGTTTTTACATGGTTGGTCAAAGTGAAAGTTAAAATTTTCAGCCATCAAACCACGTGATTCAAAATAGGGAAGTGTGCAAGTAAAGAGACGCCTAGCATCCATTCTTGGCCGCAAAAAGCCGTTCCTGCAAGAGAAAAAACAAAAACGAACAATTGTCAAGACAAACAGAAGAGTCTGTTTTGCCAATGCATGTTATAAAACTCAGTCAAGTGTACATGCCAGCCCTTATACAAGAGCAGATACTCATGCCATTCTTTCAGAATTTAAAATCTAGTGGGGTACAAGCTGCACCAACAACTCCATTTCTACCAGTTTCACTCTGCTTATCCTGTATACCATTCATATTATTCTTAGGTTTATATTTGTTATAAATAGACACGCAATTCACTTATTGCAACTTAGTTAAGTGACTGTATGGTGAAGCAGCTCATTTGAATTAAAACATGCCAACAATGCTGCCTTTGATTGGTTACCAGGTAGTACTTCAGGTGAAAAGTTAAGTGCTATTAGGTTTTTCTAGCTGATATGCAGTTTACAAAAAAAGCTTGTTTAAAAGTAGATTACATTTCCCACAGGTGTTGTTGCTAGATTCTTTTCTCCTCCAATACGTTCTTGATCTATTTGTTCCAGACATCCACATTAGCAAGAATGAAGACACATTTTCACCTAAACCACTTGCTAAGGAACAGTGCTTTTAGACACTTCTAATGCAGCCTGTGCAGTCCAGCTAACATGCTTTATTTAAATGGCTAGCCATTCAACATTCCATAAAGTGCTTTTGACTTGCCAAATTTGTTTTAGTGTTCGAGTATTTTGTGATGTTGAAGGGAGTGTAATCTGACATGTATGGAGACCACCACCAGGAAGCCTGCTAGAGTTATGGAAGCTTTAACTGCAGTCCTTTACCTGCAACATTTAAAAATAAAAGTAAAAGTAAAATAGAGTGAAAGCAGGAACAGGGTACTAATTTGGACATTCAGCCATCATACTGAATAGTAGTGCAGGTTTGAAGGGCTAAATGGACTACTCAGAAACCTATAAAATAGGAGCCAGTCTTAATGTTAGAGTCATAGTCAGTTTTACAGCACAGAAACAGACCCTTTGGTCTGACTCATCCATGTTAACTAGATATCCTAAATTAATCTAGTCCCATTTGCCAGCATTTGGCACACATCCCTCTTAACCCTTCCTATTCATGTACTCATCGAGATGCCTTCTAAATAACTGTTATTGTACCAGCCTCCACCACCTCATTCTATACGCACACCACTCTCTGCATGAAAAAGTTGTCCCTTTGGCCCCTTTTTGCCCCCCTTCTCACCGTAAACCTGTGCCCTCATGTTTTGGACTCCCCTACCCTGGGGAAAAGGCTTTGGCTATTCGACCTATTGACACCCCTTATGACTTTATTCTAGATTTTTGTTACAAGTGCTGCAACAATACACAGTGAGTAGTGCAAGAGTTTCATCAAAGTGTTGATCGGACATGTATCAGGACTCTGGAATTGATTTTATCAGCCACCTGCTGCCAATTCCTCAGTGTTTGCTTGGGGCAGCAGTGACTAGTTTGGGAGTGGCACAGTGGGGAGCGTCGCTGTCAGCAGGGACCTCCTCTGGATACAACGCTGTTTTCCTCACTTGACCTCCTCCAGAAAACCTGGAGCTGTCTCAGTTGGCCACTGGTCCAATTGGTATGCTGCTCTTTGCATCAATTCCAGCACAATTGGAAGCGGTTTCTTATGAACATATCCTCCCACCCTTGTAAAAGTCATCCAGGTTAGCTGAAGTGTGTGCTATCCGAACACACTACTGGATTATCCATTGGGCATTAAGTGGCAGTTAGCAGTGCTTTCATTCAGGTGATAAGGCAGCACAAGATTTGCACTTCAAGGGGATATGATAACTGGAATACATCAGAAGTAGTTAAATTTAAGCTCCAAAATTTTCTGCCTAGTTGATATTCCAATTCAGCACTCTATCCTATGTGCCAATTTTCATACATACCTTTAGCATGTTTTCTAGTTTAACAGCATCAGCTGAAAACTTGCGGATCCCATCAGACAGTTTTTCCACAGCCATTTGGTCCTCATTGTGATGCCACCGAAAGGTCTGCTCGTTCATTTCGACTTTCTGTAGGTCAAGTGCTTGGGCTGCACACGAGTAAATAAGAACTTTTAGGATTTAGGTTTTTTTATTAATATAACTACAAATGACAAGTCATTCCTGAACTTAAAACTCAAGAACAGTTTGTGTACAGAAATTTCAATCACTACAGTCACCTGGAGCAAGAAGAATGAAAGATCATAAGTCAAGAGGAACCAAAGTTAACAGCATTTAACAGAACAACACATTAAACCACAAGTCTCAAGATAATTAATAGTTACGCGTGTACTGCCCTCCCAGGGTCGTAGGTGCGTATGTGTGTTTGGATGAGAGCCTTCCCCAGCATTGTGCTGGCACGAACGATACACGGAGCGGCACTGCAGCGCTCACAGACAACGCGCACACACACGCACACACGCAAGATCCAGAAGTCTAAGCCAATGGAACGTCAGGTCGGATCAGCAATGGACTAAACTGTGCTGCAGGTGAAGAGATTTTTTTTTTTTTGATTACAAGTGTCAAGGCTCACACAAGTGACAGGCATGGCACAAATACTTGAGTGGTGAGGAGGAATGGAGTGATTTTAAGCAATTTTTTGTGGTCTGCCCCTAACCCTGCTCTTCCCATAGGCCCCATTATTTCTAGGGTGATTCTCTATAATTCAATCTTGTGCTGGAACGCAAGTATCACATTATTTCTTCCTTTTTTTGCTGGCTTTTAAAAAAAAAAAAGGCCAAATCTCTAGACCAGTTATTATCTGTCATATTACACATCTTGTCCTTTAGAACAGTTCGATCTTCAACTTCTCTAGAAAGCCATGGATGGAGTTTTTGCTGAATTTTATTGGATGAGCGTTTTAGTGGAACATTTTACATTGCTGTTTTAGTGTATCCCTTTCTTTAAGGAAGTAATCTGCCACTTAATCCATTCAACCTTAGCTGGATCTTCCTTCAAAACTAAGGCAATCATACAGGTGTAAATACAATAGATTCTTGTTGGGGACCAACATACGCCTTGATTAAACTTGCATCGCCATTACGAAAACAGCAGCAGGGCAGCCCGGTTTGATAATTCAGTTGAAAAACCATCTTGTTTATAGCAAACAGAATGCTGTGGAAACTCAGCAGGATCTGTGGAGAGAAAAACTTAAACATTCCAAGGCCAATAAAAAGTCTTATTCAGAACTACTGAGCATTCTTGGTTTCGGATTTCTTGCATCTGCAGTATTTTGCCTTCACCTTACCTTTGTTAGGACTCAAAGCAGGTGTTAGTGTTTCAGTGTCTTGGCTAAGCTCTTCTAGCAATTTTGGAGATATTGTGAGATAGTCACAGCCAGCCAATGCTTTGATTTCACCAGTATTACGGAAAGACGCTCCCATAACAATAGTCTTGTACCCAAACTTCTTATAATAGTTGTAGATCTTTGTTACGCTCTGCACACCTATAGCAAAGAGAAAAAAAAAACAAACAGGATTATGATTAGTACCAACATAAAATCAGCAGGTGACAAGAAACCAAATTACTTTCCTCTTTAAAAAAAATCCCATGCGAGAGTTATCCGTGTATAATAAGTTGTACCTAAAAAGGTATAGGCAAGCATGAGAACAATGTTCTAAAAAAGTATTCTAATGTTCCCATTGAAGAAAGTTGATCTTTAAAGGTTTTGGAGTAGACTATTTGTAGCTCAGGTTGTGGGTATTGAGGTTGAGGTTGGTTGGCTTGCTGAGCTGGTTTCTTGTTTTGCAGACATTTCGTAACCATGCTGGGTAACATCCTCAGTGCAGCCTCTGATGACACGGTGTGTTCTCCCACCAGAGTTTTTAAAACTCTGGGGTCCGTTGAGACGTATTGCCTTACATTCCACTACGAAGGAAAACTGGAAGTATATGGGGGTCGAGTTCAATGTGTTTATTAATAGCATGCTACGCTGAGTGCCAGGCTTCTAAAGAACTCTCGTGCCTGTCTCTGCCTAGCTTGTCCCAGTCAAAATGGTGGTTCTCCTTGTCCATGTGAATTGAGATGAGTGAGTACTGGTGTTCACGTACTCTTGTTGTTAGTTTCCTTCCTGTTTGTCTGATGTAGTGTTTCGCAGTCACTGCAGGGGATCTTGGAGATGACATTGGTCCTGTCCATGGCAGGGAGTGGGTCTTTAGTTCAGGTGAGCAGTTGGTGTAGGGTTGACATGGGCTTGTGCCACTCTGATGCCCAGCAATGGTAAGAGTCTTGTGGTGATTTCTGACGTGTTCCTGATGAAGGGCAGTGTGATCAGTGTGTCGGAGCGTGCATTATCTTTCTGATGTTGTTCGTGTAGGCATCTTCTGACCCAGTTTTTTGGATACCCATTATCCTCAAACCTGCAAGAGGTATTCTTCTTCCTTTTGGCGTTATAACCTCTTAGAAGAATACCTCTTGCAGGTTTGAGGATAATGGGTATCCAAAAAACTGGGTCAGAAGATGCCTACACGAACAACATCAGAAAGATACTACAACACCCCGACAGACTCATCACACTACCCTTCATCATGTCAGAACTCACCACAAGACTCTTACGACTGCTGGGCATCAGAGTGGCACACAAGCCCATGTCAACCCTACAACAACTGCTCACTCGAACTAAAGACCCACTCCCCGCCATGGACAGGACCAATGTCATCTCCAAGATCTCCTGCAGTGACCAAGAAACACTACAATTGGACAAACAGGAAGAAAACTAACAACAAGAGTACATGAACACCAACTGGCTACAAAAAGACACGACCAGTACTCACTCATCTCAATCCACATGGACAAGGAGAACCACCATTTTGACTGGGACAACACCAAAATTTTGGGACAAGCTAGGCAGAGACAGACACAAGAATTCCTAGAAGCCTGGCACTCCATGAAGCATGCTATTAACTAACATATTGAACTCTACCCCCATATATATTCCACTATAAAGGAAAACCGGAAGTGAGGCAATCCATCTCAACAGACCCAGAGTTTAAAAACCAGGCGGGAGTACACACCGATGCTTCATAGGAGGCTGCACTGTAGATGTTACCCAGCAGGGTAACGAAACGTCTGCAAAACAAGAAACCAGCTTGGCAAGCCAACCAACCTCAACAAAGTTGATCTTTCTCTGTAACTATATTTAGGAAAGGCATGATTTGTCTTGTTAGCACAAAACAATACTTTTCACTGTATTTCAGTTCGTGTGACAATAAATCAAATTAACCAATGCTATCATTAATTCACTAATTCAAACAACATCTGAAC
This sequence comes from Ginglymostoma cirratum, assembly GCA_024137785.1. Classification (NCBI taxonomy): domain Eukaryota; kingdom Metazoa; phylum Chordata; class Chondrichthyes; order Orectolobiformes; family Ginglymostomatidae; genus Ginglymostoma; species Ginglymostoma cirratum. Next base: position 37,971,206 of record JAHRHZ010000062.1, read on the forward strand.
AGTAACATTTTAATGTTATAGATAGGCGATCCAAACAGAAAAAAGGAAAGATGATCGAAAGGTTTGGCAAGTTTTTAAAACAAGTTAGATTAAGGGATTTATTTAACAGATTCCCAAATTAACAAGGTTTCAGTTGCCCATCACGTAGTTTGGAGCATTTTAGTTCAGGCAAATTGCTAGTTGGCAGTTTATCACCACACTTCCTAATAAGCTTATAGCAAGGGCCCCAGATAAACACTACTCAGTTCAGTCCCACTTTGCACACTGAACCAGTGTAGAAGGTTAGAGCCAGAGATCAACTTATGCAAAGTATTCTACAGGATATGTAGTGTGCAATACTACAGAACTGAATATTTCAGCACAATTGAGTCGATGATTTGAGTGTTTGGGCTAATGTTACTGAAATATCTACAGTTTCAAAAAAAAAAAAAATAAAAAAACACGACCACCACCATACAAAGGCAATTCGCATGAACATTGTGAAAAAGTTTAACTCCAAATTACACAAGAGATAGCAAGTCAAATGATCTAAAGCAAAAATGAGAAAGTAGCTTTTTAGCAACACATGAGAAAAGAATGAGAAACTGAGTTCTAGAAAAGTTGAGAGGAAATTTCAGAGTTCAGAATCTTGGCAGCTAAACACCAAGAAACAACAGTAAATTTTAAAAAAGTCTGAATCAGGAGAAATACAGATGCCAGAGGCTGAAGTTACAGAGACACTGAAGCCAGAACATTGAAAGGATTGGAAAACAAGAATGAGAATTTCTTAAATTGAGACCTTGTTCAACTGTGAGCCAAAATAGTAAGTCAGTGCACAGGGGAGATAGAACATGAGTTACAACTTTGGATATGTTAAGGTTGAGATGGGAAGTTCAACACGAGTGCACTAAATAGTCAAGCTGAAGGTTTTCGCAGTGAATGAGCTCAGCTAGATTGGTGTCAGGCCACGTTAAGGATGTGGAATTAGGCTGGTTTTAGTGCCAGCATGGATACAAGTTCACAGAAGAGTCAAAGGGTGCACCAGCCTACTTTAGTCTCAGACAGTCACCTGGAAGAGGGATAAAGTCAGTGCTAGGAAATACTATTTCTAAATTTTACAGCAGTCATTTGCTACAAAGTCATTAAGGTCAGCTCAAAAGTCCTAAGTAGATTAGGAACCCAAGTGATCAATAATGTCTAGTCAATTGAAGGCCACAGCTAAACTTGTAGCAACAGTAAGTTAATGTTTGCTACAGAATTCAATGGATAGACAGATGTACCTGGGTCTGCGAATGGTTCAAAGCTTTTCTTATCTGTGTTGGCCACATGCCAGTCTAGAATGCGACCCACAAATGGAGAAATCAGTGTTGCCCCAGCCTCTGCACAGGCAACTGCCTGAGCAAACGAAAAAAGCAGAGTCATGTTGCAGTGGATTCCACACTGTTCTTCAAGGAACCTAGAACAGAAGTACTCAGGTTTAACTATACCCCACACGGAACACTAAACTTGTCACAGTGACTCAACGAAGATGAAGAGTACAGCAAAATCAGGAGGAAGACGATAAACATTTTTATTATTAGTTTGAGTATTTAACATAATTCCAAGATTCAGTCAGATTTTGAGAGATGAAAAGCCACCAGCACAATGTCAAGCAACGCTTTCTTCTGCCCTCATTAGGGGAGAAGTAAATGGCTCACCTTACATGCCATTTTTTGTCCAATTTCTAACAGGAGTCATGAATGGTGCTGAGCATTGTTCACTAATGACTGCACATCACATTAGTGACCTTCCCTCCATAAGTTCAACAGTGAAGCAAAAGATGGTTGGCCCTAGGACGCAACCCCGACAAATTCCTTCAGAGAGGTCCTGGAGCCAAGCGCAACTCCAAATACTAATCATCACCCCTAGTGAGCAAGTTATTGCTCAGCAAGTGCTGTTTAATAGCAAAATTAGTGACCCCTTCCATCACTTTAACTGATGAGGCAGTGATTGGCTGAACTGGATTTCTTCTCTTTCACGTACAAGGCAACAGAGCGATTTTCCATGTTGACTGTGTCAATGTCACTACTGTAGCCTTAATGAGACACCTTGGCTGGAGGCATGGCAAGTTCAGGAGTAGATGTGTACAGTACCATCACTAATGCTATTGGGATCCAGAGCCGAAGTTTCCATTGCCTTCAGATTATTAAATAGTTAGTCTAACTCTTGAATCGTTTGCCTTTGCTAGAATAAATACTTTGATTTCATTGCAACCCTTTATTTTAAAATTGAGGCAGAATTCCAGAAACAGAGGAATTGCTTAGCAGGAAGTTGAACTTCTTGGACAATTCCTTTGAAGTGTACCACTACGGGGATTCCACAGGGTCCCCATGTGCAGCCTGTATCTACATCAGCAACGACTGTCTGGTCAGCAGAACATCTGGGCCATTGCCTGCAAGGTTGATTCTGTGCACTCAACTACATCAGGCTGTTTAATTACAAAGCTGAGACAGCTCTCCCAATTTTGGCACTCAAGAAGCCCCCAAATGGGGGCATTTGAAGGATTGACATGGCTGGGTTTGGGTTGAAATTTGCGATGCCAAGTCTGTCAGGTTTCATTCTTTTGAGACATTTTAAAAAAGCAGCTTGATACAAAAAAAAAGTCACTTGCTATGGTTCTGGAATCACATGCAAACTGGACTAGGTAAGGATGACAGTTTTCCTTCCCTAAACATTAGTGAACCATGTTGAATTGGTGTGGGAGAAAAAAAAATTCTGAAAATTCCTCTGCCATGCACTGAACCCAGGTCCCCAGTACATTATCTGGTGGCAGACAGAACAACTCCGGTGACAACACCACTATATCATCAGCTATACTCAAATACGTTTTGGACAGACATTGGAATTATTAAAAGAGATTTTGTTGGTCTCGCAAAAAGTTACATTAAATATGCAATATTTATGGCCACTCAAAGTTTAGGTTTGACATTTAAAGTCATTAATGTAGATACAAAAATTAAAAAAAACAAAGACAAACAAACACAAATTAACTTACTTTCCAGCCTGGATACCTTCCCAAGTGGACGTTAGTTTGATGAGAATACGGTCCTTGTTAATTCCTGCATCCTTGTACATCTGAATTAGGCGTTGGGCCTTTTGGATCATGGCATCTTTGTCAAATGATAACCTAGTATTTAGAAAAAAAGGCACTTCCAGATAATCCTGATAAACTACAAACAAACGCTAGATTTCTTTAGGATTTCTTTTATCCTACAGGGGTGCAAGTGTCACCGTTAAGGCGAGCATATATTGCACATACACAATTGTCTGAGATGATGATAATGAGCTGCCTTTTTGAACTGCTGCTGTCCATGTAGCATAGGTACTGTTCTTTTAGCAAGTGATTTCTGACTTTTTGACCTAGTGGCAATAGGGCAAATGGGAGTCTAGTTCTTAGTCAGTGTATTTTTTAAACAAAAAGGGAGCTTGGCTGTATGGCATATAGGTATTGCTAATTTTTTTGTGAAGGGTTAAAAACTAATTAGGTCAGTATTTCTGGAACCATAACATTAAAAAATCAGTGTGACTGTCAGAAAGCAGATGACTGTAAACCCTCCTGAAGGACAGACACTAGCTTGCTTGTATTTAAAATAATCAGGAATAATTCTAGCTTCGAAAACTCCTGAAATTGGAAAACTTTAGGCAGTTCAAAGGCACGTGACTGCAGTCAGATGCCAGTATGGTCTCAGGGAAAACAAAAAGATTGTTCAGAGAAGTTATGGAATATGGTACTTCAAAAAAAAAGAAAACAATGTGAAGAATCCACACCAGGAGTGTTTGATGAGATGCTGTAGGTAAGAGGGACTATGAAAAGCCAAGATCTCAACTGTGTGAACATTTCAGGGAAAGAGGCCTCACCGGAACAGAACTGGAGAACAAGCAGTTTCATCAAACTTAGATTTTGAAATACCTAGAAAGAGGTGGAGTTGAGACAACATGAATTGAATTGTTTTTGCCATAGGTTTTGAAGACTTTCAAACTGTTGAATTTACATAGCTTTTTATTTCTCTTGTTTAATAAGATATTTTGTAGCTTCGTGTGCTTATTTCCCAATAAAGACTACGTTAAAACATAACACGATCTATTTGGTTAGATTTCATGCCTAAAATATTTTAGGCTAGAGAGATGCAAGTGTCAGCCATAGAAGTCATTTCTTTACTACATGATGATCTAGACTTAGCACAGGAGTCACAGATCAATTTTCAGATAACATTAAGACAAAAAAAAGAAAAAAGTACTGTTAAACTAAAAAGAAAAAAGTCAGCAAGAGAGTTTGAGATACTAGATAAAATATTAATACACAGCACAAATGCTCAGAATGGACAGTATTAAAGCATGTTTGGTGACCCATTCATTCTGTTTGGGAAGACAAGCTTTAAATATCTGGTACAATAGCCTCATGTATAAATAGTACCTTGCGTCAACTTCAGTAGAAACTCTGCCTGGAATTTTCTTCAAAATTTCAACACCAAAATTGACAAACAGCTTATCAATGACATTGGATAATTGATCAGCCTCTGATCTGAAAACAAAAAGGAAAACTCAGTCTCAGCAAGAAGGCAGGATTGAGAAATTAAAAACAAAAAGCAATTTTGACTCTAACCAAGCAAGTGAGGAATCAAAACACATTCTGTCTAATTTGCATTACTTATGAAGGTTCCCTGTATGGAAGAAAGTCACATCAAAATGGTCATGAGTTTATGGTTACTTTGACGGTTCAGGTTAATGCAAAACCAGGCTAACGTGTGAAAGTGCTTAGGATGAAAATGCCTTGACTCAGAAAAGAAAAGACAGCTATATATTAAATGGCCTTAATTTAAATTTAAAACTTTAAACATGTCTGTAGGTGTACACATGCATGTATGTATGTATAACATTAGAACTCCAAGGGTCGGTGTGGACTTGTTGGGCCGAAGGGCCTGTTTCCACATTGTAGGGATTCTAATAATCAGGTGCTGCATCAAGTTTTATTGGGCATACAACACCTAGCCAATCCAAGATTGATCATGAACTGTCCATAAAATAATAAGCCAATTAACTGGCAAAGTACTGCAAAGGGTTATGCTTGGACTTCAGTTTCAAATCACCAACATAAATAAAAGCAACATAATGGTGTAAGATATAGTCTTGGTTACAGGTTTGTCAAGAAAAGCTGCCAAGGTGCAGCAAATACATAGGAAAACAATATGGATGAGTTAATAGAGTGGGCAATAATGTGTCAGATAGTAACATGTGGAGAAGTGTGAACCTAAAGGAAGTTAAGCCAGAACAACAGAAAAACAGAAATCTTAAAATGGGACTTGAAGATGCTGGAATTAGAAACAATCTGGGGAGGCTAAAACAAAAACACCAACATGCCTGCAGGCATTGCAAGCAATTAGCTAAGTTAATGGAATGTTTACCTTTAGTAAAAAGGAATGAGAGTTTAAAAAATTCATTCACAGGATGTGAATGGATACTGTTGGCTAAGCCAATGTTTAATACCCATTCATCATCAAGCTCATGACAGTGGTGTTGAGCAATCCATGTAGTTCTGTACACCCAAAGTGCAGTTATGGGGAGGGTTTCAGGATTTTGAAATAGCAAAACAAACATTATTCTAAGTCAGGGTGGCTCAGAGGTAAATTTAAATGTGGCGGTGTTCCCATACATTTACCACCCATGTCCTTCTCGGTGAAGGAGATAAATTTAAGAAGGTGCTGTCCAAGGACCTTTGTGGTGATGTTGCAGTCCATCTGGAGGATGGAATTCACTGTACAGTGGCAGCAGTGCAGGGAATGATCAATTGTGAATACAATGCTAATCAAGCATGCTAATTTATTTTAGATAGCGTAAAGTTAATGTGCATGGTCAGATTTGCATTCATTCAGATGAGTTTTCTTTTTCTGTAGAAACTCCTATAGTCAAAAGGTTGTGAATCTTTAGATTCTTTGTTGTCAAGGTTCATTTCAAGATAGAAAATCAGTAGATTTAGGAGTATTAAATTAAGTGTACTGGAGGTTTGTTTATTCAATAATGGGATATGGGCATCATTTATTGCCCATCCTTAATTCCCCAGATGCCAGTTAACAGTCAACAATATTGCTACAGCTCTAGTCACGTAGGCCAGGCACGCTAAGGACAGCAGAAGACCTTCCCTAAAAAAGGACATTAGTGTCACAAACATCCACCTGGTTCAATCAGTAGTTGTTACATAGTTGCCATTAGGATAGCATTTGTTCTTCCATTCCAGATTTACTTAATGAATTCAAATTTTGCCATCTGCCACTGTGGATTCAAATCCATACCCCTGGAACATCAGCTTGGGGTTCAGGATTGCTCACCCAGTAACAGTACCACTACACTACCACCACCACCACACACCCCATCCCCCACACCCCTACGTAACTCACTATCTTATTAATAATGAGTGGAGCAGGTTTGAAACATTGAATTGTATTCTCCTACTTCATTCCGCATGTTCTTTGAGAAAGTGCAAGCAAAGAAATGGAACTGCAATTAAAACACTTACTGAAAATGAGAATGATTATAGGCATGTGATTTTACAAAAAGGAACAATGAAAAAAGCCAGCATAGCCACAAATTCAATCAAAATGTTAATTTAAAAACAGCCAAGAAATGCAGATGACTTTGTCAAGAAAAGCAACACGAGTAACTGGAGGTATCCTTAAATCAGGACTTTGGCTAGCTAGCAAGACCATTCAAACTGAAACAGCTATCACATAATAAACTGATGTAACTGAATATTCACACATTGGCAGCTAGAACGGTCAGAGCCCCTGATGTCACGATGCGGGTGGGGAGGGTAAGGTTAGGAGAAAAAAAAAAATGAAAAAGATTGTAGGATTGGGGAAGCATTATGGAATGTTCTATTTCTATGAGGACACTGGTGGACTCTACCTGTGGGTAACTACTACACAGTTTGTCAGGTAGAAAGATGATCAGTTAAACCACCATAATTCTGATCACTGGTCCTCAAGATACCCACAGGAATACAGCAAATGTGTTATACAAGTGCCTTTAATGTAACTAAAAGATCCCATCACACTTTACAGCAACGTTACCAAAATAGAGTTTTAAAAAGGAGTAACAGAGTTTAAACTAAACCAAAAAAAAAAAAATTGACACCCAAACAAATTTGTCTCTACAATATTAATTTGCTTCAAAAAGGTAACAAATTGGAAATGTTAGCGAGTCTATGTAGAAAAGATAACTCACATCAAAACTACCAAGCACACTATCAGTCTTTTGGTTTCAGAAGGAAAAAAGGTTTTCCAACAAACTCATTCATCTTGTATTACATAGGCACCCAAGGAAGGGTCACCAGACCCGAAACGTTAATGGATTTTTTTTTCTTCAGAGATGCTAATAGACCTGCTGAGCTTTTCCAGCAAATTCTGTTTTTGTTCCCGATTTACAGCATCTGCAGTTCTTTCAGTTTCAATCTTATATTAATTTACTGTAATCAAGCAAGGGGTGCCTACTGTTCCTTTTTTAAAAAAACCCAATGTTAGGTCACAATTCATGTTTTAAAAAATTTCATCCCTATGGCTTTAGGTTAAAAAAGTGGTCTTACCCATCACAACTCTTCGCATAGTCAATAGCATCATCAAGTAACTTTTCATAAGCTGGCATCTGAGCAGCAGCAAGTATGAGTGAGGGGTTGGTTGTGGCATCCTGAGGTTTGTACGCATCAATGGCTGAGCATGAAAAAGCAAAATTTAAATTGAGTGATATTTATATCAAAATGTAAAAAACAAGAGTACAAAGATGCACACTGATATTTAAAAAATCACCTGGAGAAAAGATACTTAAACAAAACACATGATGCCTGTAACTACCCCGTATTTCTACAACAATCCTTAGAATCAGAATCTCCAGTGTGGAAGCAGATCACTCAGCTCAAAGTCACCCAAGGCTAGAATCAAACTTGGGTCCCTGACGCAGAGAGGCAGCAGTGCTAACCACTGTGCCGCCCCTTTGTTTAAAGGGGATGAATATTTGCACTTCCATCTGCCACATTTTAAAAATTCTGTTTCTCTTGTACTGCAGTTTGTTTCTTTTTAAAACAAAAATGTCAAGTAATTTGTGAGCTAATCAAGAACTAATACATGCAGGCAACACTTATTGGAAGGATAATTCCAATGGTAGATTGTCTGGTTTGAATTAAGATGCTTTCGTCAACAAATAATGACCTTGTTTTAGTTAGCTCTCCAGAGGACAGCATAAATACATTGATAATTCTGCAAGAAAATCTAATTTACAAATTGTTAACTATACAATCATTGTTTTCTGCGAAGTCAAAGTGACTAAGCAATTTGTGCCCTGCCCACATTTGAACAACAAAGCGTAGCCTAGTTTCTCAAAGGAATGAAGAAGGGACTCAAATTACAGCAATCTATGAACATTTCAAAGCTATGCAGCTTTTCCTGTGCTTCAGTATACATCAGCACTACTTTAATAGCTGTATTTGTTAAAGTTATTTAGTTTTTTCATTCCCCAGCCAGCTCCCTAGAAGATTGCCACTCTTCTCTTCTATACATCAGTAATCCTTACTTTAAAAAAAGCACTGATTACCTGAATGTTTCATAGGGCATCCAATGATTTACAGGGATCAAGCGAAGCGTTACAACCCTCTATTCTCACCCAGCATCCATTTCTAGCAAGGAGCTACTGGATGGTAAATCTGAAGGAAGTACTGTACATTTGTCACCTTTATTGCCTAACTGCCTTTAGCTAAACTTGAAAATGGAACACAAGTTATTCATTGAGACTTGGTTGGGCATTGAACACAGACAGACAAATTTACCTAACAGTTAGCATTCATGCTTGAAAATACAGCACAAATTTAACTTGAGTTGTTCAAAGAAATTGCATTTTGTGGATCTTTATTTTAGAAAAAAAAAGACAAAGGAGGCAAGATGGTCATCTTTAAGACAGAGTTACAATTAAAGATGCCTGATGAACAAGACATTGTATTGATCTGTAGCTAATTATGAAGAACAGTTAAAACCAAATTGATAGTTAATTTATAAAGGCATTTCAGCAGCAAAAACGAAAAAAAAAACAAAAAATGCTGAAGAATGACAGATTTCAGCCTTCTTTTGTTAGGAGAAGAGCCATGGAACAGGATTAATTTAGTTCTGCTTACTTTGGTAGGGGATGCAAGTAGTAAGAATATTCATGTCATGAGAATGATGTTTCACAAGTGCAGAAAGTATTGCGTAAAAAAAAGCTTAAAAAATGGGAATCTGTAAAAAAAAAAAAGTCATGTTCCACAAATAAGTGGTCAATGTCATAAGCAAAATACATAGTGCTGCGCTGTAAAGCCTTTTACAGGCAAACATTTTATTAACAAAAAGGCATGGAACTTAGTTCAAATAGACAGTCAATTTCAACTTAGGTTTAGTTGATCCTGGAAACACACAAGTTACCCTACTCAGTTCAGAAAAATTGTAGCAAGTCATCCCCCAACTCTGATGCTTTATCTAAATTGTTCAGCTAAGATATTGGCCACGAATAATTCCTATTAACTGTCCCAGCATTAATTCAAACACTGTGGTGCAATACAGGAAACATGAGTTAACCGTAAGTGTCCTAGCTATCATTCATCTCTCAGGCAGCTAAATAAGGTTGTAACTTCAAGACAAGATAACAAAAAAAAAAAAAACCCAGCATTTCCATGTCAAACAGTTAGATATAAAAATGAATCAGTGTTCTGGCCACCACTTCACGATGTCAAATATGGAAGCTATATATAAATTCAAATTTTCCTTCGACTTTGGTGAGCATTACAGTACTTCCAAAAAGCTCAAGGCACAGATTCAAGTCCTACCTGTTCCAGAAGGCGTAATAACATTTTTTGAACAAAGTTGACTAGAACAAAAATAAAGTCCAAGCAGGTCCCTTTTGGTGCAGTTATATTACCCCTACATCTGACCCAGTTCAAGTCCCATCTGCACCAGAGGTGTATAACAATATCTCTGAAGAGGTTGATTAGAAAAAACACTTATCCGAGCCTGCTCTTGTGGTGTCATTAGGTTCAGGTACAGAAAAGGACAATAACTTATTGCAGTTACTTAACTTTGTTCCCAGTTTATTTTTTTTTTAAAAAAAGCAGTCTACGTTGCAATGTAGACAGATCTGGTCTGCATGATGAAATAAAAAAGTTACCATAAAACCAACACCCATAGTCAGAAATTAGGCCACACCCTTCCCACCCCACATGAGGAAAATGGAATCCTTCTACGCTGTAACCATTCTGTGCATCTTTAACTTTTGTCACCTATTTAATAATACAGCAGGGAGCCTTGCAGACAGGCATTGGACTGGCTAAGAAGGAAAATTGTTTTAGTGCCTTCCATCTTCCCAGTGTTTAAAATCAAAACCTTGTATTATACAGCATTTTCATGAATACTAGATGTTTCAAAGCATTTTACAGACAGTGAAGTAGAGTCAGTGTAATACGGCATGGAAACAGGCCCCCTGGCCCACACCAGTCCACTCTGACCCTGGTGCCCACTCAGCCAGCTCCAATTGGCCACATTTGGTCTAGATCCTTCTAAACCCTTCTCATCCATGTACCTGTCCAAGTGTTTCCTTAAAATGTCACTATGGTACCTGTCTCAACCACCATCTCTGGCAGACCATTCCATATATGCACCACTCTGTGCGAAGAAGTTGCCCCTCAGGTCCTTAAATCTTTCCCCTCACCCCTTAAACCTATGCCTTCTAGTTTTCAATTCCCTTCCCTGGGAAAAAGACTATATGCATTCATTCTATCTATGCCCCTCATGATTCTATTCACCTCAATAAGGTCACCCCTCATTCTCTTAAGTTCCAAGGAATAAAGTCCTAATCAGGCCAACCTCTCCCTATAACGCAGGCCTACTAGTCCTGGCAACGTCCTTGTAAACCTTCTCTGCACACATTCCAGTTTAACTACATCTTTTCTATAAAGGGTGACAAAAACTGTATGTAATACTCCAAGTGCAGCATCACCAACAGCTGATACAACTAGGAGGTCATGTCTCAACTCCTGTAGTCAATGCCTCGACTGATGAAGGACAGCACGCTAAATGCCTTTTTCAATCACTCTGTCTACATGTGACACTGCTTTCAACAAACTATGTAGGTGCACTCCTAGGTCCCTCTGTTCCATAACACTCCTCAGGATCTTACCATTTACAGTACAAATCCTGTCTTGGTTTGACTTTCCAAAGAGCAACACCTCACACTTATTTGTATTGAACTGCATTTACCTTGGCCCACTTCACAGTCTGATCATAATTCCCCCTGTAATTAATGACAACTTTTTTCACTATTAAACAATACCTAATTTTGTATCATCTGCAAACTTATTAATCATGCCTTGTACATGCACATCAAGATAATTTATGTAAATAACAAAGAGCAAAGGTCCCAGCACTGGACCCTGTGGTACAGCACTAGTCAAGGGTCTCCAGGCCAAGAAACAACCTTTAACCATCACCCATTTTCTGAAGAAGGGTCTAGGCCTGAAACATCAGCTTTCCTGCTTCTCTTATGCTGCTTGGCCTGCTGTGTTCATCCAGCTCTACACCTTATCTCTTTAACCATCAACCTCTGCTTCCTACCATTGAGCTAATTTTGAATCCAAATAGCTCATTCTCCCTGGGTCCCATGCAACCTAACCTTCATGACGAGCCTGCTGTGCAGGATCTTAAAGGCCTTACTAAAGTCCAGATAGAGAACATCCACTGCCCTACCCTCATCCATCCACTTGGCGACCTCTTCAGAACACTCCAAAAGATTTGTTAGACGTGACTTCTGATGTATAGTCACTGTTACAATGTTGTGCAAACTGGCTGCTGCTTTTCCAAAGCAAACTGCTACACGAAAGCAATAACGATAAGGCAATCTGTACGAGCAGTGATGTTCATTGAAGGGTAACCATTGGCGAACACAGAGGATAACTCCCCAGCTCTGCTTCAAACTAATGCCATGGGATTCTTAACATTCAACTGAAAGGGCATCTTTCAGCCGAACACAGGAGGCAAAAAAGAAGTTTTGAAAACTGCAGGACACTTTCAGCACGGCGCTACGATGTCACCCCTGATTTTGTGTGCGGCTCCCTAGAGCGGGGAGAACAGGACTCAAGAGGCCGAGTGTTTACCGACCGATCCACAGCCGTCAGAAGGGAATCGCAGCTGATCCAAGACTGGTCACCAGGGAAGCAAGTTCGGCGGCGGGGCTGGAGGGGTAGGGCGAGCATGGAGGGTGGATCCAGGAGGAATTCCCGAGGCCGGACAGTGAAGGGAGGCCAGCCCCGGAGAGACGCCGGCCCTTAATGCATCCTTAGGGAAGAAACGTTCGGGAGCAGATTAAATCCAATTAAACCCCGAGAGTAACGAGGACCCGGGGGGGGGGGGGAAACCAAGAAGCTCAGAGACATTCCCCCCCACCCCGTTACCATGGAGACCCCCTCCCCAATCGTTGCCATGGAGAAACCCGCCCCTCACCGTTGAAGTCCCCAGTGTCCGCTACCACCACTGTGAACTCCTTCAGCTGATCGAGCACAGACACCATTTTCTGCCGCTTAGCTGTCAAGTCGCAATCTGCCATGGTGGGAGTGGGTGAGCGGCCGGCGCTTTATAGGGCAAAGGCGGAGTGACGGGGCGGGGATAGGGAACGGAGTGGGAGGGTGGAGGTCTTCGCTCGGCCTCACGCTCGGCACCAACCAATCCAACGTGCCGATGCCTGAGGTCACGCCGGGGTCAGCCTCGGCCGTTCTGCGCCCGCTGGCCAATAGGCAGCCGGCTAGGCCACAGCCGGGTGGGGCGGGCAGCAGCTGCCAGCCAATCAGGTGGCGAAAGGCTACGCTGCAGCCAATCGCAGCGACCTCCGGGCTTCAGGGACGGGCCGAACAGCCAATGGAAGCCCCTTTACGAGGATGGTCCATTCCACACCGGGGCGCGCCGCCTCCACTCGGATTCGTCAGAGAGTAGGCCAGTTACAGCCCGCTGTTATGGCAGGCGGCTAATTACATAATACATCTAAGCAGCCAATGAGAGGTTTAAGCCTTTTCACGAACCGCAGACTGTGGTCATGAATGCTGTAGGGGGTATGGATTTCTTCATTGCTGGTTCATCCCCAACTTCCTCTTACAGGATTTCACCATTTCCTATCCCTCTGTCTTACTGTCCTCAATGGTGTAATACTAAAGACAGTAACAATGAAACAAGTAAATAAGCACAAGATCATTCTAAAAGAGACAGTAAGAACTGCCGATGCTGGAGTCAGAGATAACTCAGTGTGGAGCTGGAGGAACACAGCACGCCAGGCAGCATCAGAGAAGCAGGAAAGCTGATGTCTCGGTTCGGGATCCTTCTAGAAAAGGCGTGGATGATGGTGTCCTGAGTAGCTGCAGTCTGAAATACATACGATGATTCAAGACCCATCAAATCAGCTGCCAGCGCCAGTGTTTTCCCCCCCCCCCACCTTCCCCTTATATAATCGGTGAAAATTAAGTAGAGCAAGGACAATGTAAAATTCAAAGCATGGTGTAGCAAGTACCTATATACACTAGTTACCATGAACGAAGAAAAGGTTGAAAAACTCAGAACAGTCCCTGTCTCCGGAAACAAAAACAGAAGTTGCTGGAAAAGCTCAGCAGGTCTGGCAGCATCTGTGCAGAGAAATCAGAGCTAACGTTTCAGGCCCAGTGACCCCTGTCTCCAGGTCTGGCGTGAAAGAGCTGAAGTAAGCAACTGAAATCAAGATGTTGTTCAGATTCTATTGAATTAAAAAGGAAGCCCAAGTTCTTTTAATGGCTTCCTCTTTGTCTACACCTCAACTGTCTTAGGAATTGGCCATTCAGCCCATCAAGCATGTTTTACAATTTAATACGATTCTGGCTGATTGAACACTTAACTGTCTTTCACCCACATTATCCTCATAACCTTTACATAATTAATAAAGATTTAACAATCTCTACTTAATATACTCAAAGACTAATCTTTCACTCCCTCTGAGATTGAAATTTCAAAGGACATCCTGATTGGCACCCCCTTATTTTCACATTGCGCCCCTCAGTTCTATACTCTCCAGCCGGGGCAAGTATCTGCCTCTGCCCTACTTGTCTTTGTAGGTATTTTGTAGTTTCAACGATATCATCTCATTCTTCCAAAATTCTAGAGAATACTGAATTCTACAGAATACAATTCTAGTTTGCCAATCTCTTTTTATAGGACTGTCACACCATCCCAGGAACATCTGGTGAAGCTTTGTTACAATCCGTCTTTGGTAATAACATCTTCCCTGAGATCAGAAGACCAAATCTGCACACACTATTTCTGCTGTGATCTAAGTAAACTCCTATACAAGATTATAGCAAGACGAAACAACTGTTGTACTCAAATCCACTCACAGTAAAGGCCAACATTCTATCAGTCTTTCTAGTGGCTTGCTGCTCCTGCATTTTAGCCTTCAGTGACTTATTGACAAGGTCCTTTTTCACGCTTTCCAACTTCTTACTGTTAATAAATACTCTGCATATCTGTTCTTCCTACCAAAGCGGATAACGTTACATTTTCCCACATTGTATTCCCTTTGCCATGTTCTTATCCAATCACTAAGCATGTGAAGATCCTCTTGAAAATGATTTACATCTTCCTCACAATGCACATTACTTGTTAGCCCTTGTATCATCTGCAAATTTGGAAATATTACATTTGGTCCCCATTTCCAAATCATTGATATATATTGGGACAGCTGGGGGTCATGTACTGATCCCTGTGTTACCTCACTATTTACAGTCTGTCGATGTGAGAATAACTCATTTATTCGTACAGAGATAGTAGGAATTGCCAATGCTGGAGAATCTGAGATAACAAAGTGTAGAACTGGATGAACACAGCAGGCCAAGCAGCATTAGAGGAGCAGGAAAGCTGACGCTTCGGGTCTAGACCCTTCTTCAGATGCTGCTTGGCCTGCTGTGTTCATCCAGTTCTACACTTTGTTATCTCATTTATTCCTACTCTCTGTGTGTTTTAGCCAATTCTTAATCTTATACCATACAGGCTATGATGCAACAGATCATTTTTATAGTTTTCATTTATAATGTCATTTTAATGATTGATTTTAGCATTTTTCCTACTACTGATTAAGACTGATAGGTGTGTAGTGCCCTATTTTCTTCCCTTGTTCCTTTATTAACTAGTTGAATGGCATTTGCAAACTTTCAATATATAGGAATTATTCCAGAATCTATGGAATTTTGGAAGATGATTACCAGTGCATCAACTACCTACACCTGTGACATTGACCATCGGGTCCTGGGAACTTATCTACTTTCAGCCTCATTAATTTCTTATGTGTATTAATTTCTTTCAATTTCTCATTCTCCTTAGTCACTCGAATCTCTAATTCTGGGATTACAAGGTGTAGAGCTGGATGAACGCAGCAGGCCAAGCAGCATCAGAGGAGCAGGAAAGCTGACGTTTTGGGTCTAGACCCCTCTTCAGAAATTTGCACATTCAGTCTGCATGGTTTCCTGCGGGTGCTCTGGTTTTCTCCTCCAGTCCAAAGATGTGCAGGCTAGGTGGATTGGCCGTGCCAAATTGCCCGTAAATTAGATGGATTAGACATAGGAACTGCCGGGTTACAGGGAAAGGGTAGGGGAATGGGTCTGGGTGGGATGCTGTTCGGAGGGGTGGTGTGGACTTGTCGGGCCAAATGGCCTGTTTCCACACTGTAGGGATTCTATGATTTTCTCTCCTTATGGCATCTCTGCCCTCATCTTGTCCATGACATCTCTTCCTGTACTTTCAATCCTGTTCTCATTTTTTACTGCTTACCCAACTTCCCTTCCTGCTCCCATGCAAGCTAATACTGTTAACAATTATCTCTGTTCAGGTTTATGTACCACATAGGAACATATGAATAAGCGTATGTCATTAGACCCATTAAGTCTGTCTCACCATTCTAGACCATGGCTGATCATCTTGTCAATATCACTTTCCAGCACTATTGTCATATCCGTCAATGTCAGTGGTCTCCAGAAATCTATAAATTTCTGTCTTGAACCTGTTCAATTATTGAGATTCCACAGCCTCTGGGGCAGAGAATTCCAAAGATTCGCCACCGTCTGAGTGAAGAATTCCTCCTCAACTCAATCTTAAATGGTCAGCCCCTTTTCCTGAGATTGTTCCTCTGGTTCTAGAGTCACAAACCAGGGGAAACAACCTATTTATTTCCATTTGGCATGCCCCATACAAGATTTTGTAAGCTTTAATGAGATATCTGATCTTTTAAGCACCAGAATGTAAAGACCCAGTTTCCACACTCTCTCTTCATAACATAATCACGTCAACCCAGGAAATAATGTGGTGAATTTCCATTGTACCCCCTCTTTGGTAAGTATATCCTTCCTTAAATAAAAGAGATGAAATTTGTACACAATGTTACAGCTATGTACTACCACAGCATGACATTTTTATTTCTGTCCTCCAATCCCTTTGCAATGAATGCCAACATTCGATGCTTTACATCAAACATAACATAGAAGAGTACGGTGCAGGAGTAGGCTCTTTGACCATGATGCCATTCTAAACTAATCCCATCTACCAGCACATGGTCTGCATCCCTCTACTCCTTGCCTATTCATGTGTCTGTCAAAATGTCTCTTAAATGTTGCTATCATATCTGCTTCTACCACCTCTGCTGGCTATGCATTCCAGTCACCTACCACCCTCTGTGTTAAAAATGTTCCTCACAGACCTCCTTTAAACTTTACACCTCTCTCCTTAAACCTATGTCCCCTAGTATTTTACATTGCCACCCTGGGAAAAGATTCCAACTATCCACCTTATCCATGCCTCTCACTATTTAATATACTTCTATCAGATTGTCCGTCAGACTCTGACACTGTATCGAAAACAATTCAAGATTGTCCAACCTCTCCTTAAAGCTAATACACTCCAATCCAGGCAACAAGGTGATAAACCTCTTTTACACCCTCTCCAAAACCTCCACATCTTTCCCTTAGCGTAGTGACCAGAACTGCACACAATACTCCAAATATGGCCTAACTTGATTTATACAACTGCAATGTGACGTGCAGTACTTAATGCCCCAAATGACGAAGGCAAGCAAGTCATACACCTTCTTTACCACATGCGTTAACACTTTCAGGAACTTGCATTCCAAGATCCCTCTGTGTATCAATGTTCCTATGGTCCTGCAATTTACTGTATACTTTCCTTTTGCATTTGACCTCCTAAAATGCATCACCTCACACTTGGAGTCATAGAGATATATACAGCACAGAAAATAGACCCTTCGGTCCAACTCATCCATGCCAACCAGATATCCTAACATAAATCTAGACCCATTTGCCAGCATTTGGCCCATATCCCTCTAACCCTTCCTATTCGTGTACCCATTCAGATGGCCTTTAAATACTGTAACTGTACTAGCCTCCATCACTTCCTCTGACAACTCATTCCATACATACACCACACTTTGCGTGAAAAAGTTTCCCCTTAGGTCACTTTTAAATTTTTCCCCTCTTGCCTTGAACCTGTACCCTCTAGTTTTGGACTCCATTACCCCATGGAAAAGACCTTGCCTATTTACTCTATCCATGCCCCTCATGACTTTATAAACCTCTATAAGGTCACCCCTCAGCCTTTGACACTCGAGGGAAAATAGCCCCAGCCTATTCAGCCTGTACTTATAGCTCAAAGCTTCCAACCCTGGCAACATTCTTGTAAATCTTTTCTGAACCCTTTCAAGATTCACAACATTCTTCCTATAGCAGGGAGACCAGAATTGCATGCAGTATTCCAAAAGTGACCTGACCAATGGCCTGTACAGTCTCAACATGAGCTCCCAACTTCTATGCTCAGTGCACTGACCAATAAAGGCAACCATACCAAATGCCTTCTTCATTATCCTGTCTACCTGCCTCTACTCTTTTCAAGGAATTATGAACCTGCACTCCAAGGTCTCTTTGTTTAGCAACACTCCCCAGGACCTTACCATTAAGTGTGTAAGTGTATTTGTCTTTCCAAAATGCAGCAGCTCACATTTATCTAAATTAAGTCCCACCTGCCCCTCCTTGGCCTATTGGCCCACCTGAACAAGATCCCATTGTAACCTTCTTCGCTGTCCACTATACCTCCAATTTTGGGGTTATCTGAAAACTTACTAGCCATACCTCCTATGTTCACATCCAAATCATTTATATAAATGATAAAAAGAAGTGGATCCAACACCAACTCTTGTGGCATACCACTGGTCACAGGCCTCCAGTCTGAAAAGCAACCCTCCACCACCACCATGTGTCGTCTTCTTTCGAGCCAGTTCTATATCCAAATGGCTGTAATCCCAGTATTACATATGATTTAACCTTGTCGAACACCTTACTGAAGTCCGTATAGGTCACGTCCACCACTCTGCCCTCATTTATCCTCTTTGTAACTTCTTCAAAAAACTCAAGTCAGTGAGGGACGATTTCCCCACGCACAAACCCATGTTCACTATCCACAATGAGTTCTTGCCTTTCCAAATATACATAAATCCTGTCCATCAGGATTCCCTCCAACAACTTGCCCACCACTGATGTCAGGCTCACCAGTCTATAGTACCCTGGTTTTTCCTTACCACCTTTCTTAAATAGTGGCACCATGTTAGCTAACCTCCAGTCTTCCGGCACCTCACCTGTGGCTATCGGGGATACAAATATCTCAGCAAGGGGCCCAGCAATCATGTCCCTAGCTTCCCACAGAGTTCTAGGGTACACCTGATCAGGCCCTGGGGATTTATCCACCTTTACGTGTTTTAAGATTTGTCTGGATTAAATGCCATCTGCCATTTCTCCGCCCAACTTTCCAACTTATCTATATCCTGCAATATCCTTTGACACCCTTCCTCACTATCCAAAACTCTACCAATTTTCATATTGTCTGCAAGCTTACTAATGAGACCTTCTACATTTTCCTTCCTAATTGCTTGCTGCACTTAAATGCTGGATTTTCATGTCTCATGAACCAAAACACCCAGACCCCATTTATCACTCACACTTGTGGACCTCTCACCATTGAAGAAATTCTTCTGCCTTCTGTTAATTTTTCTACCAAAGCGAGTAACTTCATACTTATTTAAACAATATTCCATCTGACATATATCAGTCTATTCACTTAGTCCATCCAAATTCTCGATGCCTTCTTGTATCTTCCTCACATATTACTTTCCCACCCAGCTTGGTTTCTTCAGCAAAATTTAAAAAAAATTCCAGTTTGCTACAACATCCAATTTGCTTTATTGTGAACAACTACGGATGTAGTTCAAACCCCTGCAGTGTCCCACTAGTGACAGCCTGCCAATATTAGAATGATCCATTGATTCATACTGGCTGCTTTCTGTCTCTTAACCAATTATTAATCTATATTAGTAGAAACCTCACCCCGAAAAATCTGTTTTATTTTTAGTACTTTTTCAATCCACCCTCACCAATTTATTCCCAAACTCTCAGATTTTTCTTTGCTTAGGTTCAAGACCCTGGAATTAACAACGTCACATTCAAACTTCTTGCAAAATTCTTCCTGTAAGGAACTCGTTAAAACCTACGTTTATGGCCAAGCCTGTGATTATCCTTAATGCCTCGTTACATAGCTTCATGTCAAATTTTCTTTTGCAATGCACCATGGCATGTTTGCATTAAAGTGCTATGTTAAATGCAAGCTGTTGAGCAATCAACTGCTGAAATTTCTGTCCCTGAATCTGTTGATAACCAAGGTATCCCTCAGTCTAGTCATATGCTAAGGTTTCAAGGAGTAAGTCAAAGTTCTGATGAAACCAATCAAAGTAAAATTTCTTAGTGAATCAACCCAATGGGAAGTGTTATATTTAATAATGCATCCTTAAGTTCAGCATGTGCAAAAGATTTTTGCATTTCAGAACCACAATAAGATCTCAGAAAAATTATAATGATTTACAAATCTTTACTTGTGTATATATTATAGGCCAAAGATGCACATTAGAGCCTTCACTGATTTTTCATTATGTTCATTTTATTCTTTTATCAGTTTTGGTTTGGAGATGTGAGCTGGGAAATGTCAGCTAAAGATATCTTTTGGCATGTGGGTAACAGCTTGCGTCAGAAGGAAAACAGACCAAATAAGCTTTGGAGATAGTAGGAACTGCAGATGCTGGAGAATCTGAGATAACAAGGTGTAGAGCTGGATGAACACAGCAGGCCACGCAGCATCAGAGGAGCAGGAAGGCTGACGTTTCGGGCCTAGACCCTTCAGAAAATTTTCTGAATTTTAACTGATGATAACTGGGACTTCATGTTTGTTAGGAATTGGTTGGATTTTGAACTGGGTTTTGGACTATGTTTTCTGAAAAAAGGAACCTGGCTTTTGATGCCATAGCATGAAGATTTGAAAGCTCCCTGCCTAACCTCCCATCAGCAGCTCTTGGAAAGTTAGAGAATAGAAAACTGTGTAATAGTTATTGGAGATAAAAGGTACTGCAGATGCTGGAGAATCCGAGATAACAAGCATGGGGCTGGATGAACACAGCAGGTCAGGCAGCATCATAGGAGCAGGAAAACTTGACGTTTCGGGCCTAAACCCTTCATCAGAAATTACTGCCTTTATCTGAATGAACTGTAAAGGTGACTCTAATTGACATCTTTAGAAAATCAACAAGAAACCATCATCGTTGCATGTTGAACAAAGCATTATGAAAACCACTTAAGTAATGTTTTGTTATTTTCTTTTATTTATCCCTCAATTGTTTATTTGTCTGCCTTTTTTGTGTGAATGGGGCCGAAAACAAAGGCTTTTGAGTTTAAAGCATGGGCATTAACTAGACTGCTTTATTGTTTGGTTTAACTCTGCTAAAGTTACTATATTGTTAGTAAATTGTTTTTTGTCTAGTCTTTCGTTTAACATACATACCGGTGTCTGGAATTGATTATATGTAGAGTCTGGAATTAGTTATTCAAAAAGTCAGGTAAGGGACCATTGGGTCAATTTCTAAGGGCCTTTGAAGGCTTTTAATTTATTGTGTTGTTGAATACAGTGGTAGAAAGGTTGATTTGGTTCAGCTGTCTGTCACCATGTCGTAACAATGGTATACTTAAAGCACTTATGAGTGAGTGAGAAAATAAGGGAAATGATTCTGAAACTGTTACACAATTTCCAGTGAAAACATTGTTCAAAAATGTAACTATTGAGTTGATGAAAAGCTGTTTTAAATAGAGAAGTTAGAAGAGAAAATATGAATAAAAGCAGTATATTCTACAGAAACGATGGTATAAAACTATTTTTCAGAGATCTCTGCATTCTTCGGCGAGTGAATCTGATTCAGCAAAAACTTACATTTATATAGCACCTTAGTGTAATAAAACATCTCAAGGTTCACAAATAACAAGAATACGAATAGACACTAAGATAAGGAAAACTATAAGAGATAATGGCTAAATACCTAGCCAAAGGTTTAACTTTTAAGGAGGGACTTAAAGGACTCTAAGAAATTGCATAGGTAAGAAGGAACAAAGCCATGGAGGGATTTGAACACAAAAATTACAAAAAGGGGAGAATTTGAAAATGCAGAGTTAAAATAAGTCAGTGAACACAAAGGTAATGAGTGAGTGTCTTATTGCAATTGAAGATATGGGCAGCAGCATTTTGGATCAGTTCGCTTATAGAGGGCGGAAGATAGATGGCTGGCAACAGATTATCATCGTTGAGCCTGGAGATGTCAAACACATGAATGAGTATTTTAGCAGTTGATAATCTGAGGCATGAGTAGAAATGGGTGATGTTACTGTAGATGAAAGTATGTAATTCTTGTGATGAATTAAATGTGAGTTCTCAGGCTCATCTCGTGATCAAATAGGACACAGATTTTCTGTTGAGCCTAAGGCTGTAAGCAGAAGATGAATAACATCGGATAAAAAGGAATGCAGTTTCTGCAACAAAACAACAATAGAAATTGCTGGAAAAACTCAGCAGGTCTGGGAGATTCTGTGGAGAGAAAGCAGACTTAATGTTTCAAGTTCACTGACCCTTCTTCAGAACAGCTCTTCTACAGATTGATAGCAAAGTCAATAGCTTTGATCTTCCTAGTATTTGTCCAACGGAAATTACAACTCATCCACAACTGGACTTTGGACAAGAAACTGGTAACATGAGGTAGTAGTAGGATCTAGATAGGCTGTGGAAGATGGGTATCTGTCAATGTGCATATGGGATTGATACTGCAAGTTTTAATGATACCACTGAAGGTGAGAACATAGATGAGGTGAAGGGTGGATGGGAAGTAAGATCAGATCCTCGGGGACTTCTAAGGTTATGATGCAGAAGTGGAAAGCAGCGCTGTTACTGGAAATACCCATTGTACAATTGGATAGTCAACAAAACAAAATTAGACCATCTGACTTAGCTAGGCAGCAGAGAATCATTGGAGGTTTAAGGTTTAGGAAACAAGGAATGGAAAAGGCTGTAGAGGGATACAAGTTAGCCAGGAAGGAGCTGAAGAAAGGGCTTAGGAGAGCTATAAGGGGGCATGAGAAAACCTTGGTAGATAGGATCAAGGAAAACTCCAAGGCTTTTTACACGTACGTGAGGAATAAGAGAATGACCAGAGAAAGGGTAGGACCGATCAAGGATTGTAAAGGGAATTTGTGCACGGACCCTAAAGAGATAGGAGAGGTCCTTAATGAATACTTTTCTTCAACATTTACAACTGAGAGGGACGTAGTTGTAGAGGAGGACAGTGTGAAACAGGCTGGTAGGCTAGAGGAGGTCGATGTTAGTAAGGAAGATGTACTAGGAATTTTGAGGAACTTGAAGATAGATAAGTCCCCCGGGCCTGATGGGATTTATCCAAGGATTCTATGGGAAGCGAGGGAAGAGATCGCAGAGCCTTTGGCAATGATCTTTTTGTCCTCACTGACCAGGGGTATAGTGCTGGAAGATTGGAGAGAGGCAAACATCATTCCCTTGTTCAAAAAAGGGAATAGGAACAACCTGGAAATTACAGACCAGTTAGTCTTACGTCAGTGGTGGGCAAATTATTGGAAAGGGCTCAGAGATACGATTTATAATCACTTGGAAAGGCACAGTTTGATTCGTGATAGTCAGCATGGATTTGTGAGGGGTAGATCATGCCTCACAAACTTTATTGAATTCTTTGAAGAGGTGACCAAACACGTGGATGAAGGTAGAGCAGTGGATGTGGTATACTTGGATTTAAGTAAGGCGTTTGATAAGGTTCCCCATGGTAGGCTCATGCAGAAGGTAAGGAGGCATGGGATAGGGGGAAATTGGCTGATCCTTAGAAGACAAAGGGTGGTAGTGGACAGAAAATATTCAACATGGTGCTCAGTTATGAGCGGTATACCACAAGGATCTGTTCTGGGTCCTCTTCTATTTGTGATTTTTGTAAATGATTTGGATGAAGCAGTGGAAGGGTGGATTAGTAAGTTCGCGGATGATATGAAGGTGGGTCGAGTTGTGGATAGTGCAGAGGGCCGTTCTAGGTTACAAAGATACGTTGATAGGATGCAGAGCTGGGCTGAGAAGTGGCAGATGGAGTTTAACCCTGAAAAGTGTGAGGTGATTCATTTTGGAAGGACAAACTTGAAAGCAGAATACAGGGTTAACGGAAAGATTCTTGGCGTCTGGAGGTGCAGAGGGATCTTGGGGTTCAAGTCCACAGTTCCCTGAAATCTGCCACCCAGGTGGATAGAGTTGTTAAGAAGGTGTATGGTGTGTTAGCTTTCATTAATAGAGGGATTGTATTCAAGAGCCGTGAAGTTATTCTCCAGTTCTACAGAAGTCTGGTTCGGCCACATCTGGAGTATTGTATCCAGTTCTGGTCGCCTCATTACGGGAAAGATGTGGAAGCGTTGGAAAAGGTGCAGAGGAGATTTACCGGGATGTTGCCTGGAATGGAGGGAAGGTCTCATGAGAAAAGGTTGAGAGAGCTAGGGCTTTTCTCTTTAGAACGACGAAGGATGAGCGGTGACTTGATAGAGGTGTACAAAATGATCTGAGGTATAGATACAGTAGACAGCCAGAGACTTTTTCCTAGGGTAGAGATAGCTATTGCGAGGGGGCATAGTTTTAAAGTGACTGGAGGTAGATATAGGGGAGACGTTGGAGGTAGGTTCTTTACTCAGAGAGTGGTCGGGGCATGGAATGCATTGCCGGACAGGGTAGAGGAGTCGGCCTCATCGGGGCATTTAAGCGGCTATTAGATAGGCATATGGATGATAGTATAAGGTAGGGGTGGAGGTTAGATAGACCTTAGGATTAGGGTAAAAGTTCGGCACTACATTGTGGGCCGAAGGGCCTGTATTGTGCTGTACTGTTCTATGTTCTGTGAAAATAGCATGGTCAACCATTTGGTTGTTGGAGAGAGGTCAAGAGGATTGCAGGGAAATGATATATCATACTCAGAGACTCCCAGGGTGCCATTTGTGACCCAATCAGACTGTTAGTTCAGTGACATGGGCAGAAACTGGCTATGAGAAGTTCACAAAAATAAGGATTCAGAACAATTATGTGAATGCTATTGATGACAAAAACTATAGCAGCTACAAATGAAAACTGGGCTGACGTGTTACACAACTGATCTTGTAGATAGGAAATCAGGTACAGATAAAGCTCTAAATTTGCACAAATATCATGGTTTAGAATGTAAAGGAATGAATAATCCTAATACAAGTCTGTTAAATGAGAAAGCATTTGTATTTTGTGTGTAAATTTTTTGGAGAACAATTGAAAAGACAACAATACGAGGTGTAAACAAAGATGTTGGAAAGTTGTTAAACTAGGGTACTTTGAAATAGTCCCAACAAGTTTGTTAAAATTGTAAATTAGTTTTACTAAATGAATTGATCAGGAATTATTGTTCCTTGGGTCATCATATTTGACAAATCATGGTAAAGAGACCAGAAGATAAATAATAAAGTTACTTTCTGATTTACATTACAGCTATTTTGCGGTTTCTTTGTTAGAACAATTTTAAGCATTACAAAACCGAGAAACTATAACATAGCCTTGTGATTTATTGTTTTTCTTAATTCATATGGAGTAGTTTAAAATTTAGTAATAATCTTGAACACCTTTATAAGACAACCTCAGTTTTTTCAACTCCAGTGAAGAAAACCCTTACTTTTAAGTCTCTAACCACATCTGTGAATCCTTGCAACCCTTGCAACATCCAACTGAGTCTACGTTTCATTTTTTCCTATTGTTTTCAAGTACCTTTTTAAATAGTGACCGATACATAGGACACCATGAGAAACCTAACTGAGGTGTTATACGAGATATGTATTTTCTCTTTGCTTTTGTATTCTATGCTTCAGATTTGTGGCACCATTATAGCCTCTGTATCTGGAGAGCAAGATTTCAATGATCGTATAGTCCACTTACTCTCTTATATCTCTTATTACTATTCATTTTCCTCACTTCGGGTATGACTCCAACAACAGAGTTTTCTCTCTGATTCCTTTTAATTCCAGTTTAGCTACAACTGTTTGATGCCAGAGTTGTGTACTCTGCCTTGAGTACAGAGCAGTAACTCTCAGAAGTTTAGTGACCATGGTGAACAGTTTATTGTTGAACAAATGCTTCTTGATAGACTATAAACAACCCTTTCTTTCACTTTGCTGATGATCAAAAATAGACACATAAGGCAGTAATTAGAGATAGTGGGAACTGCCGATGCTGGAGAATCTGAGATAACAAGGTGTATAGCTGGATGAACACAGCAGGCCAAGCAGCATCAGAGGAGCAGGAAAGCTGACGTTTCGGGTCTAGACCCTTCTTCAGAAAATTAGGTAATTAATCACGTTCTTCAGAAAGGCAGTAATTAGTCAGGTTGGATGTATTCTGCCTTTTTTTGTGGCTAGGACATAGCTGAGTAATTTTCCACATCGCAGGGTAAAAGTTGGTGTTGAATTTGTTGGCTAAGGGCATGACTAGATGATAGTCAGTAGGAGGGTTCCTTATCCATGTTTGATCTAATACCTTGGAACTTCCTGGAACCTTTTATTGATAGTCATTGTTGAGGACTCTCAAGGCTGTTCCCTCCCAATTGTATCAGAGACAATAGGTACTGCAGATGCTGGAGAATCTGAGATAACAAGGTGTGGAGCTGGATGAACACAGCAGGCCAAGCAGCATCAGAGGAGCAGGAAAGCTTTCCTGCTTCTATGATGCTGCTTGGCCTGCTGTGTTCATCCAGCTCCACACCTTGTTATACCTCCCAATTGTATATGATTATGTCACCAACTCTAGTGGATCTGTCCTATTCATGGGTCATGATGTACCCAGGGATATTGATGCTGGTATCTGGGACAATAAATGCAATGTACAATTCTAATTGCTCTTGATATTGATATTGTGGAATTAGTTGTGATTAATTACTGACCTCAGAATGAAGGCACGCCTATGTAGCGGCAACCACAATATGATTGAATTTTACATCCAATTTGAAAGAGAGAAGTTTGAGTCTAAGACTAGTTAATCCTAATTTAGGGTGATCATGGGGAAATGAAAGTTGAGCTAACTGAAGTTAACTGGTGTTCTGGGCTGTGGAATAGCTCAATTGAGACATGGTGGCAGATATTTCAAAATACTCAGAATAAGTGCATTCCTAGTATAAAATAATTCTAAAAGTTGAGGGAGGGGGGGGATTCACCAACATGGTTAACTAAAAAATTTAGAGAAAGTATTACAGCCTAGGAACAAACAAGTATCTGTGCAAAGATGGGTTGTAAGTCATAACAGCACAGAATGACTAGAAGGGTAAGAATTTAACATTAAAGAGGGTGAAGTCATTTGGAAAAAAACTGAATAGGAAAGATTCAACATGTTTTCATCAAAGGGAAGTTGTGTTAACTAATTTCTTGAAGTTCTTTGAAATAGTATCAGGCACAATGGATAAAGGGGAGCCTGTTCACGTATTATTCTTGAGTTTCCAGAAGGCATTTGCTCAGGTGCCATGTCAAAGTTTATTTCAGAAAATAAAAGTTCAAGGAATAGGCATAACAAATTAACATGGATAGAAGATTGGTTAGCTCACAGAGTTGATTAACCAGATGTATCAAATGGAATCCCACAGGGATCTGAGCTGGGGCCTTACCTTTATAAAAATTTACACCCATTAAACGAGGGGAGCAAAGGTATTTGTCATGAAGATCACAGACAACATAAAGGTAGGTAAGAAAGTGTATTGCAAAGAAGATATAAGAAGTTACTCTTAAATATAGATAGTTTGAGTGAGGGAACAAAATCTGGCAGTGGAAGTATAATGTATGGAAATGTGAAGTTGTACAATTTGGCAGGAAGAATGAGAAAAACAGAATATTACTTAAATGATGAATGTTTGTTGAATTCCGAGGTGTACCGAGATATAGTGCGTGAGTCACAAGAAGTTACTGTTGCAGATACAGCATGTAACCAAGTAGTTTAATGGGACACTATCCTTTGTTACAAGAGGAATTGAAAAGTAAGGATGTCATACATCAGTTATACAGTGTCGTATGATTGGGCAAAAATTCCGATCATTTTAAATACTGGACCAAAACTCTGGACTTCTAAATGAACTTTTAAAATTTTAAAAAGAGGCAGCTTGGCTATGAGCTGGGGAACTGCGGTCCCAATCTCACCTGGAAAGAAAAGAGAGAAGGAGAGAAGAAGAGAAGAAAGAAGAGCGATCTGGCTCAAGAGGTAATCCCCAGCAACCAACAGGAAAAAGGACTCCAGAGAGCTACCACATCAAGAACAATCCCTACAACCATCTCCAACCACCAGTGACCGACCATGACCTGCAGACCAAACAGCCAACAACCTCCAAGAACCACTGGCCGATTAACACCACAAGGCCTGAGACTCACCCTGAGGAGAGAACCTGCTCGCAAAACCCACCAACAATTACAAAAACCAAAGTACTCACCTGATACATCCACATGTCTTACCGCTTCAGCAGACTCAACCCAGACTGAAGGCTTACACCATCTGAAGTCTTCAGCGAAGTGCTGGCTACGACAAGTGGAAATGGCCAGCTGTAATTCAAAATGCGTTTATCCCCAGTGGTGTGCCTATTTCCTCAAGACCTAAAGTTTCCAACCTAGCTAGCAGGGAGGGTAAGGTGTACTGATGACAGGGCAGGGCGCCCCAAGGTCAGGATGCCTGATTAAAGTGTCTGTGTTTAAAACTACTGTTCAGTTTCTAATAGAAATTAGCCTGTGTTAATAACTGATAGTGTCAGTTTCACTGTTTTGTATTTGCCTTTTTATCTCTTGTAATTTATTCACCTTTGTATTATTTCCCTGTTTATCACATTTGCCTTTTATTTCTTGTGATATAGTCACATTTGTATTTAATAAAAGCAGAGATTCTCTGCCTTGAAACACTTGTCTACTGCCGTCTTCACTTCACCTTCCTAAATTAAATCCAGTGCCAGAACCAGGGATCTGGGGGTGATCCAAATCACCTAAAACAGCAGCAGTTTTACTTATCCCAACCAGAACCCCTACAGTGCGTTGGTGAGACCATGCCTGATATGCTATTGTCTTTTGGTCTCCTTGTTTATGGAAGGATGTAAATGCATTGGGGGCAGTTCAGATTGATGCATGGAATGATTGGGTTGTCTTAGGAGGATAGATTGGATAGGCTAGACTTTTTTCCTCTGAGTTTAGAAGAGTGAATGGTGGATGGGCCTCTTGTGATGCAATTGTATAGCTCCTAACCCTGCACTAGGAGGTCTGGGTTCAAGTTCCACTTGCTCCAGAGGTGTGTAATGACATCTTTAAACAGGTTGGTTAGAAAAATAGGTTAAATTTTAAAATATATTGAGTGGTGACTTGATTGGCGTATAAAATCCTGGATGTTCTTGACAAGGTGGATGTGCAAAGTATGTTTCCTTTTATCACCATATGTTAGAAGCAGATGCAGGTAATTCAGTCCATCAAATTCAATCAGATCACATCTGATCTGATAATCATCAACCCCACTTTCCTGTCTTTTCCCCTTACTCCTTGATTCCCTCACTGATTCAAAATTTGTCTATCTTAACCTTAAATATTCTTAATGACATTGATGGTTCTCTGCAG
Source organism: Ginglymostoma cirratum (assembly GCA_024137785.1). Lineage (NCBI taxonomy): Eukaryota > Metazoa > Chordata > Chondrichthyes > Orectolobiformes > Ginglymostomatidae > Ginglymostoma > Ginglymostoma cirratum. Next base: position 38,000,346 of record JAHRHZ010000062.1, read on the forward strand.
TAAAGAATTCCACAGATTCACAACCCTCTGAGAGAAGAAATTCCTTCTCTTCCCCATTTTAAATAGCTGATCTCTTACTCTGAGATTATATTCTTTGTTATCAAGACACAGAAGAATCTTATCTACTTCAAATGATTACAGGCCTGACCCACCCAACTTCTCCTCATAATAAGATCCCTCCAAACACAGTGTCAGCCTAGTTAACCTTCTCTGGACTACCTGCAATGTCTGTATATCTTTCCTTAGAGAATGGAACCAGAACTGTTCACAGCATCCTAGGCTTCAGTGTGATATAGTTGTGGTTCAGTCCAGAAGTAAGGTACACTGTTTTAAAATTAGGTGTCACCCTTTTAGGACAGAGATACAAAGATTTTTTCTTCTCTCAAAGGGTTGTGCACTTTTCCCTCAGAAGAAAATGGAGGCAGGGGTCATTAAATGTTTTTAAGGCAGAGGTGAGTAGATTCTTTTTCGGAATGAAAGGGTTTGGGGTAAACGAGAATGTGGACATCAAAACACAAACAGATCACCTGAATAACAGAACAGGTTCAGTGGGCTAATGGCCGTCTTCTTCCCCTGTACTATTTGTTCATATTGAAGCTGATGTGTATTCCTATTTTATGGCTACCAGGACAGGAGAAAGGCCATGAAACATTAATTCATTGATATTACGGAAATCAGCAAGTTTTTGGGATGATGTACTAATGCAAGATAGTTTCAAACAAAAGTAAGGGATACAATTCAGTACAAGGTGGCGAGGCCTTTTATTGGAGTGAAACTGTTGTCACAGAATCTAGGGGAGATTTGAGGTAAGTGAATGAGCTGAGTATGTCTAATCTGAGGACTTCTGTACCATTATGATTTTTCCACGAGTCTATTTTTTTTCATAAGCAAAGACTCTGTGACTCATTCTAGTGTAGCTATAATAGCTTCAAGCTTATCCCTCTAGCAGTAATAAACAATAAATATCATTCAATGCTGTCTTGCTATTACAGGGAGTTAGTGAAAAAGGAACTTCAACATTGAACAACAGGAAGCACAAGGAGAAGAATGTCTTAAGAAGCATCAGTCTTGGTGGGTGAATAGGTGGGGGTGGAGTGAAGGAAACCGGGCAGCTGCAGTAAAGGTCACCAGATATTTCAATGCATCCAGCGAGATATTTCTTGCTGACCCCTGGCTAGAAACAATGACAGTTGGAGAGGAAGGTTTAGGCTGTTTGTAAGTATAGAAGCCATAAATACAATACTCATTGCCATAGGAATTGCCACTCGATTATTATAAAGCCGAGGTTGACCCCACTCTGAGAACTAAAACCGAAACGACCAAAGAAGAGCACTTCGCCCTGTAATCTGTAAAAGGAGTGTGAAATGTGGTATTAGCTGCCTTTCAGCAACATCCAGTAGTTAAATAAAATAAACCCATGACTCTCACTTTATAATCAAGTAACAATTTATTTATCTAACTCTAACAGTGAACAAATTAACTAAACTATTAACAAACCAAATAAATCCCTTCTAGCTACTTACTATTCCTGAATAAAACAAGATTCTAATAGTATACCGTTCCAATAAATATACGTCCTACTTACATAAAATAAAATTTAAAGAAAGCAAAATTTAGATTCTTGAAATTACAGCCAGATTACTTCTGGAACGCTCTGTGCCTTCTCCATCGATTCTTCTGACAGGAATATTCACTAGTTGCGCCATGGGTACCTTCGTTCTTTAGATGGTGCTTGAAAAGATGGCTTCTCCTTTTCTCTTTTAAAACCTTAACTCCATTCTATTACTAGATCCATAGCTCATTAATCTAGAGTTACACATTTCACACTAATTCTATATATATATATCACAACATTGAACACTACCGTTTCTACCTTATATAAACATTTTTCTTTTAAACTCGCGATAAAGCATCCACGATAATATTTTCACAACCTGCAACATGTACAATCTGTAAATTAAATGCTTGTAACATGAGACTCCAATGAAATAGTCTGGTGTTCTTGTCCCTAAATCTTTCCAAAAATGTCAAAGGTCTGTGATCAGTATACACAATCGTCTCTGATGAATTGTTTGCAACGTAAACATAAAATGTTGTAAGGCCATTACCAAACTCAATAACTCTTTTTCAATGGTTGAGTATTTTTTTTAGTGGATATTGAATATTTTTGAAAAATAACCAATTGGCTTTTCAATTCCACAATCATCCTCCTGTAACAACACAGCTCCAACACCTACATCGATTGTGTCAATGACAACTTTAAAGGGTTTCAAGAAATTTGGTGTGGCTAAAACTGGTGCGGTGCTTAACACTGCTTTTAAATTCTCAATTACCTCCTGGCATTTTTCTGTACACTGAAATTTGGTGTTCTTTTTAACTAATCAGTCAACGGTGCCACCACAGAACTAAAGTTTGTTACAAATTTCCTGTAGAATCCAATAAATCCTAAAAATCGTTGCACTTCCTTCTTCGAGGATGGTCTTGGAAATTCATCGATGGCCTTCACCTTTGCATTCCTCAGTGTCATCTACGTATCTGATGTTCTACCCTAATAGTGTCACTTCTGCCTTCGTGAATTCTGTTCTTGCCTAGTTTATGACCAACGTTACCTCCCGTAGTCTTTCAAAGAGCTCTGCCAAATGCTCCATGTGATCTTTCCATGAATGGCTAAAGATCACTAAGTCATCTACGGGGACATTTAGTCAATCCTGCAACAACTCTGTTCATTAGCCTTGGAAAAGTGTCTGGCATGTTTTTCATTCCAAAAGGCATTAGTTTAAATTGATATAGTCCATTTGCAGTTACAAAAGCAGAAATTTCCATTGATCTCTCTGACAAAAGTTCTTGTCAGTAAGTGTGAAGTAAGTCCAACTTAGTGGTGTAAGTGGCTTGTCCTACTTTTTCCACACAGTCCTTCACCCTTGGAATTGGGTATGAGTCAAATTTGGTCACAGCGTTAACCTTCCGGTAATCTACGCAGAATTGTTGAGTACTATCAGGTTTGGGAAACAGCATGATTGGCAAACTCCACTCGCTTTGACTCATATCTATGATGTCTTCTTGAAGCACCTCTTCCACTTCCTTCTGAACCTGCGCTGCTTTGAGAGGATTAAGCTTGTAGGGAAGTTGTGTTAGCGCAACAGCATTCCCTACGTCACCCTCATGTACTATGGGCTATATTGCAGTGAAAACACATGAGGTCTTTCACCTCTTTTCTACCTTCTTGGGTTTCTTTTTTCACATGTGGTAAACTGTTCCCAGTGTGATCTACTTCTTGTTTTTGAAGGATCTCCCTCTTTCCCAATTTCTGTCCCTCACAGAATGAAATTGCTGTCGGAAGCTATATTTTGTCTTATGCACTAATGCTCCATCTCTGCAGCGCTTCTCAGTGTTTTAACTTTCTGTTCCTCAACATGAGTCCTTATCATTTCTGGAAGTGAGTTTTTGGACTCCAGCAGAATAGTATCTCTAAGATCCTCATATGTCTTTTCTATCTTTGATGCTCTCATTCATCTATCGAAGTTGCTCTGTTTAATTCTTTCAAACTTGATATAAATCTGACCTGGTTCCTCTCTGATACTTCTGAACTGTTGTCTATATGCTTCTGGTGCCAATTCATAGGCGCTCAAAATAGCCTGTTCACTTCTTCATATTCTCCCGACACCTCCTCTGACAGCACTGCAAACACCTCACTAGCTCTGCCTACCAACTTAATCTGAATGAACATTACCCACATAGTCCCTGCCAGCTCATCTGTTTAGCCATTTTCTGAAAGGAAATAAACAAGGCTTTTACATCTTTTTCATAAATTTTGGTAAAGTTTTGACATATCTGTACACATCTCTAACAGGCCTTTGGCTATGATAGGTTTGCTCGTCGTCACTATCTTCCTCACTAAGCCTACCTTCTACCTTCATCTGCATCCTGTTACACCAACTTTCCTGTCTAATTGCCAACTTCTGAAGTTCAAATACTCTTTTTCTTTTTGTTCTGCTTTTAACCATAATTCAAGCTATTTCAGTCCTCTTTCTTTATCTTCAGCTAGGAATCTTTTTCTTTTTCTTCCTCTTCTAACTCCAGTCATCTCATTTGCAATTTGAATTTTTCTAACTCCACTGCACTTGGCTGTTTCTCTGATATACCTAAATGCTTGACTAACTCCGTTACAATACCAGCTTTCTTATAATCTCCAGTTAAAGCCAATTTTAGCCTGTCTGCTAATTCAAAAAGTGTCCCCTTTTTCTGTCTTTCTAAATTTTCTTGACAAATTTGGGAAGCATCTTTGACCCCCAGAACCTCTTTAGCAATGCTAAGTGCCATTTCCCCTCTTTTGATTTAACCAACAACAAGCAACCGAAATTAAACAGATTTTCCACTTCTCACTTCATTTTTATTTAAGTATCTCGGACACTAATCCCCAAGTCTGTGTAAATCTGCTGGGACCTTTCATACCTTAAATCTGTCCAAATCTGTTCAGATCCATTCAAATCCATTCAGACCCGTTCAAATCCCGGACACGAGCCCCCAATCTATTATAAAGCAAGGTTGACTCACCTCTGAGATGAAAACCGAAACACCCAAAGAGGAGCACCTCACCCTATAATCTGTAAAAGGAGTGGAATGGTGTAATCTGCCTTTCAGCAACTTCTAGTGGTTAAACAAAATAAACACCTAACACTCACTTTACAATCAACAAGTAACAACTTACTTAACAATTTATTTATCTAACTCTAACAGTGAACAAAATAACTAAACTATTAACAAACCAAATAAATCCCTTCCAACTACTAACTATTCCCAAATAAAACAAGATTAGAATAGTATGCTGTTCCAATAAATATAGGTCCCACTTATATAAAATAAAATTTAAGAAAAAAAGTCAAATTTGGTCTCTCAAAATTACAGCCAGGTTACGTGTCTTCTGGAATGGTCTGTGTCTTCTCTGCTGATTCTTCTGTAAGAAATATTCATTAGTTGTGCCATGGGTACCTTTGTTCTTTAGATGCTGCTTTCTCTAAGACTTAGAGTAGTCTTTGAGAACCAACGGTTCTCTCTTGAGAGCTGAGGGCTGTTAATTCTGTTGGATGGCAGTTAGCTCTTCTCTCTTTGCCTAACCGCCCCTTCTTTTATACCCTTAATGACATATCAATTTCTTACAATAGGTTTGGTCCTATGTTGTCAAAACCATCAGATGCAAATTTAATTAGTTTTTGGTATCTAAGTGCCTGGTTCAAATTGTTTGGCTAAAATCAAAATTTGTTTTCTTGGTTAAAAACTTCTGCTTGGCCTACTAACTGTACGGCCTTTTGATACAAATGTTTCAATTTGGGTGCTCTCTGTGCATTTGCAAACTTTCAAGCAGTTGCTCACAGACACTTTTCTTTAATCTCTAAGGATAGAAAACGCACATCACCTTTTAAAGGGACCATGTAGTGCTTTCTCCACCCCCCCCAACCCCTTGTGTTTTACAGACACCAAATTCTAACTTCCTGCCTCCCAATCCAAAAGTATTCTACCCAACTTTGCAACACGATGCAGAAAGATGTTGAATGATTTCACAAAGGTGATTAAGGCAAATCAAGACTCTACTGCTGACTTATATTGTGCCTCACTGGGATCTGACTCCCTATGTTAATTTTTCTACTCTTCTCATTTCAGCATTTGGCCGTTGGGGAAACTCACCTCAGAAAGAAGTGACTAATTGCCTGAAAACATACAATGAGAATACATGTTCTCAACCACGTTGTTAATTAATTTAGCCTCGCACAAATGTTTTGTCAGTCTTTAAGGACAGGTCACCAGTAGGGCAATACCCTTTCAATAGTTATCTTCATGAGATGCGTGGATTCGTGTAAGGAAAGCATTCATGCCTCTCACAGATTGTTAATGTCAGTCATTCATTTCCCGCTAATAGAAGCTAGTTTGTAACTGGTACCAGAGAAATTCAACTACTTGTACAGGAGGACAACAATAGCTGAAAACATACATGAGCAGGTGCAATGCAAGTCAAAGAGAGAAAGGGGGAACAGAATTTGGGAGATGGTAAGCCTGACATTTAGGCATTGAAATACTGTTGGTAAATATTCAAAATGCTTACCATAGATTAAAATACATAACATTCCATTAGAATGAGGGTATGTGCCAGAGGTGGATGGACAGGTGGGGATGTGACGACATGCATGGTGTGCAATGTTAATGGGCGTGAGAAGTGATGTGCTGGAATAAGGTTAGGGTATGTCATCGTTTGCAGTGTCGAACATGGTTCTTTATCTTGATGTGGAGGTGCTGGTGTTGGACTGGGATGTACAAAGTCAGAAGTCACATGACACCAGGTATAGTCCAATAGGTTTGTTTGAAATCACAAGGTTTTGGAGCACAGTCCCTTCATCAGGTAACGTGTGAAAGAAGAGCACACAGACTCAGAATTTATAGGCAGGGAGATCAAGGGCAGAGAGATCAAAAGATCATACAACTGGAGTGAGTGGAGAGTCGAAAAATAAGTCTCTCCAGGTGACCAAGAGTGTCAAACAGTGTGGGTGAAGTCAACAGCTGAGTAACAAGTGAAGGGATGACCTATAAATGAGGCAGAGAGATAGTTACAAGAAGTTAAAAATAAGGTGGTGCTGGAGACAAGCTAAATGACTAGAATGATATTATAGGTATCGGAGTCACATGCCAAGGGCCTAACCAAAGTAATAAGTAATTCAAACTAAAAAGTTTGGAGTACTGGTTAAAGAGAGATCGTATCAAGGTGATGATGTCAAAACAGGACAGTAAGGAAGATATTACAGATACAGAACAGTATGATGGGTCACATACAGTGCAACATGAACCCAAGATCACGGTTGAGGCTGTCCTCATGTGTACTAAACTTGGTTATTAGTTTCTACTCGGCGATTTTGCGTTGTTGTGTATTTCGAAGTCTGCCTTGGAGGACGCTTACCCAAAGATCGGAGGCTGAATGATCCTGACTGCTGAAGTGTTCCACCCACTTGGAGGGAACATTCCTGTCTGGTGATTGTTGCACAGTGTTCATTCATCTGTTGTCATAGCATCTGTATGGTCTCACCAATATACCACGCCTCAGGGCATCCTTGTCTATAAAGTAGACAACATTGGCCGACTCACATGAGTATCTGCTGTGTACGTGGTGGATGGTGTTCCCGCATGTGGCGGTAGTGTCCATGTCAATGATCTGACATGTCTTGCAGAGGTTGCCATGAAAGGGTTGTATAGTGTTGTGGTCGATGTTGCCCTGAAGGCTGGGTAGTTTGCTGTGAAAGATGGTCTGTTTAAGGCTTGGTGGTTGTTTGAATGTGAGAAGTGGACATGTAGAGATGATCTTGGCGAGATATTCATCATCATCACCACATGTTGAAGGCTGCTGAGAACATGGTATATTCTCTCGGCTCCGGGGAAGTACTGGACAATGAAAGGTACTCTATCAGTTGTATCAAGTGTCTGTCTTCTGAGGAGGTCATTGTGGTTTTTCGCTGTGGCACGTCGGAACTGGCAATTGATGAGTTGTGCATCATATCCCACTCTTATAAGAGCATCCTTCAAAATCTTTAGGTGTCCCTTGTGTTCCTCCTCATCTGAACAAATCCTGAGCATGCGCAGGGTTTGTCCAAAGGGGATGGCTTCTTTAATATGCTTAGGGTAGGAGCTAGAGAAGTGCAGCATTGTGAGATTATCCGTAGGCTTGTGGTAGAGTGAGGTACTGAGGTGTCCATCTTTGATGGAGATGCGTGTGCCCAAGAATGAGACTGATTCTGAAGAGTAGACCATGTTAAGTCTGATGGTGGGATGAAACTTGTTGATATCACTATGTAGGCATTTCAGTGATTCCTTGCCATGAGTCCAAAGGAAGAAAATGTTGTCAATGTATCCGATGTATAGCATTGATCGGAGGTCCTATGAGCAAAGGAGTCTTGTTTGAACTCGTGCATGAAAATGTTGGCATATTGAGGAGGAAATTTGGTCCATATGGCTGTTCTGTGTGTCTAGATGAAGAACTGGTTGTCGAAGGTGAATACGTTGTGGTCAAGTATGAAGCGGATGAGTTGTAGAATGGCATCTGGAAATTGGCAATTGTTGGTATTGAGTGCTGAGGCTGTTGCAGCGATGCAGTCATCATCAGGAATGCTAGTGTAGAGTGTCAAAACGTCCATTGTGATGAGGAATGTTCCTGGATCAACTGGTCTGTGGGTGCTAAGTTTCTGTAGGAAATCTAGAGTACAGTCGCAACAGAAGCTGGAGTTTCCTTGTACAATGGATTTCAAGATGCCCTTGACATAGCCAGAGAGGTTCTCACACAGGGTCCTGTTGCCTGATAGGATGGGATATCCGCGTGTGTTGGCTTTGTGTATCTTTGGAAGGCAGTAGAAGTCACCTATGCGAGAAGTATGTGGGATGAGAGTGCATAGACTACTCTGAAGGTCTGGAGCAAAAGTCTTGATCAGTCTGCTGAGGTGGCGGGTGTGTTCTTTGGTCGATTGGCAGGTAGTTGTCTGTAGTGTTCCTGGTAATTCAGTTGACAATACACTTCCTTGCAGTGGTCTGTTCTATTCTGAATGGTGATGGCTCCTCCTTTGTCTGCTGGTTTGCTGACAATGTTGCAACTGGTCTTGAGAGCATGGATGGCTTTGTGTTGTACTTGGATGACATTCTGCGCTATCTTGTGAGCACAACTGATGAATCTGGCATTAACACACTCCTGACGGTTTGAGCATACATGAGCATACAAGGGCAGCGGCCTTCCAGAGGGGTCCAATTCTACTCTTTCTTCTTTTGTTGCTGCACCGTGGATCTCTCTGTCGACTGTTCCAGTTCATTGGTTGTTTCTCTGAGCTCGCTGTTGACATCTTGGGGTTTGTGGAGCCTCATTCGCTTAATTAATTCTTCTGTGTCTGCTGTGAGACCAATGGGGCCCATTTTGGTAGTGGGGCAGAATTGAGTCCTTCGATGTCATCCTGTTGAAGGGTGTGGTCAGACAAGTTGATGATGGATTTCCCTGTGGCAGTAGCAATTTCAACCATGGTATCAGGGAGGCTTGGTTGCTGGTGGTGGTGCCGCCAAATTTCTCCAGTTTCTTGTTCTTGGTGTACATATAGATAGTGTACTTCTGTTGCCTTGTCTGCTTAGCAGTGTGTCATACCTGTCCGCTGTATCCTGAGCACAATAGGACTCTGTCTCGATTTCAAGGTCTTACATCATTGGCACTGCCTTATGGGAAGAACTTGGTTACTCAAATCACCATTGATTGGCATGCGCTAAGGAACATTTGCTGCTTCTTTATTCCCCTTATCATGGCATCTTATTTAGCCAAGCATCAGTATACAGACACCCATCCAGTAGCAAGTAGTGAATTAGAATGATTTGCATCGGATGAATTGACTGGGCATGAGGACTGGGGACAAAACCAGGGCAAGAACACCATGCACTATTGAAATGAAGGAAATGATCGCATCTTAGTTAAGTACTTTAGAGATCCTCATCTCAGTCTCTGTCTTCAAAAGATGAGCGCAATTATGTTGTGGAGATGGATTCCACACCTAGAACTGGTTAAGTAGGTGGTGTTTATTTCGTAACCATCAAAACTCTATAGTGTGTCACAATCTGGGAGATTCCTGCAATATTTACATACCAGGAAAAAGTGCTGAGGACTTTGCAACATTCTAGTGTCTAAGTCCAGGGGAGTTGCCCATCAAAATCAATTTCCTGGGCAATTCCTCGGGAGTCTGCTGCATCCGGGATTCTGCATAGTCCCAAAGTGCAATTCCAGTCTGCCCTGCTGTGACAACAATCCAGTCATTGGAACATCCGGGCCCATGGTTTCTCAAATTCTGCAGTTTACTGCTTTCATCTCTTGAACTCTTGCTGTGAGTGAGGATTCTGGAGTGGAATGATGAGAGGCAGGAAGAACAACTTTGACTTAAGTCTCAGACTCATACTGCTTGAGAATGAATATTGAAATGAGGAACAAAAACAAAAATTGCTGGAAAAGCTCAGCACGTCTGGCAGCATCTGTAGAGAGAAATCAGAGTCAATGTTTTGAATCCAGTGACTATCTTGCCCTGATGGGAAAAGACAGGGACAGCTTCTGCAGGGATGTAGACATCCAAATAAATAACATTTGTCATCTCCCTGCAATGGGCATATTAACCAGGCATTCCACACCACTCCTAACCCATGGCTGCAATGCCTTCTCATGATTATGTCTTACAGATATACTCGCCCTTCCAGGGACCAGACATGTCTCACACGGAGAGCTCCTCAAGCTCCCAGATCACCATGCGGAAGCATCAGATGGATCATCGTCTGCACTGTCTCCTGTACCTCTCCAGCAACGTGGACAATGACATATCGCTGGTCGGAGAGCTCCCATTAAGTTTCACATACCTGCAGCTCCACACACGGGAGAGGGAGAAACATGTTTCTCAACCCAAAATGCAAACAACAAACATATAGAATTGGACCCCATTTACAAACCCATATAGAACAAAACTGGAAATGACACAACTCACCATAACAGACCCGACAGTATAAATTCCAAGTGGAGTAGAATAACATCGCTTCATCAGAGGCCCCACTGATGATGTTACCTAGCATGGTGATGAAATGTCTAAACGAAAACAAGCCATCTCAGCGAACAAGTCAGCAACCTTACAAAAACAGAAGTTGCTGGAAAAACTCAGCAGGTCTGGCAACATCTGTAAAGAAAAAAATCAGCGTTAACGTTTCAGGTAATGTTTCCCCAATTCTGAGGAAGGGTCACCAGGCCTGAAATATTAACTTCTGATTTTTTTCTCCACAGATACTACCAGACCTGCTGAGTTTTTCCAGCAACTCAGCAGTCTCAGTCCCATTTAGCCTTAGTCTCCTCTGCCCCGCACCCCACCTACCATCATTGCTTGCCGTTCAGCTGATTCTGTGCACAAGAGTGTATATGTCAGGGAGTTCCCCAGCAGAAACGGTGACAGGGAAGTAGAACCGAGACAGTCAATGTTGCAGGATGGGCCAGGGAGGAGGCACCCTGTATGCCTGTGTGGCCAACATATGCTTTGGGTGGAGAACAGTGTTGTTCCTCTATGAAGGCCCTGTGAATGTTTGCAGTTGCAGCCCGTCCCTCACAAATCAGCTTACTTACCCCACCCATTGTGAGTCCCGTCACAGCCATTTCTCCTCAATACCATCTGCTTCATGATAGTGAATGGCTTTTGGCCTCGGTGTTAGAAGGTGCTGCGGCCCCCAACATCAGGCTCTTTTTCTAGGTGCCCATCCTTTAAACCTCACATGCTTCACACTTCCTCAGGTGATGACCCAAGTTGTGTATACGTGACTAAGACTGCCTACTTGAACACCTGCCACACCCTCCCCCCCCCCCCCCCCCCCCCCCGCCCCCTTTCCTCTTAATTTCTGTGAATGGAGATAACGGGAAGATCTTGGTAACCCATTCCAGTAACCCGACCGGCAAGCACTGGCCCTTACTGTCCAGATCCCTCACTGGTGGACACACACAGTTGTGACCATGACAGTCCTCCCACCATTCTCAGACTTACCCCTGTGGAGACAAAGGACTGACTGTGACCTGCTCCCTTACAGCACAAAGACCCGATACCCACATGCACTGTCATCTTGACTAGATTCCTAACCGTGTCCAAAGCCTGCATCTGACATACACATCCCTCATTCCTCAACACTACGGGCAATTTTCCATGGCCAATCCACCTAGCCTGCACATTTTTGGACTGTGGGAGGAAACCCATGCAGCCACAGGGAGAATGTGTAAATTCCACTCAGATAGCCACCCGAGGGTTGAATCGAGCCCAGGTCCCTGGCACTGTGAGGCACCAGTGCTAACCACTGAGCCGCAGTGCCGCCCCCACACCGGGGATATAGCTGTGTTAGAACAGTTGACGGATATGGGAGACTGCTTTTGGCTAACCATGCTGGGTCCCCCCCCCCACTGATGGCGCCACCATGGATTTCACTGTGCACTACTCCTCCGAGACTTTCAGACATGTCCCACATCTTGCGTCAGATACAACATGTTTGGCACAAATGCTGAGGCCACTTGGGGTAGGTGCTGGAGCGACATGATGAACTAACATATGACAAGATGCACAGCACAGCACAGCCACCTGTCTGATTGTCTGGTTCACCAACGGCCAACTCAAAGCATGGCAGCAAAAGACTCAGTGAGACATGCTTACTGAGGACCTGCCTAGAGACAGCATGGGAATGTGCACTGAGACAGCAAGGGAGCAGCCTTGGTAGACAGCCCTGGGAATGCCGTGTAATGGATTCCTTTCCCTGTGTGGTACTTCTATCCAGTGCAACCATACACAGCTGGCTGCAACAGTTATCTTTCAGACACATCTGCCCTGGAATTATTCCTAAGGGTACAGTGCCAGTCCACTGGAGGATGTCCAGATGGTGCCAAAGCCTCTCTGCAGGTGGAGTATATAGTGAAAGGATACAACGCTGGTGGGCCGTACCCTGTTCTCCAGTTTTTGGCAAACATGGAACTCCTAGGATAAGCTGCAAGTTGAAGCTGTCAACACCCTGCTCCAGTTTCCTTGTCAAGTTTGCATGGCAAGTTGGGCTGCTAACAAATGTGTTTAACAATTGCAAACATTTCTTCGGCCAATGAAAATCTTGCCACACTCGCTGAGAAAAACAACCAAGTTGTGGTGCGAGGAACTTGACTTGAAGAATGGCCTTGGACATCTCGACCAATTCTACCACTCATCTTGCCAAAGCTCTTGCTGTTCAGAGCCTGACGAAGATTACACCCAAAGAGTTAAATGATTTGCCCCATCATGTGTCGCTATTTTTCACTCGGCTCACTTGTTAATCAACAATGTGGAGAAAATATACATCCTGAAATAAAAATGCAAAGCCTGAAGGAGTAATATAGAGTATTTGATAGGATTCCAGGCTGAGAGTGAACTAGTAGATTTAAGATATCCAGTGGTTTGAGTAGTCAGTGTGGTTGGAGAGCAGCATTAACACAAAAGAAACAAGTTGACAATGTCCATTTGGTGGCGCAATACTAAACATAGCATGACTGAAAAGAAAAATTTCATACACTTGCTTTATTTAATTTATTCAGTTTACAATAAAGACTGGTTTTCATAAAAAGAGCTATGTTCTAAAAATTAGCACTAAAAAAAACTGAATTCTCAAGATTTGAAAAATCAACTTGATTAATTGTTGCATAACTCTTTTCACTCCTCCATAACTTACCCCTGGAAAACCATACAGTTCGTTTTACACAAAACTAATTTTAATTTTTCTTTCCTTTTCCTGACAAAATGTTTATGTTGATGAATAAAAGAGCAAAAAGTTAAATAAAGAAATTTTGACATTAAAGTATATTAGATCAAAGCTGACCTTGACACATAGGAATAAGAATAAAATGCATTCAGAGACTGAAAATTAATGTGGAGTTCAGCTTCCTTTCTTCTCTAAGTTTCAAATGCACCATAGGCTTCTTACAACTATTTAAACAATCATTGACAGGCGAACATTGCCCATATCAGCAGCAAAACCACGTGGAATCTCCACCCAGATTTTTGAACAGATTTGTGATGAATAGTGAAGTTATGTTGGTGATAATTAGGGAAAATGATTTCACGTTGTTTGTAAGCTGGAGCTGTCACTGCTTCCAAGATTTTCAGTGTGAGAATTGGACAAATCTCACCACATGTAGGAAGTGCAGGAAGTTGGAGCATTTATTATGTGATGTCGTACTGGGTTAACTAAATTATTTGTATTAATGACGATATTAGTGAAATCTGTGTCTATTAGTAATTACTGAGCGTCCTGGTCATGATCTTTGCCTCTTTCATATTTAAAATAAAAATTGCAAGGGAAGAAAAATAGCCGAATGAATGGACAACAGAAGCGTAATTCTGCAATCCTGCCCTTCCATTAATCACAGTTATAATCATGGAATTATTCCTAATATTCTCCAGTTCTGATTAGATTCAAATTAAATACTATGGAACTGAAATTTTACATAAAACTAAATGTGAGGTGGACAGCAAGTGGTGGCACCACATGCATTTGCATTTGTCCTACCTGAGAGAACTTCTAAAGTGTACTTGCATGTTAAACGTACTCCATGATCTCTGGCCCCAGGGATCTGCAGGTAAAATTGCAACTGAATCCTTTGATGTGTTCTCTCTCAGGATCTAATTAAATCTGTCAGGTTTGTTTTCCTGATGAATTAGGGATCATAGAATCCCTACAGTGTGGAAACAGGCTCTTCGGCCCAACAAGTCCACACCGACCCTTGGAGCATCCCTCCAGACCCATCCCCCAAAACCCACCTAACCTACAAACCCCTGAACACTACAGGCAATTTAACATGGCCAATCCATCTAACCTGCACATCTTTGGACTGTGGGAGAAAACTGGAGTACCTGGGGGAAATCCACGCAGACACGGGATGAATGTGCAAACTCCACACAGACAGTCACCCAAGGGTGGAACTGAACCCGGCTCCCTGGCACTGAGGCAGCAGTGCTAACCACTGAGCCACCATGCTGCCCTAGAATGACACATGACACCAGCCCCTCTTATGAAGGCAATAGAGTTGGTCTTTCTCATGAGCCTTGCTCTCTGATCTTATTGTTAGGATGGAATCAGATTGCCCATTAAAACTGCAGCCGTGACTTAATCTGGTTAAGACTCCCCAACAACCAGCCCTCAAATGACAATTGTCTTAGTACCAAAAGGTTCATAATACTATTGTACAGTCAAGCACCACTGCCTTCCCCAGTGCTTAAGTAGCACCTCAATGTGGTTATCTTTTGTAACATGATAGAGGTAAAGCAAGGTAGGCATGGTGATGAATTGAAGCACTTGTTACAAAACATAAATGTACACTGTAGAACCACCTTATGATATGAAGTTCAGCATTGAGAAATAAATCTGCTCAAGCGGCCAGCATTATCTGCAGATTTTTGGTGAAGGATATCTCCTAATTATTTTCTTCCCATTTTATACAGCCTCATTAACTGTGCCTCTCATTTCCTTCTAATCTTATACCAGTTCTGCTCACACCGTAAAGACACACTATAAAAACAGAGAACACCATGGCAAATGTTGCATGAACAAAAGATGGGAAGAGACTAAATTCTTGCTTGCAACTGCTGAACTGCATAATCTCCTGAAATCAGATTAATTCTAACTGTTCCATTTGAGGCTGATGTGTATGAACTATTCAAATCTATGAACTCAAAGCACTTGCCTGTCTGAACAAGCCTGAAGTGTAAATGTGGCTACACCATTTGAAGAAGTGCAAAGTTCAAAGGGAAGATGAACGCTGAAAACTGATGAAGATGCAGCTTTGAACACCTTGGCAGAAACTGAGGTCCTTTTAGGTAAATCATCAGCAGCAAGCTTGAGGTTCCTACAAGGTCTTTCCTCCGTCGGGGACCCCAGACCAATTACTGCCATTTGTAGAGATCTATTGCCACTTTACAGACAGTCCAAGCAGGAGGGGAAGGGCACGACAGCTATGAGGAGAGGGCAGGAAAATTGTGATCAGTGAATTAAGGTCAGTCCCAAGCTACCATTGCTGTAATCCAATTTCAGGCTGAGGTACGAGTGAGGGAAGAGAAAGTAACAGTGTGAATTGAGTGGTTTCCCAGCAAAACTTTCAGGAGAGGAAAGAAAAAATTATGAAAACTCAAGAATAATACTGTTACTATGTTCCATTAGATACAGAAGTACGTATCATTTGAATATATAGGGGGCTAGCATGATCAAGATAAGCAATATCAGACCTGGGAATGAGAAACTGTCCCATGGCATCTAGCAGCAGCAGCAAACACTGCGCAATAAAATATTGTGGAATAGAAATGGAACAAAGCTGCCACTGCAGTACTGCAAAATATTATGCTCCAACCAACCGTTGCCAGTGTATTGTTTGAATTTTTTTACATTTGCCTTCAAATGGGATCAGCTTAAGAGTAGAAAATTGCAGCTGGATTGGTTCTCTGTCTCAGGTCCAATGAGAATGGACTGCCAAGTGATTCACTTATTATCCTACTAAACAGAAATTCATTTAAACTTGAATCCCTGACATAAAAGAAGTCAAAAAACATCACCAGATTACAAAGTGGAAAAGATTTCTTTATATCATGCTATATCATTTGCTAACATCTGTAAAGAGACGCAATTCTAATCAATTAGGCGCAGTCCCCCATTTATGATTTTAACTCACAATCAAATATATACACTTTCACACTAAAATAATATTTAGAGGAAGATATTTTAAGATCCAATTTTCTCATTGCTATTTATCAGTTTTTATTAGTACCGATAATTGTGGCCAGGAGTTGACTCCTACCAGCGGAATGATAAGTGACCACAGTTAAAAATACCAGTACACGATTATTAACTATTGCTTGTAGAATGTAGACACTGCATCAATTCTCAAATGTGTACCTGTGATCATGGATATTTTTTCAAACTGGGCATCTTTTGAATGATGTACTAAATGTGTGACATCTACAGGATTAGGAAATGGACCCATTTATAGTTATTCTAATAATGACAATTAAATAGACTGAATATGGAATCAGTATTCATATTATAATTAAATGAAAACCTAACAAAGAGTAATAATGAGTGTGTGTTGAATGGTGATCTTGTGTCAGCGTCGAGTGGATATCCACATCAGTGGACTTTGGGCAGAACTTTCAAAGGTTGGTGAGGTAGATGAGTCTGGAGCTTCACAAGATCACTCAGGACGCCAACTTGCTAACATCATTCCATCCCAAGCCATTTGAGAGGGCATGCCAGAGGGGCTTGAGGGCTTCCTGCCTGTAAGTAGTGGAAAGTCAATTGAGCATGTGGAGTTTTTTCAGTTGGCAGGTGAAGCCTCTCACTGCAATTTAACATTGGCAGTGAGTGAACGCAGCCTGCCAAGCGGAAGATGTGGCAGGGATATCACTTTATCCCTCTAACCATCCCCTCTTCTCACCAACCAATGCCTGTTGGGCCAAAGCTGTAGTTGCTGGTTGCCAGTGGAGGGGTTGACCTCTGCCTATCCAGTAGAGAGGTTGAGGATTTCTTTACCTCACTGAAGGTATTGGACCTTTCACTTGATGCAGTGGGGAAATCAATGTTCCGTATTTGGGAGACTCATATTGGCTCCTTCAGCTTCAAGAGACCACCCACCATCCTAAATTGAACAGCAAGCATGCTCTGAGCTATTGGTCAGACAACTTGCAAAAATCATGTTGGATGTCTCTTGCTGACACGTTGTGGGGTCAGGACCTGTGTTTGATCCCAGCAGTGGGGCTCCCAGACAAAGTTCAGCTCTTTGTCTCAGCACAGTGTCTGTTTGGATGTGATTTACACTAGTAACGTGCCTGTTGGCTATGGGAAGACTTAAGCTGTGTAGATATGCTATCATTTAAGCTCATTTCAAATAGACCAATCAAAAATTATTCTGCAGTATTGCTGGAAACAGACATCTTGTAATCACCAAGACAGATGTAAAGTGATCGCTTGTTTCTGTCCGTTCTGATGGGTGCAAGATTAAAATTTTCAATAGTATGTCTCTTTTTACAAGACTCACATTCTGTACCATAACGAACGTTAGTAGGTAGTCACTATATTAATATTCTAGAATGATAGGACCATTATTATTTGTGCAACCTGTTGTGCACTTTTTAAAGTCTTAAACAGCAGAACTTATAAATTACTTACTGAAATATGAGTAATGCCTCATCAGTTAAGACGTTATTGCTAGAATGCTGATATTTTCTGGCAAATGTTTATATGTATTTATAATTTAAATTGTATGTCCATTTTAGTAGAGTTGCCAGCCCTCTTCAATAAAATAGCAGGTATAGGAACATTATAAGATTACAGTCACAATTACTGTTGCCTAACAGCAGTTTCTTTGTTTATCTGTATAGGTCTGGAGCTTGCTGCAGGATTATCATTTTGCCATTCAACTAATTATTAGCAAATTACACTTATATTGTGTTCACTTGGCTTCGGGTTTTGGCAACAATGCTCCACAAACGTCCACTATTATAGCTACATGCATATATATGTATATTTATATTTCTAAAAGTATATGGTGTGCATATGAATATATCAGGCCAAATACCAGTATGAAAGCCACACGGGTTCTGAATGAAATTTTCCCTTCGAAGCGACAGGAGTAAAATACACAAAACAATCAGTAGTTATTAATTCTGTATAAGAGACCCGACCCTTCCATTTGTACATGTTTAATTTCTGGTCTTATTGTCCAATCACAAAGCAAACTGTAGTGAAATTTTATTGATTGGAATCAATCCTCTCTTGTCTTCGTTTCATGATTTCTTCTAGTTCCGTATCTCCTCGATGCTTCTGTAAAATTAGAATACGGAAAGGAGAGAATAAAGTTACCAACAACTCTTTCAAAAAAAAAACAAAAATAAAAGACTTGATTATGGGTTGTAAGAAAGTATATTGTCTACTTTTGAGACAATATGTTGCTGGTTGGGTAATTCTGCACACTCATCTAGTAGAAACTTTTGCCGAGTGAGATGAGTACCCACCTGCTGTAGATTGTTATATAAGGTGATGGTTCTGAAAGGGTTAATTTGAAGACCAATTAAGCTCTACCCAATTCGACAAATTAGTTGGGAAAAGGCATATAAGACCTATATCTGCATGTCTCCTAGTTGTCTTAGTCTGGAGTACTGTGTCAATTCTGATCGCCCTGTTATAGGAAGGGTACTTTCCTAAAGCTGGAGAAGGCTCAAACGATTTGCCAGGATGTTGCTGGAAATGGAGGGTTTCAGTTATTAGTTGAGGCTGGATAGGCCAGGACTTTTTCCACTGGAGCATAGGCAGTTGAGGGGTGACCTTATAGACATTCATAAAATCACGAGAGGTATAGATAAAGTGAATGGCAGGTGTCTTTTCCTTAGGGTAGCGGATTTCAAGACTAGGGAGCATATTTTTAAGGTGAGAGATGAAAGATTTAAAAACGACATTGGGGCAAATTTTTTTTATGTTGACGGTGGCTCGTGTGGAATGAACTTTCAGAGGAAATTGCGGATGTGGGTACAGTTACAACGTTTAAAAGACATTTGGATAAGTATATGAATAAGAAATGTTTGGAGGAATATGGGCCAGGAGCAGGCAGGTGGGACTAGTTTATTTTGGAATTATAGTTGGCAAGGACAGGTTGGACCAAAAGGTCTCTTTCTGTGCTGTATGACCCAATGATTCTATAACTCTACAACAATGTTTAATAAGATGTACTGGATCGCCAACATGCAATAAACACCATCTTGAATAATACGTGGGCCTCTTGTCATTGAGGCTCACTAGTTGTTTTTCTGTATTACTGAAAACCAAGTCTACCTTTAGAAAGATCAAAGAAAGGGGATTCCTGGCAGCAAATTACCCTGCCGCAAGCTGGTAAGTGTTGGCAGCACGTACAATATGGGTCAATCTGAACTAGTCTGAAAACTAGTGTCAGAGCAGTTGAGGAGCAAAAGAGATTCTTTTTTCCAATTTGCTCATGGGTTGTTGGCATTACTGGCTGGTCAGCATTTATTGCCCATCTCTTGCCCTTGAGAAGGTTGTGGTAGGCTGCCTTCTTGAACCACTGCAGTCCATGTGTTGCGGGTAGACACACAATGCCATGAGGGACAGAATTCCAGGATTTTGACCCGCTGACAGTAAAGGAATGGCAAGACATTTTCAATCAGGATGGTGAGTGCCTTGAAGGGGAACTTGAAGGCGGTGATGTTCCCATGCATCTGCTGTCCTTGTCCTTCTAGATGGAAGTGTTCGTGTGTTTGGAAGCTGGCTGACTAAGGGTCTTTGGTGAATTTCTGCAGTGCATCTTGTGGATAGTACACACTGCTGCTACTGAGTGTCAGTAGTGGAGGGACTGAATGTTTGTGGGTGTGATGCCTATTAAACAGGCTGCTTTGTCTTGGATAGTGTCGAGGTTTTTGAGTGTTGTTGGAACTGCATCCATCCAGGCAAGTGGGGAATATTCCATCACACTCCTCACTTGAGACTTTTTGATGGTGGACAGGCTTTGAAGAGTCAGGAGATGAGTTACTCACTGCACTATTCCTCACCTTTGACCTGCTCTTGTAACCACTGTGTTTATATGGTGAGTCTGGTTGAGTTTCTAGTTAACGGTAACCCCCAGGATGTTGACAGTAGGGGAATTCAGTGATGGTAATGCCAATGAATATCAAGGGGTGATGGTTAGATGGTCAGTTATTGAAGATTCTCATTCCCTGGCATTTGTGTGGCACAAATGTTACTTGTCACTTTTCTGCCCAAGCATGAATATTGTCCAGGTCCTGCTCCATTTGGATATGGACTGCTTCAGTATCTAAGGAGTTGCAAATGTGATGAACATTATGCAATCATTGGTGAACATCCCCACTTCTGACCTTACGATGGTGGGGAAGGTCATTGATGAAACAGCTAAAGATGGTTAGTCCTAGGACACAACCCTGAAGATCTCTTGCAGAGATATTCTGGAGCTGAGTTGTTATGCAAATCTATTCTTATTTTCTAAGATGATGCATTATCGCAATATGCAATTTGGAGAAACAATAATGATATTTTCTGGGGATACCAGTATGCAGGAGTAATAATTGAGAGGATTTCAAAAGACTTTACCAAGGCAGACTACATATATGCCAAAAAAGCAGCAAGTGATAAACAGAGCTAAGTGATTCCATGACCAACTGATCCGAACTAAGTTCTGCAGTCCTGCCATATCCAGTCACGAATATTGGTGGACAATTAAACAACTCACTGGAAAATACAGTATCAGTATTACTTTTACTGATACTGTCATGGAAAGGAGTTACTTTACTTTGATCAGAAAGAAACGGTAATTCTGTAATCTGATAGACACCAGTTGAGTCCATAGGGGGAAGCATTGCTCTTGGGGTCTTTCCATCCCAAGTAATTGAGATTTGGGCCAGAGCCTTTAATGTCTTGATATTTATGTTGAGCAGTTGAAACTTAGTTTTAGGCAGTTTAATATTGCTAGATATCCTTTATATAAACTGATAAAACATTCAATTTAGATCTCAACTTCTAAATTCCTTCAATGAACTTATGTAAACCATGTACATAGAGTCAGAGTTATACAGCACGGAAGCAGACCCTTCAGTCCAACTGATCTAGCCCCATTTGCCAGCATTTGGTGTATATCCCTCTAAACCCTTCCTATTCATAAAGTAATCCTGACCTCCTTTAAACAGTCTAACCAGTGTCTGCATGAATACTGCCAGCATGCCAGAAGAAATACCCCAAGCAAAAATTAGGCATAATTCAGCTGTTTGCCAGGCCTTTTTAAAATGTTTCAGTGCAGTACCTTCTCAAGCTTGCAAAATGCAAAAGGAATTTTTGCTTTGTATTTAAATTTATAGGAAATCAGCTGTTGGAAGAAATAGAAAAGTAAGTGGCATTAGTAGGGTGTTGCACATTATTTCTTACATCTAACTCAGCCTTCTGTACTTGAATTAGACTGTACACTCGAGCACCTTCCTCTCCACACACCATCTTCAGTTCTTCTTTATTAAGAGAAAATATTTGTGCTCCTGTCAATATACCCAAACCAGCCACTGTCCTGTTTTTATAAAACAAAAGAGAGTTCAGATTAAAGGGATGTGTATAATTCCCTCACATTGTCTACAGTTCAAGACAAATCAAGGCTAACGAAGCGTGAAAGAATGACTATATAATACCACATTATATCTATCACATGATGCTACATCATTCTTCATGTTACATTCCAGAAGTACCGAAGGCCTGAATCTTCAGCAGCCACACCACCACCGAGAAAGGTGAACCCATCCACAATGTGACTGTAGCACAGTTGTGACTAGGCTTATGAGAAGGCCTTAAAGCCTTTGTGGAGTGCTAACCTCAACCCAGTCTATAGTTCCCAACGTCTTAGAGGGTCCACTGGTCAACAATAGGCCTCACTAGGTCATTTAATTCCCTTAGATACCAACTGCTTGCTGGTGAGTAGCCCTTCATGGTACTTCTAGAAAAATAACCAGGAGGATAGATGGTGCCTGTAAGTTGGCATACCAGCCAGTGGAATTAGTTTTGTGCCTGTGCACTTCCATATATGGTCAATCTGGGAGCAAAAGTACTGTTCAAAGTTGATTCTGTATTTGATCTGGCCTAGTATCAAGCTCTGCACCAGTCCAAATATAGGTTTGGTTTTACCTAGAGTAAGGACTTGCTCATTTTTATATTTCAAAATTGTAACCTTTAAGTAGTTCTCATTAGAATAGGACAAATTTAGGTCATTGAAGAAAAACTTCAATTGATTACACTAAAATACTAATCTCACTGCTTTCTGTCCAAGAACTGCTAGACAGAAGGCTAGAAATTAATAGTAATATTTAACATTTGTCTGTGATACCCCCTGCCATACAGTGCACATAACTGGATTGATGCCTCTGCTAATAAAAAATGTGACCATGGAACATAAAATCAGTAAATGTTTTTCCTTTTCACTCCAGTCAAAGGAGGTTTATACTGTAAATATACAGTGCCATCATTCAAAAAAAGTTACAGTATCCGATGTGACTTTTTCGAGAATAGGCACAAAGGGTTGGATTTTGTTGTTGGATGGACCTGACTGATTATTTTCAGTCTTAGATTTCCAAGTTATCCTTCACTTA
Organism: Ginglymostoma cirratum; assembly: GCA_024137785.1. Classification (NCBI taxonomy): domain Eukaryota; kingdom Metazoa; phylum Chordata; class Chondrichthyes; order Orectolobiformes; family Ginglymostomatidae; genus Ginglymostoma; species Ginglymostoma cirratum. The sequence continues at coordinate 38,023,055 of JAHRHZ010000062.1, forward strand.
TTAATTAATGCCATATCTCTCATTACTTTATGGAAATTGAACATAAATCAGACCCATCTGCACTGTCCGTATGTTACAAAGTTACTGGATTAAAATTAATCAGTTGATCTCTTGTTCATTTTGTACGCTTGTATGTAGTAGACAGTTATGTTAAAATATTACTTACGTTTTGCTGAAGCTTTTTGCCTCCAACCAAGATTTGACATCATCTGAGCTGGATTCATAACCTAGTGGTATTTGAATTGATGACTGCTTTGGGACCATAAAGTTGCGAGAAGGTGGTTTTGTTTTGCTCGCAGTTATTAAATGTAAAAGCTCATCGTTCACCTCATCCATCTGCGTCATTATGTCTGTTTAAAAAAATGAAACCAACACTCTTTAAAAATGTTTTTATATAAGTAAGTGGTTTCATACATGAACCCCTAAAATATTTTGCATGTTCACTCTTCTTAGTCATTCACCATTTCGAAAACATTCAAATGTATATTCTTCCTTGGTCCAAATTGGTTGATCTGAAGTTATCCATGTGGAACTCTATTTGCAAGTTTTGCCTACTCACTTAATCTATAAACATCTCTTTGTAACTTTATTCTAAACCAAACTACTTACTGTGCCATCAATGATTACAGAATCGGCAATTTTATTCCCATAAGACCATACAACAAAGGAACAGGACTAGGCCATTTCAGCCCATTGAGTTTGTTCCACCATTCAACGAGATCATGGCTGATGTGATCACCCTCATTTCCACTTACCTGCCTTTTCCCCATAATCCTGGATTCCCCTACTGATTAAAAATCTGTCTATTTCAGCCTTTAATATTCTTAACAACCCACATTTGACAGCCCCCTGAGGTAAGGAATTCAACAGATTCACTACATTCAGAGAAGAAATTTCTCCTCACCGGAGTCTTAAATAATGACCCCTTAAACTGAGATTATGCCCTCTGGTCCTAGAGTCTCCCATAAAGGGAAACACATCTACCTGTCAAATCCTCTAAGAATCTTGTATGTTTCAATAAACTTGCCTCTCATTTTTCTAAATTTCAATGAGTACAGGACTGATCTACTCAACTTCTCATGAGAGGATCCCTCCATACCCAATATCAACTAAGTGAATTTTCTCTGGACCGCCTGCAATGTCAATATATTTTGCTTTTGATTAGGGGCTCAAAACTATTCACAATATTTCAACTATGATCTTGTATATTTTTAGCAAATCCTCTCTACTTTTATACTCTATTCCCTTTGAAAGAAAAGGCCACATTCCATTTAATTTCCTCATCACCTTCTGAACTTGGATGCTGGCTTGTGATTTATGCAAGAGGACTCCTAAGTCCCTCTGTTTTATAGCGATCTGTTTTTACAGTCTTTCTTCATTTAGATAATATTCAGCTCCTCGACACTTCCTTCCGAAGTGCATAACCTCACATTTTTCCAAGGTATATTCCATCTGCCAAGATCTTGCTCAATCATTATGCAAGTCATTCATAAATACAGTGAATAGTTCAACCTTCACACAACTCTGTAGAACACTGGACAATCCGTCCAATTTACATGCTCACCTATTGCCCTACACCATGTCTTCTACAACTTAACCTTTCTTCTAATCAGGTCAATAAATCACCAACATGATCTAAGTGCCCTGGGTGAAAGAGGAAAAGTTACATTTTGAAGTCTGAGCTTATTGGAATGTTGTCGGGGGCAAAGTCAGATGCAATCCAATCCCTAGCCACCGTAGCTCCATGTGCAGGCAACCAATCCAGTTCCCAGAGGCTGAGAAATGACTCTGCAGTACCTCAGGGAGCACTTGTGTCTAACTATCTCATGCCACTCCCCTGGCCTCCTAGTGGCCTACAAACTCTGGCAGAAATCAATGCTCATTGCATGAAGCTTTAAGGCATTTTTATCCTACTCTGTGGAAGACCCACAAATCTACTGTCCAACTGCCTGGTGACATTACTGAAATCAGGAGCATGCTGTGTGGGAAACTGCAGGAATTGGCATGTGCCACAACATTCCTGACCATCACCCTTGACCACAAATAAGTAAGGGCTCTTGGAGCAAAACAATAAATAAGACCCTGTAAAGAAAGTCATTTTCAACATGCCAGGTTTTTAAGGCAGCTGCTTCACAGCATTTTGTTAACAACGAAATTTATTTTCTTAAAATGAAGAAAAATAAAGCATCTTATTATATTGACTGCACAGGTTAGTCAGCTTGCTTATGTCTCTAAATAATCACGTGTTTGCAAATTTGTCATCACCTGAGGAACAGGTTAATTAGTCCCAAGATGATAAAGCAGGGGAAAGGAACCAACTGGATTACTCTACAGACAGCTGGCATTGACTCAATAGACTGAATGACTTCCTTTGGTGTTGTTAAGAGTCTATGACTTATAATCCATGAAGAGTGAGTTATGACAGCTGCAGCACATGTACTTAATTATGCATAAACCACATCTTCCTGGTGTGTATTTATTAAATTTGGGGAGGTAAACAGAACATTTTGTCATTTTTGCCTAGCTCATCCCTGATCTCGTGATTTACTGATGAAATGCTACAGACTGACACCATGCCAAACCAACGTACTCAAAGTCATTGAAGAACAAAAGACTTTCTCGAAGACACAAGTCCTCATTTTCACTTCTCAATGGTTCTCTTTTGGGGATCAGCCAATTCCTAGCTGAATGCCTGAGCTCCGAGAAATATTACGTTACTTTACTGGCCACTTTTCTCTCTGCCTTTGGGCACTGTTTTCTAGGAAGCAGACAACTTACTGAGCACTGGTACTTCTTACACAACTGACCATTTTAAAAGCATGATCCCCAACAGGGAATGTTGTTAGGTTATTCAACTACAGGAAGCATTACTCCTAAGCAGTGGAGACAGGGTAGCAATAAGATAGGGACAGGATGCAGGCCCAGAACAAGCATAGGTACAGAAGAGTAACAGGAAAGAATGGCATGGGGCTGAATGAACACAGCAGGCCAAGCAGCATCATAGGAGCAGGAAAACTTGATGTTTCGGGCCTAGACCCTT
>JAHRHZ010000062.1:38026494-38045031 GCA_024137785.1 Ginglymostoma cirratum
TGTTCATCCAGCCCCATGCCTTGTTATCTCGGATTCTCCAGCATCTGCAGTACCTTTTATCCCTAACAGGAAAGGATGGTTTGATTGGTGACTTCCAAGGTGTGATATCATGTTGACAGAAATGATTTGGTTTTCAAATGGATGAGCGAAGTAATTGAAGATTAAGTTGTCCAATTTTTAATGTTCCATGAGTGACCCTTATTGCTGGTGGCAAATTTTAGAAACTCCAGACCACTTCTGGGCATCCTTGTCAACTAGCTTAAAAGTGCACTCGAATATTACACATGTACTTGCAGCGGCTACGTCTCACTGTCAGATGCATGAAGTCAGATCATTCTTCTCTCCTCCATTTTGCATGTTAACCGTTTCTAAAGAGCTTCATCAAGAAGTAGACAATGGGAAGGTCAGTTCAGGAGCAGACCACTCAGTGCTGCAAAACTTTCTGCACCAAGATGTTCAACTTGTTGTCTCTCTCGTTTTAGGAGCAACCCAGTAGCTATTCTCATACTTCGTGCATGAGCAATTCATACGACTGCTTATCATGTCTAATGAGATCTCTGTACAAGTGTTCACTATAGAAAGGTACTTTTTCACTGCCACCATCCTCTTTCAGGGCAGGGAACTATAGGGGCTGCTGGGTTCAGCGTGGTGGAGGAAAATCACTCGGTTGTATAACAAGAACAGCCTCTTGTCTTAACCAAGATGTACTTTATTACCTCGATAGCAATGATACAGAAGCTACACCGATGTAATAGACATTGTTATAGAGACACAGAAAACACAGAAAGGAGGTCTCCTTTGAGATCTTAAGGACTCACCAGGTCCATGTGACATGACCATAATGTACAGTGCTTAAGGCATTCCTCAGCATTAGCTCTTGCAGACCTTCAAATCCTTATACAATGATGTTGAATTATACTATTCAAGTCTTATTTCCAGAGGTAATTTCGTACTCAGCCTCAAATAATTTTTAAGCACATTATTATGGTCTTTTGCTGAAGATTTGTCCTAAGCTCAGATAAGTTTTTTTATTATCTCAGTTTTGTGGCTGTGAATTAACTTATCAAGGCAATCAGATTGAAAGTACATCTCATATTTGTAACAGTTACAGTGGATTCAAGAAAAAAGGTGTCCTCTCATTAATTAACCACGCGAAATTACCATTTTAACATCCAAGCCATTTCCCCTGTTTGTTGGCAATGAGTCAAATACATATTGTTTGCTTGCTCAGATGAAAGTTAACAAGGTGTACCATCCTGAACATCAGCCTGATTAATTATTATTAAGGAGGATCAGTGAGATGATATTGAAATCTACTCCTGATTGATAATTTGAGTGGCCAGATACTTATGTTAGGAGGTAGCAAGAACTGCAGATGTTGTTTTCCTATAAATTTATGTTAGCATTCGATTGACTAATTTTTCTTTACTTACAGTCCTTATCTCTTGAGTAGGGCCTGTTTGCTAGTCCTGGTAGCTCATGGCTTCCATGTCTCACGTGGCCAGGGCCGGTAAAGGGTCCAGGTGAAGTGTAGCCTGGGATACTAGGCCCGGTTCCTCTCGGACTCATTTCTCCTTTGTATCGTTGACCACTCTTAAAGCAAATAAGCGGTGATGAAGTATTAGCTTTTTTGTAACAATGTTACCTGAATTATTGACTTTTGACATGGTATGAGATGGCAGAATATCAGGATATCAGATACAGAATTTTCCTGTGCTGAACACTCTTGCCAACAAAATGCCATCATGACCTTTAGCAAGCATGAAGCAAATGGTAGGTGTTCCTCCAGACCCCACTCTCTAAAATCCCTTTGTAATTTGTTCTACCATGAACTCCATCCTGTGAGCAGATCTTCTATGAAAAGTGACTAAATATGGATAGGCAGGTCAAGCTAATAATCCACCGAATATTACAGATCCATTATTCAGCATTGATTAAGTTGGACTAGTCTAAAAGACAATCTACTGATCACAAAAACATTAATTAATAACGAATAGCCTGAATCACATCTTTGAGTAGCGTTCTTTTGTAGTATGATTTACCTGGCTGTAAGGGTGGTCAGACTGGCCGGGGATGGCATCGATATTTATCACACTCAGCATGTTAAAAGGGACATAGCCAGTCTCTCCAAATTTGCTCTTCAGCTTCCACCACTGCTTATTCTCTTCTGTCACCTGCAGGGAGAGAGTCGGGTGTTTAGATTGTTAACAGTTTCATTTGGAGCTTCTGAAAGCTTAACATTTTAATTTTGCACTACAATCTCAAGCAGATATTGCAGACCTCAGCCTACTGAATATACTCCAGTAATTCTTAACCTGGCTCAAGGAACTGCACCAAAACTTTCACTTGGGCACTTTACAGATTTCTGGACTCAGTATTGATTTCAGACCATAATCTGTACCCTGCTGTTGGTTCCCCTAACCTGTTTTCTCTCCTATTCTTGGTAAGTTTTAGTTTTCTCTTTGTTTTTCTAGATTTTTTCTTTTGGAAAGAAGCTGTTCCCTGTTCTACCATTTTAATCTCCTCTGGGTAAATCTTTTGTTTCTTTACTTCCACTCCCTTTGACAATTCCTATTGACAGTAAAGCACCATTTTCTTTTGGACTGTGGATACAAATGGGAAAGGATACTGGTTTAAATTAAGGAGACTGTGTCAGAAAATGTCTGTAGTTTTAAAAACAAACTTGCTGGAACATATTGAGCATTACCCTATTCAGGCTGAATTCCAGACAAATCGGCACTGCCTGTACGTGTGCAAGGCAACTCAACCTAGAGGCAGTCTTTTGATTGGCTTTTCAACTAGCCCCAGCTGTTGTAGGTTCAGGAGTGCTCATCATAGTAACATAGCAACATCTTGACTGGTTACTAGGCATGTGCCTATAGCCTAGTTTGTGGACAAGAGAACAGACATATTCAGCTTACAAAGAGAATGGTTCCATTTCTCTTTCTCTCCCTTCTGTATGGAGAAGTAGAAGAAAATTCCTAGTAGCTAGATATTCTCGCTCACCTTTGCTCCGCAAATCTTCTTCAAAGGAAAAACAGAAAACTACCTTCAGGGACACTGTACAGACACATTTTCAAGCAGTGAATGAAAGACTGAGAATTAGCATGTATCATCAGCCTTGTATCATCAGCAAAGGGTCAGGAGGAATTGAAATGGAACCATCTGTGATCTGGACTGGTGTCAGAACTCTGCTTCTCTGACCTTCCCCACCCATAGTATTCGTGTCGATTTTTTTTGTCTCTGTGTTTGTCGGTCTCTATGTGTTAATGAGAAACATTTAAAAAGGGGTAAAATTTAAATTGCACAGTTAAAGTTTAGCAATTCAATTGCTCTGCATTTTTCTACTATTTTGGTTAACAGCTTGATTACAATAAATAGTTGTTGTCCTTTCACAGATGAAACCTGATGCGCATGTTCTTTTAACCTGAATTAGACGGTTAGGTAGATTGGATGATTTGTCCAGTTAATCAAATCCTCAAATTTGAGGTGACTTGGAGAATAGTAGGGTTTGACTTCTGATGCACTATCCCCAGTGAGTAATGACACCGTAAATGCTATTAGCATTTATTATCTTCTCATCTTCCACCCTATCACAGACATTCTCGTGTGTTTATCTTCCCAGCCTCCTCCATTTCACCTCTGTAAACCCAACTGCTGTTCTAAGTTTTTCCAGTTCTGATGACAGGCCATGACACAGAATTGTGACAAATTACTTGTAAAGAGTTCTCTCAGTGGGTCGATAAGCACTTGTCTAGGTACTAAATTACTCACATTAAATGGGTCTTTGTTATAAGCATATCTTGAGCAGATATGAGGCATAATATGGAACAATATTTAATATTACACAGTTAAAGACACATACACACACACACAATAAATAGAGAATGATTTATCACCTCCAATATCTCATCCTTTAGGACAGAGAGTTCATTGGCATTCCTTGCGACAAAATCGTATACTATTTGAACATATTTTTTCTGTTGTTGGATTCCTTGTGCCTCGTAATTTCTATTGGAAAAGAAAGAATCATTTTAAGCTACACATGCAATGTTTTAGTGAGGACAAAGAGTCATTTACCAAAATAAAGTTTAAAAAGACCAGAAAGCCTGCAGATCTTTCTCCCCCCACACACCCCCCCAACCCTGTGCTTGTAAGTTGGAGACAGTACATTTGTTTTATTATTAGCCCCTTCAACAGCAGGTTGAAGCTGGATACAGATTTGTACGTAGCAAGCTATAGTAAAAACTGGCCAATACTATTCATAGGTCCTCATAACTGCCTGACAATCACTTTCTGACACTTCTCAGTATCTGGCATTGGAGGCAAACTTTCATCAGGAGACAGGACCTACTGTTATAGAACTCAGTTACCAACGTGATTACCACCGAGCCTGACTCCTAACGAGAAACTTCAAAATCTATGAATTTTAAATATCCTGTTCCTAGTGTTGACTGTCTTGGTCTTCACCGGTATAACTATCTTGACAACAGATTAGTGATTGTCACAACAACCATAGTAATTAGAGGCCTTTTCCTAAAGGGGGCTTTAATTCAAATTTATTTTTCCCATGCTCTTCCATATGCTGAGTTTTACTTACTCCAATAAAATCTTTCAATGATCACATTTTTACTGTCAAAAAACAAAGACCATTTCTGTCTTGTAATATTTGATAGCCAGTCCACTTAAATGAGTTCAAGCAAAAAATTTTAAATCTCTTAATGAAATCCCAGTATTCAGAATGCACTATTACATATATAATGAGTCCAAATCTTGTACTTACTTCCAGTTATGTGCTATATTCAATGCTATATTTAAATCTAGATGCCATCTATATTTATTGATGTGATGGCAAGATGGTATTACTTAAGTGTTAGTATACAATTAGAAATAATCTTCAAAGTAGCATTAAGAAAATGATACTATTGAGGTGTGTTTACCAAAAGTAAGAACACTAGACTGATATTTGATACACTGCTCCACTGACAATTTCTCAATCACCAAATCAAAACTGTAGGTTTGCTGTGGGCTTTTTCATGAAATGGAGAAAATCAATTTCTGAAATCAATTCACCTAGTATCAAACTGAGGAAATTTAACTGCCCTATGTTGGGCTTTCTAATACTTAGCTAACTGATCTTACTGCAAATGCAGAAATTGTTTTCTGGATATGATATTACACTTCTCATTCCTCACACTCCTACAGTTCGCTTCATCTAACTCAGTACAGGTTAGATCAGAGCCAGCAAGTAACTGTCCTCCAACCTGTCAGATCAAATTATAGCAATTGTGTATCAGTGCCTAGTACCAGATGGACAGATGAGAGAGGCAGTAATACACTTGAAAGGCACCCCAAAAACTGTAGTCAGAAGACCGACTGAATTTCTTGCTGGGGACCAGCTAACATGAGCAACTAAATCTTAGTTTTTGTTCAGGCAGCAAGGTTTGGCAGATAACGCACCATGGGAATATATTAAGTGAGCCAATTCTTTACTTTGCACTGGTATAATTTTCAGCAAGGGAGATAAGTGAGTGATCGAACATCCAGGTCACTTTTTCTTTTCTTACTTCATAAGCATTGAAACGAATTGAAGCCCTTTCTGGATTAGTTTAGCTAGTCCAGCACAGAACCTCTACTCCATTTGGCTTAGTACTACACAGGAAACCCATACTCAAATTGTCAAACTGAATAAAAAGGCATTAACTTAAAATTACTTTAATGGCAATATACTACGTTAGTTAATCTTTCATCATTTGGTCAGTGTAACTAAATGTGGGGCTGTGGAAAACTGATTTGTGAAGTGAAGCAGCACCAGCATGCAAAGCACCATTAACCAAATGCAGGCAAATGAATTATTAGAAATTTGGCAGGTTATACATGCTTTCACTTTAATAGAACATGAAGGCTAAATTGTCCTTTGAGTATTGTAGAATGCAAAGTTCATATGGAAAAGTTTAGGATCCTGATCTCAAATCTGCATTAAAACATTTGTTCAATGGAGTCACTGCAAATTGATAGATTCTAATTGTTAGTGGAAAGGCAACTTTGTTATTGAGCTATTATGTTCTGTCGTACCATCGTTGGCCAAATTGCATCATTCACTGACTGTTACTGAAAGGTTGGATTAACCTACCCTAGGACTCAGTCAGTGCTGCTTGACAACATGTGAAGAACAGCAGCAATGAGAGAACCTTCCCTCTGAGTTGTCCTCCTGTAGAGAGGCACCTAGATTCTACGCTGTAGTTTCCCTCCAAAATCAATAACTGCAGCAGTAGATGATAGCTGTCAAGTGACATCTCAGTTTAGGAGTCGGTGCTCTAATTTATTGCAACAGAATTTCAAAGTCTCTTTGAAGCATATTTTGTTGCAGTATCAAAGGTGTTTCCTAAATGTGAATTTTGATAATGTTCAGAAATTAAAGTCAAAATCCTGCGTATTTGATTGCTGGGCTTTGCTTGTTAAAACAGTTGAAAGGACAATTTTTAGCTTACACATATGATAACAAATCAGGTGGAGAGTTAAAACTCCACAAATCATTCACCAAACATTTAGCCATTAAGAGGTGAAAGTTGTTTATTACCCACAGGAGCATTGTAAAACAGGTTATGACATTGAATCAAATAAGGAAAGAATAGGTCAGATAATTAAAAGCTTGGTCAAAGAGAAGAGGGGATATTTCAGTGCTAAGGCAGTTGAAAGCACAGCCAAAAGTGAAGCGATTACAATTAAAATCAGGGATGCTCAAGAGATCAAACTTAGAGGTTGAAGTCACAAAGCTCCTACAATTCTAAAAAACATTTGAGTCAATATATTCAGCTATAATCAATACATTCTGATGTAATGGACATTTTTATTCAATGAACTCTTGAAATCCACAACAATAAAAAGGAAATCAAGGTTACAGACTAGAAAGCTGCACAATAAAATCAAATTGAGAAATCTGTTAATTTTATGGATTAGAATCTCTACCATATTGACCCATCGGGGAACATTAATGCAGAGAAGTTCTCCAGAGAGTTTTAAGAGCAGAAGAGGAAGAGAATGCAAATTGTACCAGTTCTCCACAGTGTGCTAATACCAGTTACCTATCTACATGTCGACTAACACTCTGCTTAAATGCATCCACTGCGGTATTCTGGTCAGCAGTCTGGCCTCTCTTGAAAGATGTGTTATTATATGCATACCCATTTGGAGGAGGGAAGCAAGGTGTTGACGAATGCTGAAAAACAAAATGCAGAAAATAATTGCATACCTAGATACAAGAAGATACTAGATACAAGAAGATGATTGTGTGAACAGGACATACTGATCTGGATACTGTCTGAAGTCCGAACTCAGGTCGAGAAACATTGTTTAGTCCAAATTATCAAAGTACAGCAGCAGGTTGTTCAAAAGTTCTAAAACTGAAATTGTATATTAGAAGTTTTTTTAATCGAAATGAATTCCATTTGGTTTAGGTCTTAAGACATGGAGACAATAGTTACTGAGGTTAGCAATGTTTGACCAATGTTCAGTCTTGGAGGAGGGTATTTTGGAACTCGACCATGACCATACAACACAGTCCTGTTTTAGATTTTGGCACAAAGTGACATGCATCTAAATATATTTCACCAACAGCACACACCTTACAAAATGATTACATAAAATTAAAATTGTTCCAAGGATGAGGGATTCCAGAGGAGCAGAGGTTGCCCCCAAAGTGTCAAGAAGCCCGAGAAATTTTGATGGGAATGCATAAAGTTAGAATGTATTTAGATGGAATAAACAGAAACTGTTTCCAATGGTTGAATAATTGATAACCAGATTTAAATATTAAAAAAAATTGAAAGAACTGCGGATGCTGTAAATCAAACAAAAACAGAAATTACTAGAAAAACTCAGCAGGTCTGGCAGCATCTGGAAAGAGAATGGTCTCTTTGAGGAAGGGTCACTTGACTCGAAACGTTAACTCTAATTTTCCTCCACAGATGCTGCTGAGCATTTCCAGTACTTTCTGTTTTTGTTTGTGACCCAGGTTTAACTTAGTTTGAAATGATTGGTAAAAAGAGCCAGCGGTGGCACGGAGAAAAACATTTACATGATTAGTGTAAGAACATCTACATCATATTCTCTTTCTGATATTGAAATGGATACAGATTCAAATTGGATAACACTTGCAACAACAGAAAAAAAGGTGGAGAATGCATTTGGAGGTGGTGGAAACAAGCAGTGGGAGGACTGATTGGATTTCTCTATGAAAGAATTGGCATAGACTTGATAGCCTGAATGGCCTCCTTCTAGCGTACTAGCCTATAAGTACAGATTTTGCAGAAAAGAAGGCTGAGGGAAGATTTGATAGTGTTGCGCATGAGAAGTCTGGATAAGCTATTTCCATTGGTGGCAGGATTGAGAACCACAGGATACTGGTTTAAGACGAATCTCAAAAATGTCCAAAGTCAACCTGAGGGAAAATGTTTTTACATCAAGGGTGGTTAGAATCTGAAATGCACTGTTTAAGACTATGCTAGAGGCTTCCTTCAAATAATTATCCAATTTTTATTTGAGAGAAAGAATTGTGGGGCTACAGAGGAAGGACAGGAGTGGAATTAGCAGAACAGCTGTTTCAGAGATCCGACATGGAAACATAAGGAAAATGGCATCTTTCTGAGCTGCAATCATTCTAAGATTTTAATGAGGAAGAGCAATTTGATGTAGTTGAAAGCACTGTGTGCTTTACTTTCACTGTATTCAATCATCACTCCTGACCAGAACAGGATAACCAGCCTTTCAGAAACATTTTGTATGAGAGCTGGGAAATTATAATTGAACAAACACAAATCGACTCAGAACAAAGAAAAGAGTGAGGCAAAGAAAAAGTTGAGGGGGGAAAAATTACAGCAATGATCTAGGTTCTGAAAGAAAAACAGGGGTTTGTTAGATGTCTAACATGATCCTTAGATCAAAACAATTAAAAGAAAGTCACCAAAGATCCAGAAGTTCATAGTGTTGCTCCCATTAGAGAGTGGGAGAGACAAAATTGGCAGTGGTTTAATCCAAGGGTCGCCCATGCGTCAGGCAAGGGATGAGGTCCAAAAGACAGGACCTTTGTGTAAACCTCAGCTGTATGGGAATTGGACACCTCCCCCCCCCCCTCCATTGCTGGTGTCACTGTATCACAAACCAGATGTCCAGCTTACAGAGCTGACCAATCCATGTCCCCCAACCTATAAAAGCAATTAAAGATTGAAACAGACTAAAATTAAACTTGTACACAGACATAAGCAAAAGGAGAGAGAGAGAGAAAGAGAGAGAGAGAGATAGATTTGGAGCTTGGAGAAGTTAACATTTTAACACAGGGTCTGATGGTATAAGCAAGAGGAAAGCAAGTGTCACCTGAGACACTAACTGGCCTGTTCTCTCTCTGATTGCAAGTGTATTTCCAGCATGTTCTGCCTTTGTTTCTGATTTCCAGCATTTGCATTTTATTTTTCTTTTTATGTCAAAACAGTTTGTGGTCTAATCCTTTCTCAAAGCCCATCTGGAGCACTGAATGCAATTCTGCTCATGTTATCATGAGAAGGACATTAATACCCTTAAAAGGGTACACACACGCAAGAGATGAAATCACGTTTAGGTATGACGATTATAAAGGTTTGAAGTAACATTGGCCCGTATCAGAAGCAAATCAGTGACAGTACTGATGTAAAACTTTCCTTTTCCACACCAGTCATCATTACGAACCCAGGGTTTTGTGACTGAGGTAATAATGAGGCTATCAGCACTCATCTTTGTTAAGTAGCGAGTTGGATATCAACTTAAGGCATCCATGTGTGTACAGTAGAAGATCTAATTACTGCCAAAAGTCCTATATGACCCTGACAACTCAATTTTGCAAATATGGAGTCTCATTTCCTTAAAAGGAGGAAAGTGATGCTGGGGCACAGCAGCATGGAAAGGATATTGCAGAAATAGGCAACTAAAGACAGGCCACCAATGCCACAGCAATTAAAATTGGCAATGTCCAAGAGCCAAGAATTATAGGAACACAGATATCTGGGAATATTATAGGGATGAAGAATATTGTAGAGATGGGGAGGGAAGAAGCTATGGATTAATTGGCAAATAAAAGAGAATTTTAAAATCAAGGTATTAGATCCCATCAAATAAAGTAGGTCAGTGAGCACAAGATTCAGCAAACACAGAGATCCCCCGATTCCCCTATCAACAGCATCACATTGCAAAGAATTCCCAAAGTTGACGTAGCACTCGAAAGGCAATGAAAAGCCTACAATTTGCTGCTGGCCACATCATTCAGATCATGGTTTTTCAAAGTGACATTACTAATTTAATGCTAAATGGGAATATTCAACTTGAGAAATTTGAGCTCAATTCCTTCTGAAGAAGGCAAGACAAAACTCTTAAGCAGAAATTTTCATTCCACATTTCAGGACTGAAGTAAAGCATCTGGAGTGCAGACATCAAACGATACTGTAATTAATGTATCATTCAGGTATTATAAATATGATCTTCATTTAAAGAAAAGACCATCAGGTAACATAGAATGCTAGTAATATTGCAAAAAGTCAGATTACGCACACAACATTAACTAGGAAGATTGTTTTACCTCCTCAGGTGGGCGCTTCATTTCCTCTTGTCTGCGTTGTACATCTGCTGTAATTGCGACGGAATCTGCCACTTGGTGTGGGTCCAGTTCCCAAGGAACTCCTCGGAAATTCTCGAGGGGTGGCTCCCAACCATTTCTGAACCTTGGCACGTAGGGGGGAATGTGATGTTCCTTTGGCCAATCAGCCCTGCAAGAAAAGGGAACATAGTCTATAACGGAGAGCTATAAAGTAGGCAATTCCCATTTGTTGGAATATTAATTTAGTTCACTTGCTGTCATTCTCATATCTGAATTAAGGGAAGTAAGGGACCCAACGAGAGGTATAGCACAGGCAATGCACAAATTTGACAGCTTCCCTGTGTCCATTTTCCTGTCATTATACATGAAGAAAAATACACCTGTCTACATACACCCAGAATATCAGAATGCTGGACAGCTATCAAATTCTATGATCTATTAGTAGTGTTATTTTTTTTACACAAGGATGGCAGCCAATTTGTGAAAAGTAAGATCTCAAAAATAGCATTCCGGCATGGGATTTGAACTGACATTCTGAAGATTTAGAAGCAAGATATAACATTTTGATAAGTTGGTTCTTGGCATATAGGTCTACACTGAGAATTCTGAATCACAATGCAGTTTCTATCAGGTCAAATTTGTCTCCAGGGACTTTGAGGGGATGGAAATGGAGAACTGTTCATGTTTTCTGTTCCCAACTGAATTCTTTCATTGAATTTATTTTTATGCAATCATCTTCATGTATCTCTCAGCTTTGTACAGTATGCTAATTTGTTGCCTCATGGCACAGCTCACAGACAAAACATTCACTGTTCTTGTAACTGACTTTGCTTGGATCTCAGTTTTGCTTTATTCTCCACTGTTGTAATTTCTTCACATTATTGTCTCTGTACGCTTTCGTAATATTTTTCATTCTCTCAATATTGATTATTTAAGACTCTTTTCCTGATTGTTTCACCCAATTTTATTAGTCCTCTTCAATTTACATAGAAAAACCATTTGTGCCATATGAGGAACCGGTGACAAAGAAGCTTTAACTAAAAAAACGAAAGCCAAACCTTCCATGAGTGAACTCAGGAAACACTTCAATACGCAAAAGATGCTAGACATTTGGAGCTCTTCTGCAATCAGTAATTGAAAGCAGATTAATTGTCTATTTCAAATCTAAGATTCATCGATTTCTGTTACCCAAAATATTAAGGCAAATAGAACAAAGGCATGTTTAATGAAAGGAGCTGCAGATCGGCCACAATCTCATTAAATCATGGGACTGGCTCAAGAGGTTAAATGACTTTTTCCTTCTCTTATATTTCTAACTTGTCACCTTAATCTATGCGCCTTCCATTATCTCAGTTTACCTTTCCCACTTTTTTCTCTAGAAGTTTTTCTTTAATATAAAATACTGCACAACTATAAATGTTGTTAATCATGAACGATTTGGGTAGATCAAAGATATCAAAAAACATGTGAAGAATGTTATTTTCATCCACAAGGATTTGGCCACATCTTCTCAAACACTGAACTGAGAATTAGGTACTGCAATACAAACACTGCGCTGAAGATGGTACTACGAGATTACTTTTTACAAATGTGAATGCAAGAAATTGCATTCCCATCTGTGTTGCAAGAATTGGAAAATATTGGAAATACATAGAAAATGAATTGCATGTAACTGAGGAGGACAGGTTAATCACTCAGATTATGTCTGAATGATCGGGCTGTCTTCTCTTTCCCATTATGTATTAGGTTCGCAATTTTGCCTATGCTAATACTCCCATTAGTGTAGAAATACCATAGCGTATATGGTGATGAAAGAATGCCCCTGAGTTTACATGTGTTGGTGCTTCAGTAAGGTATCACAGACTTTAAATGAAACTACAGGGCGGGATTTACATGGTACATTACATATAGGCTGTAGTCCAATATCACTTGTCTACTTAACCACACAAATGTGAAGTTTGAAAATGCACTAGTTTGCAAAATGCTATATTCTCCTAATCGCTCCTGAATGCCGTAATTCTCGCTGGTCAACTCCCAATGCCAGCACCCCATGAAATAAAACAAAAATCAGGAACTCATGTTACTCAGATGATATAATTTTGAGGTAAGTGCAAATTGTTGGAAAGAGGTTTGGCTATATAATAGAAAACAGAATTGGGATAAGGGAGGCATTTTCAGGGTGATGACTAGGG
The DNA here is from genome assembly GCA_024137785.1 of Ginglymostoma cirratum. Taxonomy (NCBI): domain Eukaryota; kingdom Metazoa; phylum Chordata; class Chondrichthyes; order Orectolobiformes; family Ginglymostomatidae; genus Ginglymostoma; species Ginglymostoma cirratum. The sequence goes on from JAHRHZ010000062.1 coordinate 38,039,308, forward strand.
ATCAGCATTGGGACCACAATTACTGATTATATATATTAATAACTTAGATGAGGAAAGTAAATGTACTATCATTGGGATGGCAGATGACACAGAAACAGGTCGGAAGTGAAGTAATGGGAATGACACAAAGAGGCTGCAGAGATATATAGACAGGGATATAAGCGAGTGTTCAAAAACTTGGCAGATATATCATAATGTGGGAAAATGATGAGGCTGTACACTTTGACAGGCAGAACAGAGGAGCTGATTAGTATTTAAATGGAGAAGGACTGCAGAAAGCTACAAAACAGAAGACCGCAGTGTTCTGTGAGAAGCTGAGAGAACTAGAGGATCCACAGGAATACAACTGGTCCTATGTCCTAGTAAACAGTGGGGCTTCTAGCTTGTTAGCTTTATTGTCTGCCGGTCATTAATACCACAGCAGGCCCACCTCAAGCCCACGTTTCCCTCCCAACAGGATAGATGGGTGGTTCTTGCAGGATGGACCTAGAATCGTAGGTTCAGGTGAAATTCACAACTCTTCATACCCACTTCCTCGTTGAAAATCCAGCCCCATTATACTAAAATCAAAATGGACAGCAACAGAATGGCTACAATCACAATGCTGTGTTGCCAAGATGGGAGGCGATGGCCTAGTGGTATTTCCACTGGACTGTTAATCTAGAGACCCAGGTAATGTTATGGGGACCTCGGTCGAGAACTGCCATGGCAGATGATGGAATTTTAATTCAATAAAAATCTGGAATTAAGAGTCTAATGATGGCCATGAATCCATTGCCAATTGTTGGGGGAAAATCAATCAATCTAGTTCGCTGGTTGATTCTTAACTGCCCTCTGGCAATAAATGCTTGCCTAGCCAGAGATACCCTCATCCCATGAATGAATAAAAAGATAAAACAAAATGAATCGCTATTGCACCCAATCGCTGACTAGTTATTGCCCAGTCAAAGCATTGAGAATAAGGTGAAGAGGATAAAAGGATCTAATTTGATACTCCAATAGAGATAATGTTTGTCGATATTCATGATCTAACTCTGTAGAATAAAATGCAGAAGAATGTGTGTGTGGAGCATGGGGAGTGGGTTGGTGCAGGAGATGTTGATTGGGACAGGTTCGCAGGAGGCCCCAGTTTCAGGAATAAGCTCATACCCTTGAAGCTATTAACTACTTTTGGAGATGAACAAAGAAATTTGCAAGAAAAGCAGTTCCACTGAGTGTAAACAATAATGCAACATTACTGGTACAGAGAGTTCTTGTAGGTATTGCAGAAGCTGAAGATTCATAGGCATTCTGTGAGACTCTAATTTTATCTTTGTTAGCTGTCCACCTCAATGGTTCGGAGATAGATCGCGGTCTATTATACCCGAGTCACTGTTGAGGCTTTCTGAATGCTCTTTTGGAGTTCAAACATCCATTCAGTTTTCACAAGGCCATTGCAAGGGAGACAGCTCACATGAGCATAGTCTCTAAGGTCTATCACAAACTTACCTAAGGACCAATGAACGGCCTTAGTGCGACCAGGCTCAAAAATGTCAAGAAGAACAATTTATGGAGATGTCAGACTTTTGATTCTAACATTTTTTTGAAAAGAGAGCTGCTACAGACAAAAAAAAAATCTGTGAATGCAAATTCAGCGACTGCCTGGCAGAGTCCTGTATGGACCCTTGGAATGTCACATCTGTGCATTGCCAGATAAATCTCACATGGAAAGATGAAGAGATAATGGAGATAATGAGTGGCTGACTATTTACTGCCTCTGAGCAGGAAGCCATCTCCTGCAGGCATGTTTTTCCCTTCCAGAGATATACAACACAGGATTAAAAACTGACTGCAACTTCCGTTCTGTGTATATTAGTGTTTTCACATACCAGTGTGCAGACTAGTGAGCGCTAATGGTCATAGGTAAAGGAATAGAAAATAAAATTCTCTCGCTCATTTTGGGTGCTGCCAATCATCAAAAGGGAAGCTAGTAATCTGAAAGAAAGACAAAAATTTCTGGAGAAACTCAGCAGATCTGGCAGAATCTGCAGAGAGAAAGCAGAGTTAATATTTTAGATCCAGAACTGGAGCAGAACCATTGATTAAGGATAGTCAGTATGATGTTGTGCGCAAGAAATCGTGTTTCACAAACTTGATTGAGTTTTTTTGAGGACACGACAAAAGGTCGATGAGAGCAGAGCGGTAGATGTTGTTCGCATGGACTTTAGTAAAGCCTTTGACGAGGTTCCACATGGTAGATTGGTTAGTAAAGTTAGATCACATGGGATTCAGGCATAGCTGGCCAATAGGATACAAAATTGACTTGATGGTAGAAGATGGTGGTGGTGTTGAAGAGACATTTAGACAAAGACACGAACAAATAGGTAATAGAGGGATGTGGACCATGCACAGGCAGATGGGATTAGCTAAGAATCACATTATGGTTGGCACAGACACGATGGCGAAAGGACCTGCGCTGTCCTATTCTATGTTCTATGACCTGGACACCACCGCCTGCTAGTGTATTCCCAAACCAGGAGACTTGAGAGGAATTGCTGGCCCCTTTGATGGGCCAGTAAATTTAGTGGAAACTCTATGGTCACACCTTCGGAAGTTTAAGATGATTCCACATATTCAAAGCTTCAGTATCTGATAAGGCTGATTGGCAGTGTTAAGAGATTCCTAAAAGCATGTTAGTGTTTTTTCAAGGGGTGTCTACACAAAAATGGGTGAAAATCTTGAACTTTGAAAGTTTGAGAATTGCCTTTGAGTTTTGGCTCCAACAATGAGCCGGTGTTATTAGAATTCCTGCTAGGGTTGGGGTTGAAGACTATGTTGAGGTGTAACGCAGGAGGGGCTCACATACTAAAAAGGAATTGCTAGCACTTTGATTGACAGAGGAGCAGTCAAAATAGAGGGCGTCCATTTGCCACTTCATTCCTCTGCTCATGTTGACACACGCCAGCAGCATTTGACTCTACCCTGAATAAGGCTGGCGAATCTATCAGGAATAAAAAGTGCTCTCCCGAACTCCAGAAAGGAAATCTAGGACTGAGCCTTTGATGCAGAGAGCTGAACAGTTAAGGCAGATCACAGAGACGCTGGACTCCAGTTGTGAGTAAAAATTATTCCCTAGGCAGCTCATTCTCTTCTCAGACTTGAATTATTCCACCTGTTGGTCGAGTCAAGTCAGCAGCTGTCACAGAAACCTTAATAACAGATTGATCCCACTTCCCAACTGTATGAGAGTACGTAGCTGTGCAGTGTCAGCAATAACAATGCATATTCATGACGCAGCAGTAAATGACTGGAAATTAATTAACATGTGGAACTACACAGCCCATGTCTGTCTCTGAATTTCCAAATGCAGCAGACTGGGGATGTCAATGTTTGAGACAAAGACAAGCTGTGTAGGTGATGCCAGATGAACCTGTACTTATTTGTTAGGCACCAGCATCAATCCAGCAACTTCAGAACTGAATTTCTCAGTCACTTCACAATCAAATCATTTGCTGTGCAACAAGCATTGATTCTCCATGCAGTACGCATTCTTAAATTCACAATACAATCATTCCCTTAGTTTTGCAATTGGCTTATTGCAGAAAATCAGGTCCGATTTTCTCACCTGGACCTGGTCCATCCCTCGCCCAGTGACTCCCATAGCTTCATCTCCTTTGGAATGAGATGGCCTCTTAGAAATTCTGTTGCATCTTTGGAAAGCAGAGGGCTTATGATGGTCCTGGGTATGTCTGGGCCTCCGATAGTCTGAACAACCTACCCAACACAAGACCACATAGGAATCAAAATCAACAAAAGAAAACCAGGATAAAATCATTGCAGATGTATTGCTATCAAATTGTCTGATTCATAACAAGGTCAGGCAGATTGGACTGGAGAGGTGTGAACATGGAGTTTGCAGGATAGCTTGTAGAACCTTTCCTGGTCTAAAAACAGTGCTTATCCAGGCACTTAAGTGTTTATCCTTCACACCTCACTTCAACTGTCAGGTTTCCTGAGGTCACGAAATCTGATCTACAGTGTTAAAATAAAAGTAACATTAAAATGGAGGCACACGACCTCTTTGAAATATTTTGGTCGTCAACTCAACACCCGAGAACATAATATTTGCTCATCCTTGACCAGCCTCTCTTAAAACTGTATGTGGTCAGGTAAATTTTTAACTGCCCTTTTGCTCAGGGAAACAGTGGCGGAGGAGAGTGGGGTGGGGCAGTGAAACATTCTTCTGATTATTAACATTTTATCAATTCTCTACTGAATCTAATTTCACTAACTTACCTAAGACAACATCTTTACCCACTTGTTCCTTTCTTCATTTCAGAGATGGATTTTCACCGCATGTTAACATGCTCTTAACACAAATATTTCAGCTAATCTAAAGCTCAGGCTTTCAAATGTGACAATAGTATAGGCACTATATTAATATCTAGGACAAGCGTTATGGACCAGACCAAATCCACTCAAAATATTTTAAGACGATAGCCTAGACCCTAACTTTTTCTTATTTTAAAGGTTAAATGTAAAGTGCCACATTGCAGATGATTGGTCAAACCACTCAATGTTAAGCAAAACACAATTTATTTAAAAACTATATAAAAAAAACAAAAGAAAGAGGGGTTTAGAATAACTTAAATCTGTTGGAAAAATTAACAGAATAATAGATATAGTAACTATTACTTATTAACTGTTCCAATAAGGTAACATCCCATTTATGCACCCCTTGGCAAAAAGGCAAATTTAGAAAAATAGATTTGTCTCACAGGTAACTCAGCAGGAGAGAGAAACCCCAGCTTCTAGCTGTAACTGAGAGGGGGAAAAGATAGCTTCTACTTCTACTAAACTCCAGCACCTTCTGCTCTGTTGAGACTTCAACAACAACCATTAAAGCTAACCCAAAAAAATAGAAATCCTGGTCTGAGAGCTGGCTACACCCATCCAGGCTACTTCTATTGTTCCATTTTAAAGGGATAGAAAGGCCACATAAGCTGTTTCCTTTACTGATTTTCCAAATAGACAGCTTGGTGCCTTCGACTTAAAAACTCTCTTTCAAAAAAAGAACAAAATACACCTCTTAAAGCCACAGCGTCATCACTTAAGGATGTTGTTGCTGATGACTGTCAGATAATTAATTATCTCCCCAAATGGTTTACATTCTACAGTTCTCCCAACAGTAAAATCCACAAACTGTCTCTGTATCACTACAGTGTTGTACTTTACCAACTCAAGTGGTCCAAACAGGAAGTGAAGCAGCTCCACTGCAGTTGGATTTTGAATGTGCCTCCTCAATTTAGCCTAGAAGCAACAACCATATAGATTATTGAGGACGAGTCAATCCAAAGAATTAGTAACCATTGGCAAACGATTTTCTAGTCAAGACATGCCATTGATTAAAATATTATTAAGGCAAGTAAATAAACTATTGTTTGTTAATATTATATTATATTGTTGATACTGGTTGTTTTTTGTCCTGATCGCAGGTTAATTTTGAGGGGGGTTGGGAGGTGTACTCATATGTTTCCAATTTCTTTTCCTAAAATTGATATTCAGACGGTGACACAAATAAATGAATAGGCAGATTAGCTAAGAGCCTAAATTCAGATTTTAACAGAGGAACACGAGTAGACCAGTCAGTGATAACAAGGTGTAGAGCTGGATGAACACAGCAGGCCAAGCAGCATCAGAGGAGCAGGAAAGCTGACGTTTCGGGCATAGACCCTTCTTCAGAAA
>JAHRHZ010000062.1:38045431-38098205 GCA_024137785.1 Ginglymostoma cirratum
GTTTAGGCCCGAAACGTCAAGTTTTCCTGCTCCTATGATGCTGCTTGACCTGCTGTGTTCATCCAGCCCCATGCTTGTTATCTCGGATTCTCCAGCATCTGCAGTACCTTTTATCTCTCTCACTTGTACAGAGAATGCTTTACAATTTTACCTTTTTGGTAAAACATAGCTTTCTCCAATATGGCTTTGTAAAATAAAAGATACAAAGAACAGAATGATTTAGGACAGAAGTGTGGAATGAAGAACAAAAAAAAGAGTAAATTTGGATTGATGGAGTGGGACAAACGAAGAGCAAACAGGAGGAAAGAGGAGTGAGAATGGGAAAACAGAAGAAAGCAGGAGAATATAAGGAGACACGCAAGAGAAGCAGTTTCATACCTGCTGGTGCCTTTTTTTTATTCTTCTTTGATTTTTTTCTTTGGTTCAGTTGATTGAATGCTTCTGCAGCCTTTTGAAGTTTGGCTACAAAGAACTCAATGTCATCTAGTGTGCAGTTTAGAATTTGCTGTTGAAAAAAAACAATAGTTCTAGCTTGATGACTTTAGTGAGATTCACAAAGAGTAAATCATGGTGCAGATATATATGGTTTCCCAGGAAAGTCTGGACTGAATATCACAGGAAGAAGATGCACTGTAACAATCCTTTCATTTGTTTTGGAGTGTGCAACAACTTGATAACATGCATAACCCTTTTAAATTCTTTCCCACAGCTGTGAGCATCTTGTTATTTATAAAGGTCAAGCTTGTGTCTGTCTACAAAGGAAATTTTTGGTTGCTGCATGGCTGTGAGGGATAACTGCCCAAGAGACATTTGACACATAAATGTTTAGGGTGTTGAGCACAGCACTATTCTAGCTACCAAACATTTACCATCTCTTATCTTTGATGGCTCTATTCTTTCCCTTACTGCATCATTTCCCTTTTTTGGGCATACTATTTTCTCGGCTGTTTTCATTTCTAATATCGCTTCCAACACAATCAGCTTCCATTTGTGCCAAACACTACTTCAACAATTTTTAACTATATATAAAATCAAAGACCACCTAAGATTTTAAACCTGTTCTCATTTGCTCATCGATAACTCTTAATGCTACTTTGAAATGATCCTTTTACAGTTACAGAATTCAAATGTCCCATAGTAACCTCCTCTTTCCACGAGTCAAAAATTCTTATCCCTAATCTCTCCAACTTATCTACACCACAATGTGTATTTCTCCTCTGAATATTCTTTTGTTCTTTCTGTCCTTAGGATTCACCGTTTACATGCTGTTCCTCCTCTTTACATATTATTTTACCTCCTTACCTCTTTTTTCCTCATCTTGTGTGCAATTAAGATTCATTTTAGTGCCTCCAATTTGTCACCCCCACAACTTCACAATTGTGTAGTTCATTCATTCTTCCTGTACTTTTGTGATCCATTTAAGAATAATAGCCCCTTAAATTTTGTAAATTTCTATTTGGTCCATCATATCTACTGACCAGTGGCTATGTAGCCTAGTCCCACCTTCCAGCTCTTAGCCCATACTGCATATTTAAGAAATGCTTAGGTTATCTGGGGTTCTGCTTTTACCAGCCTATCGGTGAACATTAGATCCTCATTAACCTGTGGAAAATATTTCCCTCAAATTCTGCCTAGATTGCTAACATCTTAACTCGAATCAATCCCCATGGTTTATGGGCACTTTGACCAAGGAGAATAGGAACTCCCAATCAACTGGATAGAGTCAAAGAGGGGAGAATATGCAAACTTTACATAGCCAACGAGCGGAATCAGAACTGGGTCCTGATGCTGTGAGGCAGCAGTGCTAACCACTGAGCCACCATCACTGGATGGTTTCTCCTGCTCTTTCAGCTTTTGTTTCAGATCTCCAGTATCCACTGTTCTTTGTTTTATTTTAGAATAATTAAAGCCCTCTTTGTCAATAATCTGTATTTCTGACACGATTCTAAAATTTGCCTGTGAATTTGTTCATCTATTTCTTTCCCATTATTTGGTGAGGGCGATTTTCCTACATTATAATCTCTTCATCCCAAAAGGAAATTTTATTCATCAACTTTCTGTAAGGTCATAGACAGATAATTATTAGAGAATCTGCTACCCTAAATCAATTGAAGGTTTCTAAAATTGCATACAAATCTACGTTCTGCTCAGAAGCAGGGTTTGTACGTTCAGAAATAATACCAAATCACTCACCACATCTTTCTCAATCTTGTGGGTCAAGACTTCAGGTGACTCCTCATGGTCTTGTGAACTGATGCTTCTCCGATCTTGTTCCACTGTGGGAAGACACTTGAGGGTTAATTATCACAATGAATACATTCTTCCTCCTCAAAAGGGAAATAACAAACCCATTACTTTTTTTCCCCCTAGATTGCAGTACGTGTATGATGCGGAAAACAATTGAAAAAAGCAAAGGTAAATGCACACATTAAACTGGTTGGATTCAACATGTTGTTCAAGAGCTCCTTTCCCAATGTATTCTTATGAAGCATGCTGAATGCATCTATTACCTGGGCCACTTTGTGCCATCGTGGCAGCAGCTCGACTCTTAGCGCCAGGAGGATAGACAGGTGCAATATTTTGAGGGGGTGAAGGGATTATTGTCTCCCGCTGCTTCTTCATTTTTTCTTGGTTCACCCTGATGAGAGAAACATGGTAACCAAATGGAACTCACTGCTATGAGATAAAGACTGTCCCACCTCAATAACAATCTTGTCAGTGGCTAGTTTCATTACGAGAGAGGGTGACAGAAACATCTGTAGAAAATTTAAATGTGAATTAGGTACAAATAATTTTTTTTTCTTTAAAACAGATAAAATATCCTGCTGTTACTGTACAATAGTGTTGCAGCATATCATATCAAGAATATAAACACATATTTGCAGTTTCGGTCCTGCCAAGTTTCCAATCCTGATTCATGTTGTCAGGTGCTGAGGAACAGTCTGTCACATCCCCACAGAGCGGGGAGGGATAATCGATAAATATGCGTCACTGTTCTCCATCCCTGTCCCACTTTAACCTATTACCTGACAGTCAGAGCAGTGGCAGAATGAACAGTGTATCTCTGTTGTGGAGGGTGGGGGAGAAAAGCCTATTACAAAAAAAAAGGAAAATATATGCTGAAATATCATTGTATGGCCTTATAATGGGTCAGCATCACACTGTTTGTTCCTAGGCATAGGAACAAATACATGGTTGCAGATCAGATTTATTTTTATATTGTTTTTGCAACAGTGGAAAAGAAGGTTTTAAAAAAAACCATAATGTACAGCCACAGATATATTCTGAGAGAACCTATTGAGCTACCAGTTATTTGCCACTGGGTTTGATTGCCGTGGCTGTTTGTTTCAATTAAAAGGGAATGCAGGCAATATTTTCTCTCTGAAGGAGGGCAAGTTAGGAATTGTGAATCTGCTGGTGAAAAATCATAATGGCCACTAGTTTATGAAGTCTAAATCATTCAGATTTCATAGTTATCACAAAATATGACAGAGCCCAAACAGGTTTCAAGGTTATATCATATAATTTTATCCATTTAGGAAGAAAAACATAGAAAAGTGGTCTCTGTTTGTACTCAGTTTAGTTGCTTCTCAGATTGTGAAGCTTCAATTACTTCTTGAATTAGCCTGTGCCCTGTAAATGCTTCAGCTTAACACAGGAACTAGATTGAGATGTTTTGTCAAATAGGTTGACAGGGAAAGTTAAGTGGATTCAAGAGATAATTTGTTACATTTCCTGAGAGATAATGGGTTGAGAGATAAAGTGCCCAGAAGGGCAGTCGTAATTCAAAGTGAAATACCACCAACATCTATTTAGAGCATTAGGTATGAACAATGAAAATTATTTTGCCAGCATCACCCACGCTGCAGGAACAAAAAAAAAACAAAAAAGTAAAGGAAGGCAATGGCCTCGCGGTATTAATCGCTGGACGAGTAACTCAGAGACCCAGGTAATGTTCTGAGAGTCTAGGTTCAAATCCTGCTAAGGCAGATGGTGAAATTTAAAGGCGGCATGGTGGCTCAGTGGTTAGCACTGCTGTCTCACAGCACCAGGGTCCCAGGTTCAATTCCACCCGCGGGTGACTGTCTGTGTGGAGTTTGCACATTCTCCCCATGTCTGCGTGGGTTTCCTCCGGGTGCTCTGGTTTCCTCCCACAGTCCAAAGATGTGCAGGCTAGGTGGATTGGCTATGCTAAATTGCCCATAGTGTTCAGGGACGTGTAGATTAGGTGGATTATAGGGGGATGGGGCTGGGTGGGAAGCTCCGATGGTCGGTGTGGACTTGTTGGGCCGAAGGGCCTGTTTCCACACTGTAGGGATTCTATGATTCTAAGCCAACAACTGGGCTTGACTACTGGACCAAAAGACTTTGCCCACTCTTTATATTCTTGCATTAAATTAATTTACTTCAGTGTCTGCGGTCGAATTTTCTGTCCTCCTTTGCAGTCAGAGATTGCGCTCTCAACATCCGCATGAATCATCTCAGCCTGCAAAAGAAAAAAGGAATACGTGACTGATGTCTCATAATTTAACAATAGCTTCCACCTTCAAATAATGTTCCAAGATTGACACACAACTGTGTGATATATTCATGCAGATCAAGTCTAGTAAATTCAGAGTAAGAAGGCTGAGATTACAGAACCTGCCCTCAGGTGTTGAAGAGTTATTAACTGGAGGTGCGGCTTCTTTGGGGAAACTGGATAAAAAGATACCTAACCCTAGCTGTTCTAATAGACCGACAAAAAGCTGTTTCTTTTGTTTGTGAAATTATATTTTTCTGAACAATGCAATGATTTCCTTTTGCGCGTCATATCATTCCCAATGAAGGCCATTGAAAGGTGCAGATATAGAAGTGCAACCTTTCACGTCCACAGAGCCTTTGGAATGGCTTCCCTTTTATGCCTGCAACTTTCAATTTGCTTCAAGGCAAATGATATGAGGCCCTGAAGAAAACCATTGCATTGTAGAGAAAAAATAAGAGATGGAATCATATACACCACCAGAACAACTGTGTAATAAAATGCCTTTAATGAGGTTAGTATCTGGTTGAGAAGGTGAAAAACTTTGTTTTGTTACAGCTTATTCACGATCTTGAACATTCGGTTTGTTGAGATACTCGTGTACAATGCCAACAGGATAAGACACACTCAGTCATACACATAGTGCAGGCCATAGTTTGATCTGTTATGTCTTTGTTACTCTTTGCCAACTAGGACAAAAATCAACCTAGAAACATTGGCAGCAATGGTGGATAAAGCAGCCAAGAGTGTGATGGGATAGGGTTTCCATCTGCCATTCTAATAGAAAGCTGAGCTCACTGAAAACTGTGGGGTCAGTTAATGAGAGTAATCATTTGCAGGCAGATTGTCTTTATTCAACCTTTAACTCACTATATTTTGTCAAGGTTCATGTGTTTACACATACTGTATAAATTTGATTCTGCTTTAATTGTGTGGGATTCAGGGATTTTTACCCATCTCCTGGGAATTGAGTTTGACAATCATGCCTCTGTATAATTAGGGCCATTGGTAACTCAACACGTAGAGTTTAGCTTTTTTTTGCAATACACAATTTTTTCCAGGAACTTTACAAGTATTTTGAGGATTTCAGTATACATTTTATTGCAATCACAAATATCATCAATTCACATTGTTTTTATTAAACAACTTTGCATCTAAATTGCACCACTAGGAAAATCTCAGATTATGAGCAAGCTTCATGAATAATATCAATAATATCACCATTGTGATTTGGCTAGTCAATCCACAATTACCACTTTCAACACTCTGTTACTTTCAGCTAATGTTATTTGCAGAAGTGTAGCATCTTTTTTGGTTAGCTTTTCTCCACAAATTTTACTCACCCCAACTTCATCACAATTAAAGAAATGCATATCGGGTTTGTGCTGATCAGAATCTTGACACATGACCAGTAAAACTGATGAATATTTTGACTGGTTGAGTACAGTTTGGCAGTGATGCACTGTATTTAGTGGAAAGTTCTCCAACTCATCCTACAGAGAAAGGGAGGCATGGTGGGGAAGGGGCAGTGAAGAAAATAGAGCACAGAACATTGAGTAAAGCATACAATAAAAAAAGGAATGAAAGTTTACCTCTTCTGATCAATCACACAGAAGTTGCTAGATATTTTGGACTGCCATTAAACTATCCAGTATCACAATCAACCATGACGATAAATGGACTAGAAAAGCCTTGAAAAAGAGAAGTTTCCACAACAACAGATGGCCCAGGTTGTCCACAACAGGGTGCCAATACTAACGCTGGTTGTTTTAAAGATGTTCCTATTAGCATTTCAGTATCTGCCTGCCAAGGTATTTGAGAATTCATACTGAATTACATGTTACAAGGGGTGTGCGCGCGCACGCTCAAAACTGGAGCGCAGATGTCCATTCTTGGAAAACAGCCCAAAATTAACCCAAAACATTTTTCTATGCTATAAAACAAACTTGTCTCTTTTGAAGAGACTGACGTTGGTTGACGTACGAGGCAAGTAACTCTTCAGCACCTTACTCAACCATTTTTCCGCATGCAGTCCATCCAAGCATCCAAGCTAGTTCTGATAGAAACTACAATGAATTTGGGGACAAAAGATGTAGACAAGAACTTTCAATCCATCTATGAATGTGCATTCTGGTGCTTCAGAATTCTGTGCTAATTCCATGTGGCTGACAAATGGTCTCTGGATCAGGCTAAAATGAAATGCTAGATAATTTTACCTGACTTTCACAGTCCAGAAGTCTAATAGCTTTGTCATTCACTTGTAGCAGCATCTCCTGAGTCCACACCTTCCCTTTTGAATCCAATTGGAGCAGTTTCTTGATGCCATCATCTATTGTCACAATGGACTCACTCTTGTCCATTGCAAATGTGGCGAGATGCTGATAAAAGAAACAAGCAATAGATCTTTATGTTCTACTGATCAACCAAACATGGTCAAATTAATTCAGAGTCCATTAAGCATTTGTCCTTCGATCACATTTTAAATACACTAGAATTTTCCATTTTCAAGAGATTGCAAAGAGACACCTCCAACTATGACTCTTAAGATATTCTATAATATTTTGGATTCATGTAAAACTAATGTTGCATTTCTTCATTAACAATCTTTATCTAATTTCTGCCATGTACAAATTATCAGCCAAGAATTGAGGGGATGGGATGAAATCTAATCCTTGGTCTCTGGCAATGCTGCTCTGTACTTCTACATGCAGCTCTGGGTCAAGGATCATTGCTTACGCTCAGTATTGACAGGACTTCTGTTGTTAAGCATCTCATTTGAAGCATGGAATTATAATTTTTTTTAGTATTTTGATTAGTTATTCAAGGGATGAGAAAGGTGCCAATTAGACCATGATTTGTTGCCCAGCCCTAATTGGTCAGGGGGCGTTAAGAGTCAACCACATTGCTGTGGCTCAAGAGTCGCATCTAAGAAGGCAAATTTTCTTCCCTGAAGGACATTCGAGGTCACCATTGGGCTAGCTATGATTCCAGATTTTTTTTTATTAAAAATTGAAATTCATCAACTGCCGTGGTAGGATTTGAACACATATCTACAAAACTTTGCTTGGGGTTTTAGATTACTGGTCCAGTGACAATACCCTCTTGCCTGGAGCTGAAAATCTCCAATCACCAATTCATTTCAGTGGGCTGAAAGAAGTCACATTAACCCATCCAAAAATGATCCCCTCTATATTCTAATTACTCATTAATAGCGTTACCTCCACATGGTACTGAGAAGTCTCGTGCATGATAATGTTGGAATTTGAATACTTCTTTCGTTGCTCTGTAACAGATAGGTAGAATTAATCAATAAAGCTGGACACAATTTGAGGGCAAAAGGTGACATTATATACTTATTGAGGCAAAGAGTGTACTAAGAGTGAAGTAGACTTTCATATTTAGCTATTCTGAATAGAAAGTACTGCTTTCAGTTTACATGAAATGTGCAACACTAATCATTGCTTCCCAATAAAGGGCCCAATATTAATAGCAATTGAAAACACATCTTCCATTGTAACAATTCGATTTATCCCTCCATCTCTTATAAATTCAAGCCTGCTACAGATATGTTGGGTTTAGTGGCGTCAAACTTTCCAGGAAGTGGGTCATACATCCCTCATACTGCCCAACATTGACTAATATTATGTCTACTTGTCCATCTGTTGTGTTACTCAGCAATCTACGATTGGAAACCCCGGTGATCTGAACTGGGTACGGGGCTGAATTTGGGGTCAGGGACGGAGGTGAATGGGCATAAAAATAACGCTGTTTCAGAGATAGTAGGAACTGCAGATGCTAGAGAATCCAGCTCTACACTTTATTACCTCCTAAAAATAATGCTGTTGGCCACCACGTCAGTCCCCTAATGTTAGCACATTCCCAGGCCATTTTCCAGAAGATAGCGCTTGGGGGTGTGAAGTACGTAGCAACAGAGTGACTTGCTCAAAACAACAAGTGGTCAATGGCTAAGGCCGCCAACTTCCCAGAAGTCAACTGGGATTTTCCAGTTGACCTCCAGGTTCCCATAAGCAGTGGAACTATATGGAGGTGGCTGGGAACTCAGCAATCCTGGGGGCCTTAGAGGCTCCCAAAACATATGTGGATTCGGCTGCAGGCCGCCCCCAAAAAAGTTCGTCTACTCATCTCTCCTTTTCAATAATGGCTTGTTGCTGGATCCACTTTGTGTTGTGAGTTTAAAAGAGTTGGAGAGAGGACTCACCAGTCTAGGCATACTAGAGTTTCTTAGATGCAGGAGAGCCTCCAAATAGACCTCTAACCTTGAGGGCCCATCCCTCCATCATTAAATGTCTATCATTTGGGAAAATTCACGGGTAAATGACTGTTTGATTCCAATGGCAAGATCCTGATGCCTGCAAGAAACATCTTCTGTTTTACATCTTGCAGATCATTCCTCATCAGACAAGGCTAGAATCAATCAACAAATTGTTGTGTTTCTCAGAAATTAAGTGGCATACAGAGCAACAGTTACCATTAAATTCAATCAAGACAGTGTGCCTTTGCTAAAAGAAAAGGCAATGAGCACTTTGTGATGCCCAATGTCAACAGGCTCGAGTTAAAAATTATTTCTAACTGTACTCAAGTAAATTTCTTAGTCTTGACGAAATGACAGGTAACTATTTTCTGCCGAAAAATGTGGTTGTCAGAAAATCTGTTCTTAATTTTTAATCACCTGGTGCACCCTCCCGAAGGAAAGGAGTACTCTTCATAACATTTATTAAATAGAAACAAAATACTGGGGATGCCAGAGATTTAAAATTAAAACAAAGCACTTGAAAAATTTTGGCAGTATCTGTGAAGAGAGAAAACATTAATATCGAGTCCAACATGACTTTTCTTCAGAACATTTGAGATCAGGAGCTTCTATCTATGTGAGGCAGATCTACAGTAAAATATTTCACGCATTTTAACAAAGCTATTGTCGTTAGATCTTTTATTTCTTCTTTAAATTCTTTCAACATTTTCAGGAATGTGCCATTGTGACTTAATCTCTCATCCATTCAAAGCTCTACCAATTCTTTCAACACTATTTCCACAGTTACATCAGGATTTACCTAACTTACATTCTTCCATCCCTTTACGTTTCAATTTCATTCCATTTAATTGCCATCTTTGTTTCTGGCATTTGCAACTACCATACTGGAAATTTCTATAATGTACACCTGGTGAATTCCAAAACATCTTTAGTGCATAAATCAATGAGACTCACTGACTCAGATGTGTGAGAATTCCAACATCAGTATATCTGAACGTATCAACAGTTCAACAAAACTTTTGCTCAATTCTCAAGTGAAAAATTTCTTCTTGATAGATATTCTCAGGAATAACATGGTAGCAAATATCTGACTATTAGTCTCTTACATCTTTGTAGTTTTAGTAGTTTTAGTTTCTCTACGATAAGCTCAATTATTGCTCCTAACACTCATCCATCTTGTCCTCCTTTTTGAATCAGCACTCTCATTGCAAACGTGTAAACTCACAGGGTGATAATTAATACTAATTATCTCACTGAATAAGAGGAGGATTCAGTTTTCTGGCTTTCTTTATGATTAGCTTGTCATGACACTCCTACTTCTTGTGTTTTCTCAAGGGGAGACAAATTTCAAACAAATTTGTTACGGCTTCACCTCCCAAATTAACATTTAACAACATTCCTTCTGCACTAATGCATTTGAATCATACAAAATACGAAAGAACTGAAAATGCTGGAAATCAGAAACAAATACAGATTTCTGGAAAAGCTCAGCAGGTCTGGCAGCATCTGTGGAGAGAAATCAGAGCTAACATTTCGGGTTCAGTGACCAGTGTCCTGCGGAAGGTATGATTTCACCAAAGCCTGTACAACTGTAGCAAGACTACTCTATTCTTGTATTCCTCTATTCCAATCCTCTTGCAAAAAGGCCAACAAACCATTTTGCTTTCTAATTGCTTGCTGCACCTGCATGTTAACTATCTGCCCTCCTTGTATAAGCATACCAGTCACTTTGGATATCAACATTTACAAGTCTAGCCTTTTAAAAATGGAAATAAATAAACATAAGTTATCTTTTGTATTATTGAACTGTATTTGCTCTGAACCTCTCTGTGAAGTCTCATTTTAATTTTACTCTTCTACTCAAAAGGAATTCTATCTTTTTTTCTGGGCACTATTGCTTTTTGTGGGACTATATTTAATCTGTACTTCACTATCTGTGTTCCCTTTGTTCCTATTATTTATCCACTGCATTATTTGCCCATTTTCTGATTGTTTTTCTGATCTAATTACCTTTATATTACTGAAATGAATCTTTCCCCTTCATTAAGTACATTTATCATTGTTGCTTTTCTTTTGAACATTAAATGCCAATTCTATAATGAGATCATATTATGGCAAATCACTTGCCTAGAATGTGTTCACCAGGTACCGGATTGAGTTTGCCTCTTAGGAAAAGAATATTGGGCATGAAATAAGTATGGAATTCAGTTGGCATAATTCAAGAGTAATTCTTCTATATAAGCTGCCAAGTGAGTGCATCTATCCAATAGCTGCAATATATGTTGTTTACAAAGGTTTACAGCATAAGAACTGGAGATTTTTGCGACAGTGATAGATTTGTGATCCAAGAACAAATTATTTATTAATCAAAATTTAAGTATTTATGCAACAAACATTTTGCTTTATGAAGAGATATTGCACCACGCCATAACAGCCACTCACTCCAGGGAATTTTATAGACTGTTTTCAGCATCTTTTAATTTTCTATTTTACATCACTTTCTTTTGAAGTGCAGGACAATGCTCTTGAAAACAAAATAGTTGTAATTTATCAGCCCTGCCAAGGTAAAGACACAAATGTCCAGTGAAGAGACTATTTATAATGAAAAGCCATGCGAAGCCAAATAAACAAAAAAAACTTTGGGCTTCGCAGAAAGAGGTGGAGGGCCATTTCCACTTCTTCCACCTCACCTCGGGAAGGTGCAATATTCTAAAAGGTGCTTAATGAAACTGATGATGGTTTGTGTGGCTCTGATCTTATCATATTTTGGACTCAAACTTTTCAATTATCTAATTAATCTGACAGACAATGATCCCATTAAAGACCACCCACTTAGCTCACTGAGTTTTTACAGCCAGACTTTGGGACGAAATACTAAAGGAAACTGGCTAGAAATCCACTTAATGATGGATCATATTGGAGTCACAGAGTTATACAGCACGGAAACAAACCCCTTGGTCCAACTCGTGCACTGACCAGATATCCTATACTAATCGAGCCCCATTTGCCAGCATTGGGCCTATACCCCTCTGAGCCCTTCCTATTCATGTTCCTAACCAGATGCCTTCTAAATGTTGTAATTGTACCCACCTCCACCACCTCGTCTGGCAGCTCGTACCATACACACACCACCCTGTGTGCAAAAAAGCTGCCCCTCAGATCCCTTTTAAATCTTTCCCCTCTCACCTTAAACCTAAGTCTTCTAGTTTTGGATTCCACCCACCCTAGGAAAAAGACCTTGGCTATTTACCCTATCCATGCTCTTCATGACTTTATAAACCTCTGTAATGTCACCTCTCAGCTTCTGACACTCTACAGAAAACAGCACAAGCCTATTCAGACTTTCCCTATTATAGCTCAAACCCTCCGACCTTGGCAACATCCTTGTAAATCTTTTCTGAACCCTTTCAAGTTTAACAACATCTTTCCTATAGCAGGGAGATCAAAATTAAACGCAGTATTGGGAAGGCAATGGCCTAGTGGTATTATTGCTGCACTGTCAATGCAGAGACCCAGATAATGTACTGGGGACCTGGTTTCGAATCCCGCCACAGCAGATCGTGGAATTTGAATTCAATAAATATCTGGAATTAAGAGTCGAATGATGACCATGAATCCATTGTTGCTTGTTGGGAAAAACCCATCTGGTTCACTAATGTCTTTAGGGAAGGAAACTGCCATCCTTACCTGGTCTGGCCTACATGTGACTCCAGACCCACAGCAATGTGGTTGACTCTTAACTGCCCTCTGGGCAATTAGGGATGCCTAGCCAGCAATGCTCTTGCCCCGTGAATGGAATTAAAAAAGTGGCCTAACCAATGTTCTGTATAGCCGCAACATGATGTCCCAACTCCCAATGCACTGACCAATCAAGGCAAGCATACCAAACGCATTCCTCCACCCTGCTTCCTGCGACTCCACTTTCAACGAGTCCAAGACACACACACTTGTTACAGCAATAGGTGCTACATTCCTGTAAGTGAAATATTTCAAGATCCCAAATCCATGCTAACAACTACTGAAAGAAGACAAGTGAGAGATGTTGTAAAGTGGTAGGCAAGAGGGTGACTGAGGTGACTGAGTCAGAACTCTCGAAAATCTCCAGCTCAAACTCAGAATTGGGGGGGGTGCTTTTTGGAGGATTCCTGATGCTGCACAATTGCCGCACAGTCAGTACGCTGAGATGTTGGAGGGGTGCCAATGCACATCTTTAAGGATACAGCCAGTCCCTGACTGACTATCTGGTAATTCAAATACCTGGGCTTCAGTACTTAAGGGAGCCAAGCTGCAAGAAAGGGAAACCAGGAAGACAAGTAACATGCCACTGTTGTGGCCACCTAACAGTCGTTTGGGCTGCTGTTCTCCAATGGTAGCTGTGGGTGGTTCCACGGTGTGGCTTTGCCATCTCATAGTCAAGTCACCGAACTCAGACATTTTGAATTAAACATGCAGCGGTACTCCATGCATAAGTGAATGAAAACTCATCACATTAAACATAGAGATAAAAGGTACTGCAGATACTGGAGAATCCGAGACAACAAGCATGGGACTGGATGAACACAGCAGGTCAAGCAGCATCAGAGGAGCAGGAAAACTTGACGTTTCGGGCCTAAACCCTTCACCAAACATAGACTTCGTTTTATAATCTACATAATTATTTTTGAACTCCGATTTATATGAAAAGGAGAGTCAGGACATTTGGGGATGATAGAGGAATCAAAGCTCTGGTTCTAAAACATGACAATTTAAAGAAGTGAGTGCCATTATCCTGTTATATAAACCACACAAGGCCATTGTCAATTATTAGCTTTTGCTCAGCCTACACTGCGCCTGGGCTCCACAGCTGTGTTTACTATCCACAGTCGTATCTGAAATCTGACCCAAATATACAAAGAGAAAGGTCAGGCTCTCATTGCTTTCTAGCAGGGAATTAGAAAACCGACTGCATTGCAAAAGGCACCTAAATACAGTAAGCAATTAATTGATGCAGGGGATTAAAATCAAACGCAGAAGGTGGTGACAGGAGACTTCTGTAAGTGCTCTCCTGCTTGTAAACTGGAACCTTGGCAATGTTGATTAAAAAGCCATGGAAATCTCAGAAAAGCTCTGGGCTGGTTGTGCAGTAAACAGCGTAATGGGATAGAGATTGCAAGCCAGAGTTAGAGCCATACAATGTGGAGCTGTAGGAACACAAGAGGTCAGGCAGCATCAGAGGAGCAGGAAAAGCAACGTTTCGGGTTTATACCCTTCATCAGGGCTGGGGAGGGGGAAGGAATCTTGGAAAAAAATGGGGTGGGGGGAGCAGGGCTGGGTTAAGGTAGGTGTGATGATGATAGGTGGACGAAGATAGGAGGTAGTGATTAGTTGGTGGGAAGGGTAGGGTGGATAGATGAGAAAGATGATGGACAGGTTGTGGCAGGTGAAGGAGGCAGGGATAAGAGGGAGGATTAGACATGGGATGAGGCCGGGGGAGTGGGGAGATTTTAAAACTGGTGAATTCTACGTTGAGGCCATCAAGCTGTAGGCTCCGAAGGCGGAATATGAGGTGTTGCTCCTCCAGTTTGCGTGTGGCGTCATTGTGACGCTGGAGAAGGCCCAGGATGGACATGTCACCCAGGGTGTGGGAGGGGGGAGTCAAGATAGTTGGCAACCGGAAGGTGTTGTTGACTATAGCGTACAGAGCGCAGATGCTCCATGAATCGGTCACTGAGTCTGCACTTGGTCTCAACGATGTGAAGGAGGCCACATCTGGAGTAACGGATACAAATCGACCAGGTTGGAGGATATGCAGGCAAATCCATTGGATTTGGAAACATTGTTTGGGGCTTGGACAGAGGCGAGAGGGAAGGTGTAGGGGTACATGTAGCACCTCCTGCGGTTGCAGGGAAAGATGCCAGGTGTGGTGGGGTTGGTGGGGAGTTTGGACCGGACGAGGGAGTTGCAGAATAATTGGTCCCTACAAAAAGGTAGATAGGGGTGAGGAGGGGGAGATCTCCTTGGTGACAGGGTCAGATTGCAGGTGATAGAAGTGGCGGAGGATGATGAGCTGGATACAGAGGTTGGTGGGGTGGTAAGCAAAGACCAGGGGCCCCCTCCTTATTTTTGTTGAGCGGAGGGGGTTTGAGGGCAGAAGTGCAGGAAATGCAGGAGGTACGGTTGAGAGCATTATGAATCAACAGGGGAAGGGAGGGGAGGGGAGTTGCGGTCCTTGAAGTAGGACAACATTTGTCCGGGAGTGAAACGCTCCATCTTAGGAGCGGATGCGGTGGAGGTGGAGGAATTGGGAGTAAGGGACTGCATTCTTGCAGGAGGATGGGTGAGAGGAGGTGTACTCAAGGTAGCTGTGGGAGTAGGTGGGTTTGAAATAGATTTCGGTGCTGATGTGGTTACCGGAGATGGAGACGTCCAGGAAGGGAACGGAGGTGTTGGAGATGGTCCAGGTGAATTTGGAGGTTGGGGTGAAAGGTATTAGTGAAGTTGATGAACTGTTCGAGCTCCTAGTGGGAGCACAAGGCAGCGCCGATACAGTTATCGATGTAGCAGGGGAACAGGTGACAGATGGTGCCACTGCAACAGTGGAAAAAAGACTGTTCCACGTTTCCTACTAAGAGGCAGGCATAGCTCAGACCTATTTGGATGCCCACAGCCACTCCTTTAGTTTGTAGGAAGTGGGAGGGGTTACAGGAAAAGTTGAAGGTGGTAAGGACAAGTTCCCTTAGGCAGATGAGGAGTTGGTGGAGGGGAACTGGTTGGGTTTATGGGAGAGGAAGAAGTGGAGGGCTTTTAGGCCATCCGCGTGGGGAATGCAAGTGTACAGGGATTGGGTGTCCATAGTGAAGATGAAGTGTTCGGGGCCAAAGAATTGGAAGTCTTGAAGGAGGCGGAGTGTATGGGTGGTATCCTGGACATAGGTGGGGAGTTCTTGGACCGGGGAGAGAAAACAGAGTCAAGGTACTCGGAAATAAGTTCAGTGGGGCAGGAGCAGGCAGAGAACATGGGTCGGCCGGGACTGTCAGGTTTGTGGATTTAGGGAAGGAGATAGAAATGGGCAGTGCTGAGGTTGGGGAATGATGAGGTTGGAGGCTGTGGGCGGGAGGTCTCCTGAGGTGATGAGGTTCTTAGAGGTCTGGGAGATGATGGTTTGGTGATCAGGGGTGGGGTCATAACTCGAGGGGATGGTAGGTGGTGGTGTCGGAGAGTTGGAGCTTGGCCTCAGCAATGTAGAGGTCAGTATGCCATACCACCATTGCCCCCCTAACCCCCGCACCATCCATTATAGCGGCGACTTTGGGGTCAGAGCGGAGGGATGCGCTTTCCATTGGGGAGAGGTTAGAGCGGGTGAGAGGGGTGGAGAGATTCAGATGACTGATGTTGCGACAGCAGTTGGAGGCAAAGAGATTGAGGGAGGGGAGGAGGCCGTGGCGTTGTGTACAGGAAGAAGGGGTTTGTTGGAGGTGGGAAAAGGGATCAGTAGCGGGTGGGTTAGACTCTCGGTTAAAGAAATAGGCATGGAGGCAGATGAGGCAGAAAAAAAAAAGTGCAACATCTAGGTGTTTACGGGATTTGATGACGTTTGGGTGCAGGGGAATGAAGATGAGTCCTCTACTGAGGACTGACTTTTTGCCTTTCGTGAGGGGGAGGTCTGGGAAAAATGGTGAATACCCAACAGGGCCTGGAGTTGGGGCTAGGTGTAGAGCTGGAGCTGGGAGTGGGGAGTGGAGACTGTCTTGGGAGTGGGTGAGTGTATGAGGATGGTCATGTGGGTGCAAGCGGAAGGAGCGATGCAGTCAGTGGCATTAGCGGAAGTGACGTAGTCGGTGTCGGTGGCGGAACCGGCCAAGGTGACCGCGTGGTTAATGGCGCTGCACAAATTAAGAATGAGGTCATGGATAGGGTTGGGGTCTAGGGTAGTAGAGGAGGTCTGTGTTTGGAGGTAAGCACGAGCAAATTTGGTGCACTTAATGCTTCTTGATGTCTGACAGGGCGGAGAAAAAGCATTGGTTGAGGTTGTGGTTCTTGTGTAGAATGAAAAACAGTGGAGGGTCTGAGCTGGGGTAGGGTCGACTGTAGTGAGAGAAGATGCCAGCGCGTGGCTGTGAGCATGGAACTGAAGATCTGCAGAGAAAACCGTTTCTGGAGGCACTGTAGATAGGCTGTCACAGTTTGGTCCAAATTGGGATGGTCTGAATGTAGTTTGGAGCACATGAAGGATTACCCAGCTGCGTAGGCAGGTATTGAGAAAAGGGATGTAGTGATGGGTTTGTTTCAGTATGTGGTTGAAGAGCTTCGGGGGGAGGAGATCACCAGCAGGTTGCAGTGGGATAGAGATCCACGGAGATCTTTTCGGATGGAGGAGGACAACTTCAGGGTGGGCATCCTTGGAAAAGGCTTCGCCGTAGGGGTTTCAGCAACTATGAGATAGCAAGGACTGCAGATGCTGGAGTCAGAGTCAACTCAGTGTGGAGCTGGAGGAACACAATAGGTCAAGTAACATCAGAGGAGCAGGAAAGTCAATGTTTCGGTTTTACACCCTTCATCAGGACTGGGGAGGGGGAAGGGAGCTCAGAAATAAATGGGACTGGGGGTAGGTAGATATGATGGGATAGAGTCAAGAGTACAAATCCTAATCATATGATTGGACAACAGGGCAAAATGTTATTTCCAAAACTAAACTATAAGTTCAGTTGCTCTTGGCTTTACAAAATAAGTGAGAACTTGAATGTGTGGTTTCCTCAATAGTCATGCAACACCAACAAAAGATGCTCCTTTATATCTTGTCAATCCCACAACCTTCTAATATATACACTGACCATTTTTGGAGTTTCTTCACTCACTGATGGCCACTTTAAAGTACCCACTGCATTACATGCTTCTTACTGATCAAATAATAAATGAAAAAGGATGAAGTATTTTTCATTCATTTGCACCTACTCACCATTCACGTCCCTAAATGTCAAATTAAATGGTTGCCTCTAAGCTTGGTGAACCAACTTCTTAGATACAATGGAAAGTCCCACATCCACATTGAGGACACACTCCACCATGACGTGTGGCCTATCACCCGACTCAACGTGTTAGGAACAGAACAGATCTAGATTAATGACTGGGGGGTAGTTCAGCACATCTGTGCAAAAGACAAGATTAAGCATTTACAAACACCTTCAACTAGAAATGCTGAGTATCCATCTTGGCCTTCTCTAAAAGTCTCCAGCATCACAGATGTCAATCCTTAAGCAATTCAATTCACTCTACGTGGCATCAAAAATGGCTGAAGCCACTGGCTACTACAAACACTATGGGTCCAATAACATTCTGGCAAAAAAACGACTGATGAGAATTGTTTCAGAATTAGCTGTACCCCTTGCCAAGTTATTCCAATACATCTACAACATTGGAATTTAGCCAATAATGTGTAAAAATGCCCAGGTGTATTCTGTCCACACAGGACAAAAAAAATCGGATGCAAAAGATCTAAATCTGTGGTATTACCTCTGATCACCCTTCGCACTGGGGGGGCTTACTGATGAAAACATGGGAGTGGGTTTTTAAGGAAAGCCCGTTTTCTGAAATCAGAGTCTGTCCCAGATGCCAGATGCCAATCAGGAGATGCCTACAGTTGGGAAAGGTCAGCATTGGAAGAGCAGCATTATCTGACACTGATTCTTTTACACATGTGAGCATGGGTGGGGTCTCTGAAGGCAACCATTTCTGAGGCATCTATAATGGCAAATGAGCGTCACCGTCGGTCTAAATGTTGGATTGAAAGATAATAAAATGTTTAAAGATCAATATCGAAGGATTTTTTTAAGCTTGTGATATATGTTGAAGGCAATCATTTCATACCAAAAGACTGAACAATCTTGTAATCCCACCAAATCATCCTCTTCTGACCCACTTCTGAGATCTGATTGCAGCTAATATATATAATTAGCAGGCAAATGCTTCTTAGCTAAACATTGATATGATTCAACACGCCAGAAGTAAAATAAAGGCATCAAACTACCCCATGTGCCCAATGTGGACCGTTACTAAAACTGATGAAAACCAATTCAATGCTGACAGCTTTTCAGTAACAAGGTTACAGAGTGATGACTATCTCTGCTACAGTAACCCAACTGCTGGCAGAGGAATTGTCGCCACTGAACTTGTCAGTATATAAAATAATTATTTTTGCTGCTAAATTAACAATGTTACCCATGCTTTGTAATTTCTAAACTCTATGATCACATATTTGATGCAAGTGACAGATCTCTTGCCTTCATAGCTACAGAATAACTAAAGTGTTTAAAAATCTGTGATCCAAAACATGCATATTTATAAAGTCTCAGAAGGTAGATGACATTGATTTGACTCCATTGCAGCACATAAAGAACCATACCTACTGATGTGAACATTTCAGCAGCTTACCTTGCTGAGTACGACAAGTCTGCGCAGTAACTTGGTCAGTCTGAAGACTCACACAAATATCACAAACAAATTGGCTGTCTATTCCAAATGTTTGCAAATCTGCAAATAAGCTGACTATGCTAATAGTGTTCACACTGATTGTATTGAAAACCACATATGGTGTATAGCTGGTTCACAAAAACACATTTGCAGGTAACGTTTCAATAGAAATTCTACTATCTATGTATAAAGTTAAGCCTGAGCCCAGAAAGAATATCCAAGAAATTCACTGACAAAGTCATAACAAAGGATGCATTTTCATTTGTAGGCGCCCATAACCACAAGACAGCCTGCAAATTAGATTAATTTAGCACCAATTTAAGTTGTTAGGGGCAAAGCAAGTTAATCGATGCAATACTGTTTATCATCTCGCATATCCAAAGAGATTAGAAAATTGATTCAAGTTGAATTTGGCAATGATTTAAATATATTGGCCATGCTGAATAGACATAACTTGACAGTCGCACAGTTGTGTTTACTGTACTCTCCACGTTTGTTTTAACAGGACTTAATGGTTTTCACTACAATCTCTGCACAATAGAGAATCATACAAGCTCTAACATCTCATTGTGCTGGGGGCAGGGTGGAGCTCACCCAGTTCCCTAGCCAACATTTCAGCCCCAACCAACATCCACGTAACTAAATTATCTAACATTTACTGGGTTTCTCCTTGTGATACCTCACTGGGCTCTTTGTTGGCTACCTTAATTCCTCATAACAGCAATTAGACTTCAAAGTATTTCACTGGCTAAGAGATGCATTGTGGCATCTCCAGGTTGTGAAAGGTACTCCACGAATACAAGTTCTTCATGTGATGGCTTCTATTTTAATAGACTCAGATATGGGATAAGATTAACAGTGCATTGTTCCCAGGTGCTTCTCCTATCAATTCTACGTTTCTCCTTGGGTTCTTGTCATCCCCAAAATTCATCTCACTGCTTACATTTCCTCTCCCCTCCAACTTTATCTACATTACCCAACAGATTTGTAAATTCACCTCACATCCGAAAGCTCTGCATCAATTCAAAGAAGCACCTAGCTTCTAAAATTGGATCATGATTGACTTCAGAACTGAATTGCAGGATAATGCAGGCCCCACAAAAATGTGTGCATTTACAAAATATCTTTCCCATCCTTAGGGCACCACAAAACGTTTTGCAACCAATTCATTCATTTTGAAGTCCAGTCACTGTTGAAACTCAACTACCCTCCGCAACGGTCCAGTGAGCTACTCGTTACAAGGGCAATTGGGAATGGACAGTAAAGACTGGCCTCTCCAGCCACACCTATATCCCATGCAAGAATAAGTAACTCCAACTAATTCGCACATAACAAACTCTTAGAAACTACTGTTAATAATGATCAGATGTTGACTGAGGGGTAAATAATAGCCAGGACATCAACAGTAACTCCCCTCCTCATTTCCAGGATAGAGGCATGTTTTTATATTTACCCAAGAGGACAGACAAGACCTTGGTCTAACATCTCATTTGAAGGACAGCACGACAGACAGTATAGCACTCGATCCGTACTGAATTAGAGCATCAAGGGAGGGTTATTGGACCTGAAACATTAATTCTGATTTCTCTCCACTGATGCTGCCAGACCTGCTGTGTTTTTCCAGCAATTTCTGTTTTTCGTTCTCATTTCCAGCATCCACAGTTCTTTTGTCTTTTTTAAATGGTAGATTATCAACCTTGATTATTATTCTCAAAACCCAGGCAGGAATATTCAACTTTTTGACTCTATGGCAAAGATTTGATTAATTTATTGTCACGTGTACTTATTACGAACACAGCAGAAAATGTTGTTTAGTGTCGCCACTCTCCAGGGCTATCTTAAAACATAAAATGTAAGACAAAACACAGAATATAGAGTCAAAAAAAAAAAAAAAATCATCTTATAATCTTATCTTCTAGCTCAGCCATGGGCCTGGATCTGGGATCCTCCACCCCGATACCTACTGCAATGACACTTGGTAGCACTCCTGCCGCTGGACCAAAGAGTTGCCAATCTCTGGCACCATCTCACCTCCATCGACGCCACGGCCACCATGAGTTCACACTGGGCTGATCTCGCCAATGTAGCCAGCACCACTGCTGTAGGGGCCTGCGCTGGGCCCAAACCTGTCATTGCTGCCTCCTCTATCAGGCACCCGGGCCGAGCCATGGACCCTGGAGACTCAGCTCAGCCTGCAAGTCTGCACCGGGATTTTTAAGCCTGGGCCCTGCTCCATGCATGCCAGGAGACCTTGGGCTGGAGTGGAGCGGTGTCCTCCTTGTCCTCAGGATGCTTCCTCCTTCCACATTTACTCAGCCGTTATCTTCATCCGCCATTCCGTGCAGGGCCTGCTCTCGATGCCACTGCAACCAGCTGTCAAAATGCATTTACGAGTAATGCAGCAAGCTACAGTTCATTTGGCATTACCCACACATCACTGACATTTATACTCTTCATGCAAATAGGATTTCCCCAACAGCTCCCTGCTGCTGGTGTATGGTAAGCATGTTCAGAGTTCTCCCAACTGAGCAATGACCAAATTTCTGTGGACAAACATCATCGTCCTGAACACAGCAATGCCTCACTAATAGTGACGAGCAATAATTAGTTAATCCTATTTGTTGGCGTTGGTTGACAATGAATACTTTTCAAGGTACCAGGGCAATTCTCTTGTGCTTTTCAATATAACCATCAAATTGCTTACACCTTCTGGAACAGATTGATGTGCATCTGTTTAATGTGTCATTTGAAATATGTTAACTCCGACAATTCAGCATCCCCAGTCGTATTACTGCATCTCCCTACTGCCCCCTCCACGTGCATCGCCTTTTTAAAAAGTGGTGCCTGTGGCACATATTTGCTTTGGTATGGGCTTGTAAATGAAGGCATTTATACAAAAGGTCCTAATCTCAGTTTTTGTTTTAGCACAGTAAGTTTGCACATGTCGAGAAGTATGTTGGAATGATGCAAGTTCAGCCTGTTGTTAAGCACACGCTGTGTCCCTGACACAACCCACTCAGACCCTCCATCTCCTGATCTTGCTCAATGCTCCCCTCCTGAGAATAGCCGAGCTGAGCGGATTGCCTCGAGGAAAGGGTAGACAGGCTCGGTCTATATCCTTTGGAGTTTAGACAAGTCAGAGGTGACTTAATTGAAACATACAAGATCAGGGAAGTTTTTTTTTTACTCTGAGGTTAGAATGTCATTGGAATTCTCTTCCTAAAAAGGCAGTGGATGCAGAATCTTTAACTATTTTAAAAGGTAGAGATTGATAGCTTCTTGATTATTATGGGGATGAAAGATTCTGGGAAGGAATAAAAGAATGTAGAGTTGAGATTAAAACCAGATTAGCCATGATCTGATTGAATAGTAGAGCAGGTTTGAAGGGCAGAGCGGCCTACTCTTGTTCCTTGTTTGTCTGTAAGTTGGTAGATTTGTATGTTTGAGAGGAGAACCCAGGAGAGACAGGATGGTGAAGGTGTTTGACACACTTGCCTTTCTTGGTCAATGCATTGAGTATAGGAGTTGGGATGTCATGTTGCAGCAGTACAGGACATTGGGGAGGCTGCTTTTGGAGTACATTGTAAAATTTTGGTCACCCTTCTATAGGAAGGATGTTGTTAAACTTGAAGTGAAGGGAGAGGGGGAAAGAGTCCAAAACTAGAGGGCATTGGTTTTGGAGAGGCAAAAATATCCTGAGGGGTAATGTTTTCATTCAGAGGGTGCTGCGTGTACGGAACGAGCTGCCAGAGGAAGTAGCGGAGGTGAGTACAATTACAACATTTGAAAGGCATCAGGATGAGTACATGAATAGGATGGGTTTACACAGACGTGGGCCAAATGCTAGCAAATGGGACTCGCTTAGGTTGACATGGATGAGTTGGACCAAAGGGTCTGCTTCCATCCTGTATGACTATGACTTTGAGGTGTGGCAAGAAAGCAAGAACAAGTGGGAGGTAGGAAGCAAGTGGATCAGGAAATGGAAATAGCAAATGGGATATTTCAAGCTGGAGGGAGTGAGCAAGTGAAGCAGGAAATGTAAAGGGTCAGGAGAAAGAAGTGGAGAAGGAAGCAACGAAGGAATATCTGGAGTAAGGGGGAAGGAGCGAGGGAGAGAATAGTAAATGGGCAGTGGGATCAGGCAAGCTGGTATACAAGCAGAAAGAGCAGTAATTAAAATTGAAAGATGATTTTTGGACTAGTTAGGTTTAAAGAAGCCAGCAGGTTATTTATTGTAGAAATTACATTTTCTTACACAAGGGTATCTCATGTAAATACCTTTTTATTATGAATATTAAGAACACTGAGCAATGAATATCCATTTTGTAAGAGTGTTAGTTTAGAATTAAATTTAAATGTTGCAGTGGGATGCTCCATGATTCAGAGGCAAGAGCATTGCCACTGAGGATCGATCTGTATTGGATAGTTTGTTTTCAGGAAGCACAGACAGCATTTAATGAAACTGATTGTCCTTTACGCACCTTCACATTTGTCTCAGCGTGCATCTCTGGGGACAGGGAAAGTACAAGTTTCCCGACACCCAGGGCTTTTCAGGATCTACCTTGATGAAAGCTACTGTATCTGTCATCAGGCTTCCTCACCAAGATACATTCCACAAGGTGGTGGGCAATGGTCTCTTCCCCACCAGTAACACCTCAGAGCAACAGGTGGAGGTGTTGGAGGTTTTGGGTTTCTATGGAGAATCTGATAGGGAGGGCAGTTATCACCACAAGCCAAGCTACATCTTGGTGCTTGTTTGTAAGTTCTGGTGATGAGGCTTTTTACAGACTACAACAGATTCTATCATCTCCTTTTCCTGCAGGGTCTCATTATGTGTGGATCAGTGCTTGATGGACCTGTGGTCAAATGTATTTGTTGTGTAAGCTTTTCAACAAGGGACAGATGGTACATTATGGTATAACTACACTGAGTATGTAACATAACATGTTCAGGCCCATCCTGTGCATCATTAAAGACAACACTTGTGTTTGTATACCAAAGATCCAAGCAGCTGCACTCAAAGATGTCCAGGAGGATAAGGGGGTATATAAAAGAGTATATTTACTCTGCCTTTTATCTGCACATTTGCACATTACATCCCTGTGAGTAAGATTTATCTTAAACCTCCAAATAAAGCAAAAGACGGTTTGGGTGACTGCCTGAATGCAGCAGAAAGGCATCAGTCAGACGTGTGCAGGCATAGCAAGATAGAGTGCCTTTTATCTGATGACCAAGTTAGTCCCCACGATGGTGAGGGACTATCACTCCCCCATGCCCACATTCTCATTCGGTAGATATTTGCTCAGTCCAGTTTTTAGCACGTGTCCTGGCTCCTCTGAAGCACTGCCTAATACCGACAACTAACCTGCCCTAACAGTGAAGCAGGCAAAGGATCAGTGACCCAATTCCCAAAGAACACAGTCTCACTTTTACCATGCTTGACCTTGACTCCTGAGGCTATTTCAAACGGGTCACAGATGGTCAGTCTGTGGACTGATGCAGATCCAAGTAGAAGACAATGATACTGACGGTGTACAAAGAAACTTCGACCCGAAGTGATTGATAAATTAAGGAACAGTAAACAGAAAGAGAGAACTATGACCTGTTTCACCTTCCCAAAATGCTGGAATATCATTATAACAACCTTCCAGCTTGACTGAGCTCAATTTCTCAGCATAATCCAATACTCTTGGTTATTTGGTTTAAACACTTAATTTATTTATCCTGTTGAATTACAGACTTTTTCCTTTAATCTCTAATGCCTTTGGACACATTTGATTGAGAAGCCCTCTTGTATGAGTGTTCCTTTTAAAAACATGTATACTGGCTGTTAAACCACATTCCACATCCTTCTGAAAGTAGTTAGCATTTCTGTCCTCCTAACCTCCAGCTCCGATCCCACTCGCCCTAAATTGATATTTGGTATTTAATACATAACTCGACATTTCCGTCCAGTCTATGGGAGTGACACTTCTGTCATTGGAGTCATAGAATCGCAAGTATGGAAATAGACCCTTCAGTCCAAGCCGACCGCATTCCCAAACTAAAGCAGTCCCACCTGCCCATGCTTGGCCCATATCCCTCCAAACTTTTCTTATTCATGTAAATATCTCTTTACATATCTTATTCATTTCACATTTCTTTTTCTACATTTCTTATTCATCCAAATATCTTTTAAATGTTGTAACTATACCTGCATTCACCACTTCCACTGGAAGTTCATTCTGCACACGACCCACTCTCTGTGTGAAAAAGTTTCTCCTCATATGTTGTTCTCCCCATTTTACTTTCAGGTGAAATATCAGTTATATTGGGATCTAGTGTGAAAAGTGCAATCTTATTTGCGGTGAGAGCCTCGCTTAATCCAGTGGCATGTTCATGAGAAGCAAACATATCACTTTAATGGAAAGAAAGTTCAGAGAGATGTAAAATGGGCTGCTAACCTAATATAATCCTATTTATATTATCGTG
Organism: Ginglymostoma cirratum; assembly: GCA_024137785.1. Lineage (NCBI taxonomy): Eukaryota > Metazoa > Chordata > Chondrichthyes > Orectolobiformes > Ginglymostomatidae > Ginglymostoma > Ginglymostoma cirratum. Next base: position 38,071,141 of record JAHRHZ010000062.1, read on the forward strand.
TAAAGACAAAATCTACCCTTCGGAACTCTGATGTCACCCTGTGGCTGAATATTCACCCTCAAAAAAACTTCCCTTAAAATGGAAGTAATTTCATTACTGAAGGCTACAGAAATAGTTTGCAATTAATTATTCTGAAACTGGATAGACCGTATACAAATTGGTTGGAAATGCTCATATTCACTGGCATTGTTGTACAAATAAGGCTTTCAAAAGGGATCCAATTGCTTAATTATTTCATTGCTATCTGAGCTCCTGGCTTTCTTTTGTTTCCATTCTCTATTTGATTATTAATAGCTCGCTTACAAACTGTCAAAGCATCATTATCAAACTGAACAATATGGATGTATGTGATTTAACCGTTCATGTCAAATTAGGGGCAGGTGACATCTAAAGAATGCAACCAAATATCAATCATTTACATTAATGCACATTAAAAATAGTGAGAGAATAAGCACACTTGAATATTTAAAAGGAACATGTTTCCACAATACAGGCTTCATTATATTTTCATTAAATGGCTACAATCTCAAAATTAGAACAAGGTCTTTCAGGAGTCAAACCAGGAAATTCTTTTCCACACAAACAAGTGATTATCTAGGAGGCCATGACCCCCGTGCCTGCACAGATACAGCCCATAGTATTAGCCAGCCGTGACTAAAGCAGTCCCACCTGCCCATGCTTGGCCGTGAATATCTGAGTGCACATGTGCTATTGACATCACTAAGCAGGGGATGGGGATGGGGTGGGGTGCATGCAGAGCTGAAGAGGAGCTTTCCATTCCCAGCAGTGTTTGGAAAGTAGGTCATAGAGTAACTCAACATGGAAAAAGACCGTTCGGTCCAACTAGTCCATGCTGAACATGTTCCCAAACTAAACTAGTCCCACTGACCTGCGTTTGGCCCATATCCCTCCAAACCTTTCCTATTCATGTACTTATCCTAATGTCTTTTAAACGGTGGAAGTGTACCTGTATCCACTGCTTCCTCTGGCAGGTCATTCTGCACATGAACCACACTAAAAAAAAAATGATACCCCCCCCCATGTCCTTTTAAAAACATTCTCCTCTCAACTTAAAAGCATGCCCCATAATTTTGAACTCCCCTACCCTAGGGAAACCACTCTTATCATTCAATTGTCATAGAACCTCACCATGATTTTATAAACCTTAATAAGGTCACCCCTCAACCTCCTATGCTTCAGTGAAAAAAGTCCCAGTCTTTCCAGTCTATTTTTATACCTTAAACCCTCCACTCCCAGCAACATACAGATAAGTCTTTTCTGAGCCCTCTCCAGTTTAATAATACCCTGCTTTTAACAGCGCAACCAGAGCTGTACGCCTCTAGTTGCTACATTTGCCCTACTGCCCATGCTGCATGAGGAGGGGCTGTTTCCTGAGAGGCTGTGCACAGTGATTGAGCCTGCTCCCCTTCCTCAGAGCCACCTCCTTGTCCAGATGATTAAAGTACTTGAAAAAATGGCCATTGATGGATGATGTGACCAGGCTGGAAATGACAGTGTCACAGCCAGCTATCAGCTGGGATTGTAACAGGGAAAACTGAAGGTTTTGTTTTATATGTCCATGTTATAGAATTAACTTCAGGGTGGGAGGAAATTAGTGGGTTGAGCATTTGTCCTATGTCAGGTGTCTGCTGCTATGGGGAGCTCATAAGATCCGCTTTCATTCATAAGAACTAGATCTCATTGCCACTAAAAAGAATTGTGTTTGTGTTCACTGTTGGCTAGCCAATGTGGAAACGTCTTCAATTTTTAAGTTTAAAACACCTCTATATTATTTTCTTAAACATTGCAAAAAATGTTGAAGCATGAAAGATAAATGAGCTTTCACTTTTACGAAAAAATAAAAAAATAATTAAAAAGGATAGTTGGTGGAATGGTCGATATACTCATTATGTCAGGTTATGCAGATAGATCAATGTTCACTGGCATTGTTATGGACCAGACCAAACCCCCTCAAAATATATTAATAAGATAGCCTAGACTCTAACTGTTTCTTATTTTAAAGGCAAGTGCAAGACGTTGCATTCTGAGTGCAATTCGATTGGTCAGACTACCAGTCTTGAAGCAACCACTTTACTCATACACTATAGTTAAAATACAACAAAAGAAAGAATAAATTGGAATAACTTAACTCTATTGGAAAACTGCTAAACAGTAACCGTTCCAATATAGTAACATCTCATAAACACACCCTGGACAAAGGCAACTTCAGTAAAATAGATTGTCTCTCATAAAATTCTCCAGTCCACAAGGGAAAACATCAGGGGAAAACTCAGAGACAGAATATCAGGGAGAGATGTACCGCAGCTTCCAAACCCAACTTCAAAGATCCCCAGCAACTGCTACTGAAAAACTGAAACTAAAGCATTCTGGTTCTGTGGGAACGTGACCCCACCCATTCAGGCTACTTCTACTGGCCCAAATTTTAAAAAAAAAAGGGTCTCACAAGCTTACTCTATTGGATTCAAATAGATTACTGCATCCCCCCATCTTAAAACCTCCCTACAAAATAAAAAGGACAAAATACACATCTTAAAACCATTGTATCATCACAGCATGGTCAATCACCAACTCAAATAAACTGGTTTTGACTCATGCCAAAGAAAAACCAGAGATGTCCAATCATTCATTTCGATTCTAGATATTTCATACGCGAGTTCAAACTTATAATCGCTTTTCCTACTGTCATAATAGTCCCTGAACTTGAGGAATACTATGTATATTGCTTTAAGCTATCTATACTAAATAGATCATCACTGCAAAGGTAGGAAATTAAAGGGCATTCAGTACTTACTAAGATTACATTGCATTTTATCTGTATCTATTTATCCACCTTAGGAGATGAAATTTTAAAGGATTATGCCAGCCTACATGATCTATAGTAACGAGTGCCGAATTCCTCTCACAACTTGGTAAATAAATGCACTAAGGCACTTGTATTGTCACAATATTAAGTGACAAGTGATATTGCCATACTAACGTGTGGAAACATCAATCCAGCAGGACGATGAATTTCAAATAACATGTATTGAAGCATTTAATTTCCAGTGTGTATGCTCCATTTCAATTTGTACCTTGAAACTATGATGTGTAATGAATGGCATCTAACAGAAATAAACAGTTAACATGTGATAACCCCTAAGGCTCGTGGGGAATCACAAGTTAAACTCGCTATGGAGCTCAAGGAGTATGAGCTCCCTTGGTAACAGGCAATGACCTACCCAGCTAGAACTCGTCACCTAAGCCCTTTATAAAGCAGGCCCAGTGTGTTGCCCTTAACGGGCTATGAATGCAAATATCCAGTTGGCTACATGGGTAATTTACATGGGTGGTGAGTGATAGTTAAAAAACAGAGAAACAGTCACAGCAATTTAGTGATGGGAAAGAAAAGTTCAGTTGTGAGATAGTGCTTCCAGATATAAAGAAAAAATAAAGCAGGTCCAGGGATGGTCTGCAGAATGGTCTGTCCTGGGCCAAGACTAGTCTATACATGCCATGAGTAGTGGCTCAATTTTAGTATTCAACAATAAATGATATTCCTTTCCAGTAAGGTTTCCCGAGTCATTACCTTGCGCAAACTAGTTTTATTATTGAGCCACACAGTGGGTGAGAATCTTTAATTTTAGTCAAATACTAGATTTTCTAAGCATTCCTGTTACTTAATCAGTCCTGTTAAAGAGAGCATTTTCTTATTACTGCGCCTTCATGTTCTGAAATTCCCCCCACAACTCCCTTCACCTTTCCACAGTATCAATACCATTTTGACCAAAAAAAAAAGCTTTTGATCATCCCCCTTTCATTAATTTGACTCAGAGTTACATCTTTCGAACACCTTGGGATATTTCTGTACATTGTGCACTTTCTTGTTCAGAAAGATGCAAGTTGGTAGAGTTATGGTGATGGGATTTGACACAAGAGCACCTTCAAAAGGTTATTTAGCAACTGCAGCAGATTATAGATCAAACAGGGCAGATATTTCCTAATCAGAATGTTTGGAGAGGTTACTACATACCTTTGAAGCAGGTGTGACTTCAACCCCTCAGCCTCCTGGCTCAAAGGTAGAGACACTACCACTGAACCAAAAGAGCCCTCAGTTCAAACAGGGCAACGTCCAGCACCTAACCACCTTCCGTTGACTACCATCTACATTTCACAACCAGTTTTGGGAATGTATTTGAGGAACTTCCAGGCTAATCAGAGAATTGTGGAGTGCATGTCCTTGTTCAGCCTAATGTAAGCTATTTGTGCACACTCTATTCAGAAATTCTTCCTTTAGACTTGAACATTCTTCACGTATTATTTTAAGAAGCTGAGAGAATGAAACCACAAAATTATAGACCAGTAGAGCATAAATAAAGGACAGAGTGACTAAATGTTGTCAATGTTCAGGTAAGTAGGGAGAGCCAGTCTAGATCTCTAAAGAGTAGTGTATACTTAACAAATCACATTGAATGCTTTTGAAGAGGTGACTGAAGTGATCAACAGTAACTGCCTTTAGAAGTAATTCAATAGGCTCCCAAAGGCATTTGATAAAATCCCTCAAGAAATTGTCAAATCAAGTTGGAGCTCATAGAATCTAAGGCAAATTATGCGTGGAGCTGGAGGAACATTGCAGGCCAGGCAGCATCAAAGCTGACGTTTTGGGTCAGGATTTTCTGAAGAAGGGTCCCAACCAGAAATGTCAGCTTTCCTGCTCTTCTAGTGCTTCCTGGCCTGCTATGTTCCTCCAGCTCCATACTGTGTTGTCTCTGACTCCAGCAGTTCTTATTATCTCCAAGGCAAATTATGGACTTGATTAGAAAGTTGATGGAGTGAAAAGGAGACAGAATAGATTGGTTGGAATTGATTAGCAGTTTCCCACAAGGGCTTGAATTGTGGCTTCAACAATTCGTTATATTTCTTAATGACTTAAGCGATGGGTTAGAAAACCACATATTCAAATTTGTTGAAGAAAGGAACAAAGTTGGCTTTGTAAGTGCTGCAGATGAAAGAACTTAGATTGATGTAATAGTAAATGAAATTTCAATGTAGGCAAATGTGGAGTCATTTACTTTGATACAATGGATAGAAGAGGGAACATTGTAAATTATGAAAAGTTAGAAGCTATGAGTGTCCAAGACTGACTGGGAATCCATTCCTTCCACTCCCCCGCATCTCCTTTATTCTGTTCAGTTACGATAGGATTCCACTCTAGCGTTCTGCTAGCCACTTGAACAGACACTTTTGTTACACTTTAACAGACACGATCTATCTATCCAGCTATCTAAATAACCTCATTGCTCCTTGATTTGTTATGGGGGTGAACTTCAGCACATTGTGACAGTAGGACGTTCCATTCTACTGCACCTTGTGAGCAGAGCAAGGACCCAGGAATATCAAGATTTAGAGATATCAAGATGGCCACAGAGCCAAATTGAAAGGTCTGATGTAGCCAACCCTGTGGTTGCATTTAACAATTAAGGCTGCGGAAAACTAGATAAATACACGAATGGGAAAGAAAACTACAGGGTATGGGGAAAACAGAAGATTAAGATTAACATAGTTATGCTTCAGAAGTGCTAGCAGAGAACTGATGGACTGAAGAACGCTTCTCTGTGCTGTAATATTTAACGATTCTGTACTAGAGATAGGCCAACTTAAAAATGAAGGTACTCATCTGCCCTCAACCTCTGATTGCTCACCGATTTAAAAAAAAGCTTAGGCTCAGCCAAGCTTGTACTTTAGTCTTAATGCTTCCTTATTCAAGATTTCAGTTGAGGTTGCGCTAATGATAATAGTCTAATAATCAGTTGCTTATCAGGAATTGATTAAATCATGGCCTTGTTATTTAACACATAAAAGATTACCAGTTATGAAGCAGACATTAAAGCACACCAACTGATTTGGGTTTGCACACGCACAACTTGCAGACCCATAGCAAACTAACTGCCGCACACAGACAGAATATTGTATGTGCACAACTTATAGTCCTTACAGGCAATTGCTCTTTTGGAAGGGAGGGGATGTTCTATGTGCATCTTGGCTTCAAGATTATTTAATCAATTACAAAAGCCTGTGAGTTTCTGTAACATAAATGTAACTTGCTGATAAGTCCAAACCGTATGATAGTGGGTTCCACCATCTAGTTATGCTGTTGATTGCCACAGTCACCAGTGATACTATCTGCCATTGCTTTGTTTTTTATTTTTTATTGCATAGACTGGATTCGCAGTTCCATAATTCACTCATCTTACATGGTACAGCGAAGTTTTGTTCCTGAATAGCAACTAACTAATTTCCCTCCTCAGGCTCTTTGGAGTGGTTCTTGGCATCGCCTATTTTGGTCCTCAAGAAATTCTAGCTTATTTTGAAGCTCCTGGTGGAATGACATTGATATGTTACTCGAGATGGGAGTGTGAAATATGTGGTCTCCATTCTAGGTTTTATTGCATAAAGTGTCAAATTCTGCTTCATTCGTCACTTTGTGTTACAGCAGGATACCAGATGGTCTTCAGTGTAGCTTGGAGATAGCCCTCGAGTATGTTTTGTGTTTGCCAGCACACACACTCTGTAAAACATCAGCCTTCATCCTAGTACAGGGCCTGTGCCAGTTACCTTTTCTACCATATGCCATGTAAAATGGATTGAAAGCTGAACATTTGCTCAGTGCAGGCAGAAGGCCACACCTCTGACTTATTCTGCCAAGTCTGTGTGTTCTTGTGATTGTATCAACTGTTGGGTTTGTATTTAGGACCTATTCGGGCTGTGCAGTTCTGAGCAACATAAAATGGCTAACAGCTGCCCATGACTGACAGTAGCTAGAGAACTCGGGAAAATATTTGCTTAATACAGTCCTCGCAAGTAGAAAAAGGAGTAGCTCTGTAGCCTCGAGGTTACAGAGATAGAACATGTAGTTCTATAGACTGGACCAGGACTAATCTTTTATTGTCACCTATATTTCAGTACGAGTACAGTGAAAAGTTTTTACAAAGGCTACTTTTAATAGCTCTGTCTTAGGTACAAATCTTGGATACAAAGAAGAATAAAAAGGAAAAGTAATAGCATTAATGACAGTGCCTAAATAATTAAGTTAGAAATAAGACAGTTATAACATCGTTAAAGGGCATTACAGTCCTGTAAAGAAGTTCAAGTAGCAGCAGCTCAGCACGTGGTCAGAGTGCCTGTGCCAGGCGCCGATCCGACAAACGTCCTGCTCTGCCCGAAGCTTCCAGTCTGCTGCTCAGGACCCACTTCCCTTCACACTGCGCAGGAGAGACACAGAAAAGAAACAAGCCAAAAAACAAACACCAGAAGAACAGTCCGAGCACAGGAGCCCCAGGTAGAGCATCCTACTGTGCCACCATCTTGCCAGAAGGATAGATGAGAACATTTCACACTAATTAGTCATTTCTCTTGAATTATTTAATTATTCTGTTACAAAATTAAAAGTTGGTTTTATTTAAGATTCTTCAGATAATCATAGACATAGATTCTGAAGTAGTTGTGGATCCACCTGTAAATTAAAAAGTCACTAAAAGCATTGAGGAAAAGATTCAAACAAATTTCAGACAGTAAAAGCAGCCCCCCATATCATTACAGGGAAAAATGAATCATCGATACAGAAATTAGCAGACATTGGGATGTGGATTGAATGAACATATTAAGACACAACTTATTAGCTAAAAAAGAATTCTAACATTAGGTGTAACCACACAATTTTGTTGAAACTGATCAAAAAAAACCCAAAATGTTCTTTATTTCCTGTAATGATTAATTTGAAAGGCCTTGCTCTGGAGAAATAAAAGATGTGAATCGCGATAAAAAGTTACCTGACACCACCCTGTGATTCAGACTGTCATTAGAAACGGAGATCTAACAGGGCCTTTAGCTTCATTGACCTGTGAGGATTGCTTCACACTTATAACATTGAAGAGCCACCGAATTATAGACACAAGCCTGGCTTGACGAGCAAATCTTTTTGGAAAGCTTTCATTGGGAAGGATGCAATCACCAACTCAACTTATAGCTCTCCATCTTAAAATTACAGTCTTTTTTCCCCTGCCTCTGCATCTGCCCATGAAGTAGTTTATGGGTCTTTAAGCATCTATCTAAATAACGTGAATTCTAGGCAATGAACACAGTATTTAACGGCACTCTAAATTTAGTCTTCTGTGGTCCTAGTCATTTGGGGATTTTTTGCTGACTGGCTGTTAATTGTGACATTAATTTACAAATTGCTAATCAAATCTTAATGATTCATTTGTGTGCTCAGACACACCTGAATCTAGAAACCATAGCTCTGCATGTTATTTGAATATTTAGAAATCTAGTGTCTACAGCCCTTTGAAACAATCTCTTTAAATTCAAATGATTCTGATTCACTTAAACCTGATTAACAGTTACCTATGAAAGAAAAATTAGAGGATTAAAAACTTGCTGTAATTCCTGGCTAACAAAGCTAAACCTGAATTACCACTAACCACACCCAACTACACCCACCCCAATCAAAACCTCATCCACTTACCTCACATCTTAGTCATCTCACTCATCTAGCAGCCTAACTGCACATATACTTTCATTGAAAGATACTGTGAAAAGTCTGCTAGTCTTTTAAAACAAAGTGACCATTGCACTCAATGCTGTAGAAGGGGAGTGTGTTTGATAAATGAACTTGCCCTGGCTGGCTGAAGATACCTTAGCATTCTCCCTGACTTGCAATTTGTAAACATTGACTGTCCGATTGCAGATACTAAGCTAGATGCAGTGAAGTTTTATCCTAATGAGCTCTAATCATCCAATAAACTTCAGTAAGTTTGACTATTGTAATCAGAAAACTGCAAGTAACTAAAATTTACATCAGACCAAGAACAGTAAATAGATTTATTTTCCAAACTTCCAGCCCCAATTTTGTAGGATAGAGCCTGAATGTTAGTTCAAATGATCATTGATAGTGATTCTTCATAACTGAGTGAGGCCTATGGTACATTAAACAATGTTTGATGGTGGAGGGGTAGGCATTGCAATTACATGGTTAACCCCTGGGCTACACTTGTAGCATTGACTGTTCTACCTATCTGCTCCAACTGAGAGTTTGTCTGCATCACTATCTGGAATCCTACGGCATAGTCATCTCTTCAGTAGCCCCACAAACCCCTCCAGCACAGTAAACTCTTGTTTCATGTTGTGCTGTTGCTCTATGTAGCTTTTGGTTGCAGTCTAATGTGCATGGTGGTTTTCTACGTTAGCCTACTCAACATATACCCAAAAAAAGATGTCAGCTTTTTCTTCAGACATCTTGACATTCATCATCAACCATATATATACACACAGCTACAATAAACAAACTTACACATACAGCACTGATTCTGTGCTTACAGATGTCATCAACAGTTTAAGGAAAAATGAAATTATAGTTGAAAGAGTAACATCACATCACATTTAAAAAACTTTTACTGTACCAAAATAAAAACATTGATCAAATACAGTGAGCTGGATTTCCTCATGCAGATTGCCACTCCAGCCCTTTTTAAAAACAAAATGGGAAGAAGCTGCTCATTTTTGAAAGGAGATTCTCATCAGGGGCTCCTTCAGAAATGGGAGCCATACTTCCATTCTGACAGTTGTGTTATAAACAGTGTCAAAGGAAATCAAATCACACCCTCTTGACAGCAGCTACATGCTGTAAAAACACTTGCACATATGTTAGAGTACTAGAGGACAGGGGACCAGCTGGGTAGATGGCAAGCAGACAGGGATAAGGTGATGGGTGTAGAATGCAACTAGAGCATCAGGAAAATAGGATGTCAGGATGCAAGTTAAAAAGGGAGACAGTTAAGTGATGCAATTCTTAAGGTGGGTCAGATCCATCAGGAGAAAAATTGGCCTGGGTTTTTTGTTTGGGAGGCAGGGGGGTGAAATGTGGCAGCATTGGGCAGGCCGGTCTGGGGGGCTCTGACTGGGTGCCGGTGAGGCAGGTTTGGCAGCAGACAGTGGTGGGCTGGTGAAAATCAGTGGTTGGGTCAAGTCCGGTGGTACCATAAAAAGTGACAGGTCAGGTCTGTGCCAGAATATATCTCCCAGAATCCATAGATGCATTTCTTTGGCGACAGACCATCACCCCCTAATATCCGGCTGTGGCAGCTCTCAAAATGAAGCAACATTTTCTCTTTTTTGTGCACACACACACACACACACACACACACACACACGATATCTACAGATGCATGGAAGCCTGTACTCATCTTAAAAGATTTCCTCTGCTCTCTTTCCCATGACACTAAGAAATGCTAATGCGTTTCAAACAGGATGCAAGGTTAACTAGCTATCCTTGACTCCAACTCTCATCCATTCTCCAAGTATGAACTGCTTACAACAAACCTAATCATGGCCCTTTGTAGAATTTTGGTCTTAGGGCAGAATCTTTTGGACCCTGACCAATGCGGGCTATTATGGGAAATGTGGCAGAATCATGGGAGAAGTCCAGTATGACCCATCTTGATGTCAGGAGCAATTCCCAGCACATTGTATGAAAATCCCAGGCATTGTGGGGAGTTTGTCACTTGGAAATGGTGAGTTGTCTTCAGAGGGGATTATCAGTTGTTAAGTGACTAACAATGCATCTTGCCTCAGTAATATGCAGATTTCTATCTGCCATCCCTGTTAATCAAACTAAGATGCCAAGAGTGCTCAGCATGGAAGTCAGCAGGTACCCGGCAACTTCATCTCACTGCCTTCTCCAGAGGATGTCCACGTTGGATACCAGACACCAACAATCAAGGCACTCAATGGGCATCACACCGATGCCATATCCAGACATTGGCATCTGATTTTGCCAGCCTTTAGGAACCCTCGTGGCACATCTCTGATCCACTTGCAATATGCTTCAGCACTTCAATGCAGCACCTTAACTGCAACAGTGAATCTCATTGTAATGCTGCAACAAAGGACACTGTGCGCAGATGTGTACTCCGCTCAAACTTGACCGGGCTGCAGCTCTAGCCTGTTCACCTGCATTTATTCACTTTGAGCCTCCCCGATTGCTCAGTGTCCCTGCCTTGCCTTTTTGCACCTTGTCCCTTGGTCAGAAATACCAGGCTTGCAAACTGTCGTATCATCATGTTGTTCGGTGCAGACAAAGCCAGAAAGCTTGTCATGGTTGTCAGCAATGTTCTCTCGAAGATAAATAGTACCAAATCTCTGCGCATGGCAATTGGAGCACTGACTGACTTCTGAAACCATAAAAGTTAAAGTCATGCCCAAAACCTCAGATTCACATCCACCCAAAGAAGAGAAAATGAGAAGGAAGCTGTTGCCAAGCAGTCCTCAGTTAAGGCAAGGGAGAAATCCTTCGCTCAGGGGAGGTCCTGGTACAGTAAGTCAAGGGCAGCCTCTGATCTCAGGTTTAGGAGCTTGGACCTGGTCAGTCTGCCACTTGGTGCTATCAGGGTAAGGATCCTCTCTCCAAAAGGGGTGAGAAACCAAATGTCGAGCAGTCCACCACCCTTGAGCCCTACTGTGGGCTGTTTCCCTTTGGGGAAAAAGAGAGGGGCAGGTAACAAGGGAGATGAAAGTAGGTAGCTAGCTTTTCCTCTCTGCCGACCACACCAGTCACATTGTTCTGAAGGGGATTACTGGACCTGAAATATTAATGCTGCTTTGTTTCCACAAATGCTACCATATGTGCTTAGTTTTTCCAGCAACTTGTTTTTGTTTCTCATTTCCAGCATCTGTAGTGATGTGTGTTTTTTGAGTCTTTGACGTCAAGCTCCATGGAGCAAATAATCAAAACTGAAAGATCAGTACAGTGCTGAGGGTAGCTATCCTGTGGTACTATTTCAATGGAGAAGATATTGTCCTTGCTTTGGTATTATTAGGTTGTTACTAAGATTATTGTCTTGGGATTGTAGCGATAAGTTAAATGCAGGGGTGGGAATTCCAATCCTTTGGTCCTTTTCTTAAAAAAGGAAGCAATTCACACCTTTATTAAAACAATAGCTTTCAAAATAATGAATCCAATTGTTAGTATGTTACTAGAGTAATTTCAATTCAGTTTGGTTTCCAGTTTCAACAGATCAGACATAAATCTCTCCATAATGAACCATACAACATGGTTTTTATATAGTTTTGTGATGAGCTTGCAGATGGAATTTTACTGCAGATAGAACAAGTGGCGAAATAAGACACATCTCAAATGAGACAAGTACCTGTTGGAAACGTCTCAAAAATCTTTTTCTTTGGACTGTAGTCCATATGTACAGGGTAATTAAAATTCTTACAAACGCATATGGAAATAAAAATGGTGTTTCCTGATCTATTGAACAAACAAGCAACAATGAGGATATGGTGTAGATAATGCCTCATGTAATTTCTAAATAGAGTCTAGTTACACTTTGATTGCCAAAAGTTGGCATTTATAGGTTGGAATAATAAGAGACAGCAAAGCTACTTTTGTATAAACCGTAAATATCATTTTATGAAAGTTTAGGTAGTACTTAACAAGAAGCTGTTAAGACACAGCCATTACAGTGGAATATCACTGCACACTGCAAATTGATGACTTCTATGTTGCTCAAGGAAAAACATGCTGGCACACAGTGATGTTACTAGCAGTCAATTTACAGAAACAAGAAGTTAAGAATTGTGATAGGATGTCATCTAATGCAAGATTAGGCTGATCTTTTAAACTGTCTTTTGGTAAGGAGGGCGTGGCCTCTTAAATGGAGTAGGCTTATAACTATTTCACCATAGAACTTGGAACCAGCTACTTTAGGAAGCAGCACATTGTGACAAATGGATACAGGATTCTAAGAGGTTCATGCAAGACCATTTCAGATTTTGCAAACACTTAAAAGTTTACGTGTAATGTCGCAATTCTTATTGATAAGTCGTCAACACTATCCTGTACAAACCAGAATTTATTTTTCCAAGTTTAAAATTTAGGTAAATGATAGTGGGATCCATTTATCTTAACACTGAACTCATGATATATCCATAATACAAAGCATGTGACACCATGTGATTCTCCTCTCTGAAAGCAAGCCAGTAGACACCTAGACAGAGCCTCAGGCTTAGATCCAACAAGTGGTTTATTTACATAAAACAAATGAACGAACAATAAACAGCATAGTTCAGTGGAATATTTTTGTCAACCTGTCTTGATACATAAAATATAAATAGCTAACAAACACACTGTATAAAACAGAATTTAACAGAACTTGACAGCCTGTAGTTTCCTTATTCCAACACATAATTCAGGAAAAAAAAAACAAACAATGCTAAACTCAATTTAAATGAAAACTGGCTCTGCAGGTAAGAGAATAACAGAAGTGCAATCCGGCCTCCTTTGAAGTACACAGACACACAAGAAAGAAGATAGCTGTTTTTCTCAAAATTGCATCATACATAATAGATACAACTGACTTCTAAAGAATGGAAAGGTTATTTGCAGTTTCCAAAGATGACTCGTTGCTGGGCAATGAACTAGCCTACACTTCAGGCTATCCACTGCAGGTAATTCTGATTCCAGATATGAAACAGAAGGAAGGAGGAAGACAAGTCAGCTAACAGGAGGGCTGTGTTGAGTGTTCGGGGGCAGGGCTGGTGATGGCAGGAGGTAAAAAGAGATGGTAGAGGAATAGAAGTGGAACAACAGCATTTCTGAGAGGCAAAGAAGGGGGTTGCAAAGAAAGGTCCCCCTTAGACCCGCTTTTACTCTTAGAGATGAAGAAATATTTGCATATATTAGTTGCGGTATGAGTACAATAGCAGGGAGGTTATGATGAAAATGCTGGTTGGGTCACTGCTAGCATACTGTGTGCAGCTCTGGTTCCCACATTATAGGAAGGATGTGCTTGCACTGAAGAGAGCTTAGAGGAGATTCACCAGGATACTGGCTGGGCTGGAGTGATTCAATTAAGACAGGCTGGTGTTATTTTGCTTAGAGCAGAAACGACTAAGGGAGGACATGATTAATGTCCACAAAATTATGACGGACATAGGTAGGTTGGAGAAACCTCTCATTGGAGGGGCCGATAATTCGGGTGCATAAATTTAAGCATGAGGTGGTTTAGAAGCAATTTAAGGAAATGTATTTTCACCCAGAGGGTTATGGGAATCTGGAATTCAATGCCAGGATGGGTGTAGATGTGGGAACCATCACAAGATTAAAGTCAATACTTGGTTTCTGCAAATGCACCATTGAAAGCATATTGTCTGGGTGCATAACGGCCTGGTATAACAACTGCTCTGCCCACGACTAAAAACTCCAGAAGGTGGTGTACGGAAAACCATCACGGAAGCCAACCTGCCACCTATGGACTATTTACATGGCTTGCAGCCAACATCAAAAGACTCATCGCACCCTGGTAATGATCTCCCACAACCTCTTCCATCAGGCAGAAGATACAGAAGCCTGAACACACGCACAAGCAGGTTCGGGAACAGCATCTTTCTGGCCATTAGACTGTTGAATGGTGATAACAAGCATGGGGCTGGATGAACACAGCAGGTCAAGCAGCATCATAGGAGCAGGAAAACTTGACGTTTCGGGCCTCAACCCTTCATCAGAAATGGGGGAGGGGAAGAGGGTTCTGAAATAAATAGGGAGAGAGGGGGAGGCGGATAGAGGATGGATAGAGGAGAGGATAGGCGGAGAGGAGGCAGACAAGTCGAAGAGGCGGGGATGGAGCCAGTAAAGGTGAGTGTAGGTAGGGGGGGTAGGGAGGAGATAGGTCAGTCCAGGGAGGACGGACAGGTCAAGGGGGCGGGATGATGTTAGTAGATAGGAGATGGGGGTGTGGCTTGAGGTGAGAGGAAAAACAGGTTAGGGAGGTGGAGATGAGCTGGGCTGGTTTTGGGATGCGGTTGGGGGAGGGGAGATTTTGAAACTTGTGAAATCCACATTGATGCCATTGGGCTGCAGGGTTCCCAGGCTGAATATGATTTGCTGTTCCTGCAGCCTTCGGGTGGCATCACTGTGGCATTGCAGGAGGCCAAGGATGGACATGTCATCTGAGGAATGGGAGGGGGAGTTGAAATGGTTTGCGACTGGGAGGTGCAGTTGTTTGTTGCGAACTGAGCGCAGGTGTTCTGCAAAGCGGTCCCCAAGCCTCCGCTTGGTTTCCCCGATGTAGAGGAAGCCACAACGGGTACAGCGGATGCAGTATACCACATTGGCAGATGTGCAGGTGAATGGTGTCTAGCCTCAAATAGCATAACCTGTATGCCTCAAAGTCTTTTTGATCTGTACGTCCTTTGCTTGCTGTGATCTGCCTGTACTGCTTCTAAACAAGACTTCCACTGTATTTCAGTACACATGACCATAAATCAACAAAAAACCAAAAGACAAAGCATACAAGGCCATGGGCCATGTGCTGGAAAATGGGATTGGATTAGATAGGTACTTGGTGGCTGGCACAGATGTGTTCTGTTCTGTAAAATGCTAAAGCTCTGACTAGATATTCATTATTAATAAAGTATCAAATTTTAAGGACATTGCAAAAGGTTGAAACGATAGCTGCAAATGTGTGACTGCAGTTGCAGGGCACAGGGAGTTGACACAGAGCAGCAACACTGGTCAATTTTCTTCCTCTCCTGAGCTTACAGAACAGTAACCATAACATTCCACTGCTATCCCCACAAAGATCAGTGCAGGCCAGGAAATTACACTGCAGTCCATGTTTCAGAAGTTAAAGTACACAATGTTTTATCTGATCCACTGGAGCTCCATCTGAGAAGGGAGTCAGTTAATCTGATTGGCAGGTTGTTTCCCTATCCAACCAGAACCAAGTTTGTGAAAGCTGCTGGATCGACTAATTTATTGCAAGCAAAGGGCAGTTTGGATCAAAAGGACAATTGAGTAGAGGAGTCGTCATTCATGAGGTGGGTGACGATTGGAGTGGAGGAGGGGGGGGGGAAGAGGCAGGGCAAAGGATAAAGTAGAAATTGACTTTGGAAGGTGTTTGTTTGGGGGAAAAGATACACGTCTCAAAAGGATGGGAGTGATTAGTGCTGCTAGTCTGTCGCCCTGGGAGAATACAAGAGATCAGAGAGGCTGGAGGTATTAGGAGTTAGAAGAATTGGAGATCACATAGGGAAGGCAGGAACTTCCCTACAACTGGAGATCCTCAGGAAGACATATTTAGATTGGTGGGATAGATGTAAACCCAAATCCTGTGTGAGACAAATTTTTAGCTGAATTCTCAGGAAAATTAGCTGACAACAGATAACATTGGTACTTACGAATTTCTTTCTTGGAGGGGATTGGATTCCCACCTATTTCCCTACCTCAGGTAGGGGCTCAAAAGTGAGCAGGTTGGGTCAGATATCCAATTTGAAGCTTTATTAAAAGGCTATAACCTGCATGGTTATGACCCAGATGCTAGATTAGAACGTGCAGCTCATTTATTTAGCTGGCGCAGACACTATGGAATGAATGGCTTCTTTTACATCGTAATTTCTCTTTGGTTCCGTGTCAAGTAGAAGACAATAGAACCAATGATTTATTTGGTTAAAATTCTCCCCAGACCACTGGAGGAGCTCCGAAGATGCAAGTGTGTATCCTGCTTCCTAGCGTCATTTAGTCCATTGCAATTGCTTAGCAAACAATTTTAAGTTTACAGTGTTGACAAAAGTTTTCAAGAGACTTTTTGATTGTCTCAGCACTGCTTAGAAACAAAATCACAATTTCCTTGAGTTGAAGTGTTTGAAGAGATTACCAGAAAACAATGACATCGGAGCTCAATCACATTCCCATCAAATCTACTCATAATATTTCTTTCTGCATGTATTTGATTTGGTAGTTTTATTGTTTGAGAAAAGTAGTAGAGTGGGAAGCTGATGAAGAAAGAAATTTTCTTGACATTTTATATTTAGTAATAGCAACAGACAGGTTAATTATGGCATGTTGCCTCCTTTAGTCTTTAAGCACGTGAGCATTTCCCACACCTGTCAACCATCCTTATGGCCTTTCAGAGCGAGACTGTAAGCTTGCTGTTGAATTATAATCAGTTCTGTGCCTTGTTGCACATTCTAAGAGAGTGTCCTAGATTTATTTGCATTTGAACTCTTAAATGTAGATTCAAGTCAGAGTTGAAGACAAAAAAAACAGCCTAGAAATAACTCGTTATATTGACATGGACATGTGAATAGCTAACATGTTTATACATCCTTTCTGTCCACTTTTTCAAACATTGACATGAATATTTTTCAAAACTAATTGGTTTAATAACTCAATTTAAACAGAATTCAGAGAAGTGTCATATCGAAGTGTTAAAATGTTTCTAATCTGAAATCACAACACAGGGTGCTCCAGGTTAGTTTTCCCAAACCACCGGGTCACTCAATTCTCAAACATAAATTTGTTTAATTCTAAAGTTAGTCTCACCTCTTAACACCAGGCAAACATTTCAATTCTGATGAGATATACTCTAGATAGCAAGTAACTTTTAGGCTAATTTTATTTTTTGCTGAATGAGAAAAATCAAGTTTCTACGTCAGTGTAGATACTCACCGTAAAGAGCTTTCGCACTCATCTTGCCTTCAGATCCTGACATCTTGCTGCAAAACAGAAGAACAAATCATATTCATAATAACCTGTCTATATTCGTTTCTGATCAATATACTGTACTCAATCCTGAAAATTATTAATTGTGAGTTTATCAACATCTAATATAGGATACCAAGCAACTACAAATTCAATCGAGTCTTTTTGGAGTTGGCTGATTTTAGCAAGAGGGTGTTGTAAATTCAAATGAGTATCCCTGAGCTGGAGAAATGAAGCAGTTTAGTAATCCTTACCTGAAACTATATGTACCTCCTCCATTGTCCAATATTGTGCAAAATCTCAACATCTCATTTACATATGGTGTGCGCAGTAATTGGCTGAAAGTTGCAACTTGTAAAAGTAATTGTCTGGAAAAGTCTGTGCAAGGCAGAAAATAACACTAACCCAACTAGCAGCATCCTTGTTGCTGGTAGAACTACTACATCTAATCTGGGAGGCACAAAGATAAACCATCATCAAAGCAATCCTCAGCATCCACAGGCAGCAATAACACAATTGCTACTCCAGAAACTGATATTTCTATGGACATTCATTTTTTTTTTAAAAATGTGAAGACAACATTTACTCTATGTGGCCAAAACAGGATTCAGAGGATGCTAGCATATTGAAGAATCACCATCTGTTTACCTGTATACAGCTTCTCATGTTGCCTAAACATGATACACCATAGACAATGATGATAGGTGCAATGATATCAACAAGCTGCAAAGAGGCACGAGACAGAACTAAGCCTAGAAAGGAGCTGAACAGATAACTATTTGGAGTACAGCTGAGGGGCAAAATATTTTGTTGTGAATAAATGATTATGTTCATCTAAAATTTCTCTTACCACTAGCTGGGTTAATGGCTGTTTGACAGCAGAGAGAAATTTCAAACATGGCCAATATTTGCACCTAGCATCAGATGAGAATCAATACCCTTCACACTATTTCTCAAAGAATAAGATAACTGGTGTAATCAGTGGAGAGTAGAGATGGACGAGGTGGGGGTGTGGGGAAGATTAAGAAAGATTAGAGGGGCTGAATATAATGGTAAGTACATAAATTACCTTTGATTCAGGAATGGATAGTATAATCACCCGATATTACAATGCTAGTCTGGACTGAGTCTCAATTAATTTAACAATGGAAGGTTGGGAAAAGAATGAAAAATCATTGGCAACTGGCCTATATGCTAGATTTGTTGCAGATATTTTCACTGCAAAAGCTCCACTCTCCTGATAAAAGATAATGTAAAACAATCGTCCTCAGTTATTAGCAAGCTGATGTGCTACCATGAGCAAATATGATCTGGAGTCCCTGGCACCCATCATAACACTCCTTCAACTTGTATGACTTCAACCTTGAACTTCTGTACTTAAAGAGAAAACCTTGGCACCAAAAAGGTTTTGGCAAAGGCCTTTCTTTAAAAAAAAAGAAGACCAAATGTAACATTCATGAACAGAGCAGCAATGTGCTCAGCTAAGTATTTCTAAACTAAAACTACAAGTCTAGCAAACAAAAATGGGATCAAGCAGTTCAACTCATACGCTCATGAAATTGGAAACTGCTAAAGTAGGGCATCAGAACAGCCATAGATGTAGGTCAGAAGCAGCTACATAAGAGATTCAAAAAAAAAAAATTGACAAAGGAAGAACAAAAGTTGAATTGGGTAGCAAGAGGCTGAACCAATGTGGTTGGCTTGTTTATGGATCTTGGGGAAGGATACCAACTCTAACCTCACATCACCACCACCCTTTCAATGGCATTGCTTCTTTTCACACCAGAATCTTCAAGCCATTAAATTCCCAATATAGTTTCAAAGATAAAAGGTCAGCATTTGCTACGGTTTTGATTCATGTCAATGAATCAGCAGAAACAAAAAAAAAATCTAAAGTGTTAGCAAAAAGGTCTGAAAATATAAGTTACATTGCTAAAATCTGTAGAATTTAGCAAATAAAATCGTTTATTCATTCAATATTAAATTGTTCTAGAAATGAACTGTTGAAACAAAGCAACCAAAAATCACTTAAGGGGCAGTGAACAAGAAGATGAATTAACAAAAGATGGGAGGGAGTAATTAAAAATCTCTGAATACTTCCTAACGATAAACAAATATTGCTTTTATACAATGCCTTCCTCCGCATTGAGAAATGCCATCTCGGATCTTCCTCCTCCCAAGCGGATATGAAAATACAAGTTAATGAGAGGTTGTGCCTCTGGAACCCCTCCCCAACTCCCCTGCTATTAACTTCATGACCCTGGCTACTTCAGTATCTCCTTGATAAAAAGGAATGGAAGAGATTGGGTATTGGTTGTGTAAAGTCTGATAGACATGATCCCATAACCTCACTATTCAAGTCTGCCACAATTATGCCACCATTAAGATTTCTTCATTGAGGAAGTAATGACATACTTACTTTAATTGTGCAAAATGGTGGCCTTGGGCCCCAGGATAAAACACTGATGCTTTACGTCATACACCTATGCAGAATAGAAAAAAATTAGTTAAATTCATAAATAAAAAAAAAGGTAGAAGGGAAATACCACAAATTAGAGATAAATGAAAATTCAAAGTGAGCACATTTTGTACTCCTCACAAAAGAACCATTTTTATTAGACAAAATATTAATATTAAGTAATTTCTTGCTTTAACTGTACAGCAGCCAAGGCCAGCACGAGAAAGAAAAGATTCCCCCATTCCTGGCTACCAACATGGTGTATTTTCAACAATAAAAAGAACATGACTACAACATGATCTTTCCATTTCCAGCACTGAAGTAATATTCCCTGTACAGGAGAAAAGGTAGCATCATAGTAACTTTAATGGACTTGTATTTCAACGGTCCAGATTAACACTAGAGACTCAAGCACAAATTCTATTATAGAAGCTGGGGGATTTTAAACAAATGTTTAATAGTCGGATCTTAGAATGACTATCACAGAGACTGGTTTTCACTGCAGATCCACCAGGTTTACTGCAAGAGGGGAGGAAATTTGCTTTCCATAGCTTGCGTGGCCTACACATGACTCCAGATCCACAGCAATGTGGTTAACTACCCCAGCAAGTAACTGCGCTGAATCAAAGTGTGACAGAAAAGTCAAACCTGGGCAACGATACCTCCTGCTGACTAATACCCTTCTCCCACAGCTGGTGAATCTCTACTCCTCCAGTTTGAAAATCTCTTGGAAGTAGTATCAAAAGTAGCAAGGGCACAGAATATACTCTGGTGGGCACTTCAATATCCATCACAAAAAGAGAGTGCCCTTGTAAAGTCACTGACTAAACTGGTTGAGTCCTAAAAAGGAATCAACTTCTGCTGGCCCAATCTGGTGGCTAAGTGACACATGAAGAGGGAAGACCTACTTGACATCACCCACACCAAAAACTTTCTTACTAGAAATGCCCCTGTCCATCTTAGTATGCACACAACACCAGGTTACAGTCCAACGGGCTTATTTGAAAACACAAGGTTTTTAGAGCTTCACTCCTCCTTCAGCTGTTAGTGAGAGGGGCAGTATCAGACACAGAATTTAAGTAAAAGGATCAAAAGGGTCACACCACTGATGAGAACATATTAAACAAACCTACGGTTACTGTTAAATCTTTAGTCCGTTGGGAGGTTTTATTCAGCGGATAAACTATGGATGGGGGGGGTGAACAGTTAAACTGGAAGGGGTGGTTCCATGAGCAACCTAGTGAAAAGGGGAGCCCAGCTGATCAGGGCAAAAAGGAAAGGCTATTGCAACCACATTCAGACAGAAATGTGACCAACCATGGCCTCCTTGTGAAGATCCCAGCATCCCAGATTCCAGTGTTTAGCCAACCTAATTCTCTAAATGTGATAATGAAGAAACACAGCGGAAGGCACTAGATACAGCAAGTCTCTAAATCCCTGACAAAAGGCTCATGGTGCAGTGGTAGTGTCACAACCTCTGGACTAGGCGGCCTGGGTTCAAGCCTGACTTATTCCAAAGATGCATAATTACATCAAGATGATCTACTTTTGTATATTCACTCCTCCTGACTGTGTCACTAAAATCCTAAAGACGTTGATGCACTGGGTCATGGAAGAGGTTCTGAGTCTCCACAGTGAGGATGGTCAGTTACTTGTGTCTGTACATCTAAGTGATGACTTTCCACTTTTGGACCCTGGAGTGATACCTCTACATTGAGCCTCCTCCCAAGATGGTGCGCGACCTTAGTAACGACACACAACTCTTGTTCATAGACCACAAGGGTCTTCAGGTCTCCCTCAGGATCCTGCCTGTCTTTTCCCAGGACCTGATCAATCTCTGGAACATGGTGGTCTTTTCCATGTCCTTCCCCTGTCAGGTATAGAGGTTATTGTCAGAGAGCTCAGGAACAGTGCGGGGTTCAAATGGCTGGCAGAAGGAAGAGCCGCAGCCAAGAGGGTGACCAGAGTCAGGGACATGCTGAGTGGTGGGGGTCTGGCCTGGATGTTGCCACAGAAATTGGCAAACAGGGCAGCCGTGGACGTCCAGCTTGCAGCCAATGCCATCCATCCACTTTCAGGTGATGTGCTTGGACCCACCTTCAGGCACGAGGTCAAATCCTGTCTGAGCATACCACTGCTTAGACAGAATTTCACATTGGGGCCAAAGTCCTGAACCTCCCTCAGGAGAGGGGTGTGTGGGGAGTGTGGTGTTTTCACCTCACAAAAAGGCAGCTTTTGTACAGGCTGCTGCTGCACACCATCCACCTGGACGCTTATGTCCACCATCTGGACACAGACATCTTTGTATGTTTACTTGCTGCCGGGTGGTAGGGATTCCCAATGGCGGGGGCTCTCTCCTTGCAGGATTCCTCCGTCTCTCCCTCAGGGACGGGGCAGAGTGGAGCGTGTTGCACGCTGCAGTCCTGTATAACGGCAGATTGCAGTGGTTCGTGGACTCTCAGCCCAACCATTTATTTTGCGGCACTGTGGAGTCCATGGATCATGTGTTTTATTGGTTGTGGGTGTTTACACCCCCTTTTACAGCTATTTGACAAATCCTTTGCTGTGTTTTTGTTTGCACTTTAGCCCCATGCTCCTGATCTTTGGCAGATTGGAGGACCTCCTTGCTGGTCAGCTCCTGGACCTGGCTTGGCCGGCTACAAACCAGTCTAGGCAGGCCGTGGAGGGGGTCACATCTGCTGACTGCCTGTTCCTCCTTGGTGGTTCTGTTCACGCTAGAGGGGTCACTGGAGAGGAGGCACATGGTGTCCATCAATGCTCAATGCCTTGAGAGATGGGCACCACAGAGGGGATACAGTGCTTTATTGCCCCCTCTAACCCTGTTTTGATTTAGTCCCTACTTGCCCTCCCTACCACCCCTTCACCTTTGTTGGTTTGCATATAAATATTTAATTGGTTACCCAGATATTTAATTGGTTCTGGTTACCATTTAAAAAACGAAAAAAGGAACAAAAAAAAAAAAAAAAAAAGAAATAAGAGAAGTTGCTTTGATGGTGGAATGTCAGTGGTACGTGATAGCACTTCTAGGTATAAGAAACAAAAAACACTACGATTGCACCACAAGAGCAGTGAAACCCAGGTTCAAATCCCTCCTGGTCCAGGAGGTGTGTAATAACATCAGTGAACAGTGATTTGAAAATATTATAAACTCTTGACCTCTTCAGAGCTGGGATATTTTGTGCCACAGAACTAAATCTATCCTTATCCAAGCTCTTCCAAAGTCAAACAAAGACTAGCATGACTTCAACATGGTGAAAAAAATACTCAGGCATGTCCTGCCCATAAAAATTGGACAGATCCAGTCACTATTGCTTTGAGAACAGTGTGATCATCAATAAATGATAGGTGTTGCCAACTATCAAGCATCAGTTTCTCATCTTTAAACTGGTCACTGATATTCAGTTTGAGGTCTGTCAGAGTCAGAGTCAACCAACTGCAGAACACATTACAGATTTAATCCAAAATGTCAGCCCCCGCCAAAAAACACACAAAAAAAAAGTCAAAGTGGTAGAAACTGCATTTGGTATCAAGACAGCACAAGTGACCAAACTGCTGTCAAGGAAATCAAACAAATCCACAGTCAATGGGAGGCAGGCGGAAACATTCCATGGGTTGAAGTACACCTAGCACAAAAATGGAAGACGGTTGTGGTTGCTGTTTACACGGGTTACAAATCCTGTCAGGCTCAGGATATCACTACAGGTGTTCCTCAGGGAAATGGTTAGCCAAACAGCTGCTTCAGTGACCTTCCCTCCATTGCAAGGTCAGAACTATGAATGCTTCATAATGACATTCAGTACCTTTGGCAACTCTTCAGATACTAAAGCAGTGAGTGCTTACATTAGCAAGACATGGACTCCTAAGTGGCAAACAAATATGTGCCAAGCTACTTGCCAGGCAATAACCAATTCAAAGAATATAATCTCGCCATCTTCTTTTGATGTTCAATGGTACCATCACCAATCCTCCAACATCATGGATGTTACCACTGATCAGAAATCAAACTGGATTAGCTGTATAAAATACTGTGGTGACAACAACAGGTCAGAGGCTAGAAATTCCACGGTGACTGACACAGCTTTCAAATCCTCAAATCCTGTCCATCTACAAATCAGGCAATGTGATGTACTTTCCTGGGTGATTACAGCTCCAACACTTAACAAGCATGACACCATCCAGGATAAAGCGGTCCCCTTGGTTGGCACCCAATCTCATGCTCAACATTTACTCCCTCCACAACTACCATACACTGGCAGTGTACCATTTATAAGATGCAATGCCTCACCTTCTTTGGTAGTTTGCCAACTTTTACCACCTGGAAAGATAGACTAGCACTTACTTGGATACAGAACCACCTGCAAACCTCCCTTCCCATAAGCCACAGACCATGCTAACCAATAATCTCTCTAAGCTGCCTGGCCACATGACCATTGGGAAGCTTCATTCGTGCTGTTCAGTACATCAACGCACAGCTTACACTTGAAGCATTGCCAGTCTTGCTCTGTGGGAACTGGGGAGGCCTGGGCAGTGGCAAAAAAAAAATTGAGAGAATGGTGATCCTGCCCTGGATCTACATCACTGTTCCTCCTTGATGAGGAGCTCCCTTCCCAACACCACTATGGCTATATCTATACCACAGGCCTGGAGCAGTTGTAAATGGCTTCTCACCACCACTTTCTCATGTGCAATTAACAATTAGCACTTAAAGCTCTTTAGTATATCCTGTGATCATAAAATGCCCTATATGAATACATCTTTGTCCTTTCACTCCTTAAACATCACTTCCAAATGGAAGTTCTAAATTACTAATTTTTCTGCTATAGACTTACGCTCGATGAGTGTTTTAGTTTCATCGAAACCCCTTTCATTGCAGGCCATTACTTGTGTCAGGATAGTGGACTTGAATCACATATGCCTGATCAGCATGTAAAAGCAAGGAAACAAAAGTAGTGTCAATGCACTGTACTTCCTTAATATATGAAGTCTGCTTGGAGTTAAGTTTTAATGCATGGAGAAAAAATGCAAGCACAGTAGAGACACTCCAAGGGTTTTTTTTTGTGGGGGGGGTGAAGGGGTGCATGTTGGCGGTTATGATGCAGGATGTGTATGCTCCAAAATATAGGCCTGAGACAGACAGTGGTTTCTATTTGTATCTTTACATAAAATGATAAATATTTCCATATGAAGAATGTCATGTAATATACATACACAATTTTTTATTCAAGCTTGTTTATGGAATGTGATCATCAGTGGCTAGGCCAGCATTTAATTGTGCATCTCCTATTGCCCTGGAGAAGGTGCTGACTTGCCTTCTTGGGGACACTGTTAGAAAAGGGAATTTCAGGATTGTGACCGAGTGACAATAAAAGAAATAGCATAATCATTCCAGGTCAGGATGGTGTGGCTTTGGGTGGGGGGCGGGTGCTGCAGGAGCAGGCTGCGGGTGAACTCATACATCTGTTGCCCTTCTCATGGCTGGTAGGGGTCTTTTGTAAATCACAGGATATTCTGAAGTGCTTTACAACAAAATGAAGCATGTTTGAACCGTATTTGCTATTGTAATGTAGGAAGTGTGGCCAAACGACCCTCCGAAAAAGTTCTTTTTTTGCTATTGTAAAAATATACATACTAACGTCTTCCATTTCCATTTGAAAGGACAGCTAAGGTTTCAGTTTAACATCTCATTTTCAATATCATTCAGTTCCTGCCGCAGCTTTTTGTACTGAGTGGGAGTGCGAACCCGGATTACATTCTCAATCCTGGAGTAGGACATGAAACCACAACCTTTGAAAGTAATAGACAGAACGTGACCAACTGAACCACAACTGACAACACCTCTACACCAACCCACACAAATAACTTCTGCAATAATGATTTTAAAAAAAGGTCACAGAACACAAAAGTCACCATACTTCATGGGTGAAAACCTGACCTCTAGGTCAAAGTCAATGTAATCTGTACAGAATGAGACAGATACAAAAGTGGATGCAATCGTGTCATGGAACACAACATTTTGCCCTGGTCATAGTCTAGTCTAATCTTAACTCAGTTTACCTTTAAAAATTAAAGGTTGAGTATTTGGCCTGACTGTAAAGACAGATGCCAAAATGGCATCCTTAAATCATGAATTGCCTGTTCGTTGGCAGTTGCTGTCACCACGTTTCATATGTAATAACATCACCATCTGAGCACAGCTATGGCTAGTGAGCCTGGATCTCCACATATCTACTGGAACCAGAGACCACGAATTGAGAGTACAAATGGGAGCAGAGGCTAGTAAGGTAGCAGCCAGTGCCCAGTACAGCAAGTAGCTCTTTATGGTAGGCAAGGCAGAGAGAGAGAGCGGGTATGGGTTGGAGTTGGACTTTGACTCGATGGTGGGGGTGTTGCACTGACAGCAGTGAGGACATTCCCTGATTAAAATGTTCAGCAGCTATCCCTTCATTGAATGTACGAGGGTTGACTCAATGGACTACAAGTCCAGTTGGAATGCAGTGGTGTCTGACACCTGACAACAGTGTAGCATTGTCTGGTACAGTCTCTGCATGTGAACATTTCCTGCACCATCTAAAAAAGGTGACATTCCTTTGACACCCTTTTCTTTTTAAGAACGCTGGAACTTTTTTTTTGATAAAAAAGGGTCGGAACAAATCTTCAAATTTTGAGGAATTTCTAATACTACAGGAGAAGCGTTGCTAAAACATCATAATGCTTACTTTTTTGACAGCCCCTTCCCATCTATCCTCATTTTTCTTCCACAGCCACTCTTGCCAGTGCTGATTTTTGTTGCTTCAGTTCCATCAGTATCTACGCTCAGTAGGATCTCACTTAAAAGTATTAATCGTCAGACAAGCTTAAAATGGAGTGTATCACCAGGTTCTTTAGAACTAATGGCAAATACAAATCAAGCCTATCAGAGATTAAAAGGTACTGCAGATGCTGGAGAATCCGAGATAACAAGCATGGGGCTGGATGAACACAGCAGGTCAAGCAGCATCACAGGAGCAGGAAAACTTGACGTTTCGGGCCTAAACCCTTCATCAGAAA
>JAHRHZ010000062.1:38098605-38116237 GCA_024137785.1 Ginglymostoma cirratum
AAAAAAAAAAAAAAAGTGTACGCACCCAAGACTGAAACTGGTTTTTCAACACACATTGCTCCGTTCAATACCGGAAAGTGAATTTAGCCTTTAGGAACTACAAACTCTCCTGGTGTTTCACTGTTCAAATAGACCTGTGCTGGATCACTCATACAAAACGTGAGAAGTAATCTCGCAAACCAACTGCAACTTTTCCCTGCAAGAATTCTCAAATATTGTCAACCAGTTCTGATACAAAACCCAGCTGATGATCAAAAAACATCCACTTTGCAAAGGCCTTGCCTTAATGAATAAAAATGCAAATACCTTTTATCAAATCAATAATGTAACCAAGTGCAAAACTCACAGTTACTTCACTATCTCAATAAAAGGGCAGTTGATTTCCATGTAAAATGTCCTCTATGTACAGAATTTTGTCATTCACTAAAGGTCAACATAAATTACAAACAAACAGTTGCTCTGTGAATACACAATTCTTACCCACTTGGGCAAAAATAAGCACCTGATTCTACTTACTAGAATATTATTATTGTAAGTCACTAGGATCCATGGAATTGTAACAGAATATTTAGTTGAAAAGCATATATCGTCTCATTGACCAGTACATTCCTACCAGTGGTAGCCAAGCTCTCTCTTTTAGAAAGGATGATGCCCCTCTGTACAGAGCAAACGGAAGAATATAGCATTTGCCTGCATTTGTTTGACGTCACTAAGGGGGTGGTGTCGATGTTTTTCATTGCTGTTCTTTACTTTATGGCTGGTGTATAAAACACAAATGGATCTTTTTATAAGCAAATGAAATTGCCACTCCCCAGAAAGAGTTTTAACTCTTTGGGCCGCACTAAGATGCAAATGCAGCTTTTTAAGAGCAGAAGGACGCTATTGAGCCCTTCAAACCTGCTCTGCCATGCAATAAACTGTAGCTGATGTGTTTGCACTCCCAATTCCATATTGATATCAATCCACAATAACCTTTGATTCCATCACCTAACAAGAAATTTATGTACTAATATAAAGGCAAAATACTGCAGACACTGGAAATCTGAAACAAACACAGCAGGGGAAACTGAGATAACAAGGTGTGGAGCTGGATGAACACAGCAGGCCAAGCAGCATCATAGGAGCAGGAAAGCTTGACGTTTCCGGCCTAGACCCTTCATTTTTGGCTGCACTGGAGGAGTGAGAGAGAATGTTTTGAATCAGATTCAACTCTTCACAGCCTACCTACCTACCTCTGGATATATTTAAGGGAATGATCATGGCACCATCACCTGAGATAGAGAGTTGCAAAGTCCCCTCAAAAGGCAACCGCAAAGATGTTAAAACATGCCCTAGTGTAAACATCTTTTCCAGGTCCACCTTGGCAGAGCCACTCAGGATGCTAGGAACAACAAATCAAATCATTTGCTCCTCTGAACTCCAGTAAAAGCAATCTGAGCATATCTAATCTGTCTGCATCGATACCTGGAATGAGCAGGTAGTCCAATCTAATAAAACCCCCTCTGAGCTTCTAATGGGTTTGCATCTTTCTTCAAAATAAAAAAGGAGGCCAAAACTATATACAGAAGTGCTATTCAGGAATCCGAGGTGATAGATAGCAGAGGTATAGCAGGTCTTAAGATATGCAAGAGAAATAAGAAAACAATTGTTTTTTTGACTAACTTTAAAACTTCTACAAAGAAATAACTCAAGTTCTTCATGTGAATTACTTAACTGTACAAGGATGGCACTTATGAAGGCACATAAGGAAGCCATGTTGACCATTGCAAGATTCTAAAAATAATTAGATAATTGAATTGATTTACTAATGTCCTTTAAAAGAAGGAAACTGCCATCCATACCTGGTCTGACTTACATGCGAGTCCATACCCACAGCAGTGTGATCGAGTCAACTGCAATAGGGATGTGCAATAAGTATTTGCCTAGCAAATTATGCCCACATCCCATAGATTTTTTTTAAAAAATTTGGTTAATCCATTAATGGAGATACTTCTACAGCATTGGATTGTTATATTATTTGTAAACTTAATACTGCTCTACAGTCAGGTGCAGAGTAACAATGCATCAGTATGCAGCATTTAATCAGATCTGAGAAAAGCCAGCATTTTATTCCTGAAAATTATGGATTATTTCAAACTACAGGGAGCCAAAAGTTATAACCCGGTGGTACTGGCATCTGTCAGCAAAACCCAAGCATTATGAGATAAATACTGAATTAGACTGAGAAAAATCAACTCAAAATTAATTGAGAGAAAGACAGCCCAAGTGAATTGTACAAAATCTAAATGGCTACAGCCACACACAGGAAACTGAACATTAACCCACACTTTTGTTTAAGCTTCTCAAATGCCTTTGCAACACTATCAGCCTCCCAAAGCATCCTGAGCAGGAGCTAACAGGCATGGGTGAAGAGGAAAGAAGTCAACTACATTTTTTGTGGGCAGACAAGAGACTCTGTTGCATAGCTGGGAGGAGATGAGTGAGAACAATGACAAAGACGCCAAAAAAAAGTTTCAAAAAAAAAAAAAACACACCAATATCAGCGATAACAAGCATGGGGCTGGATGAACACAGCAGGTCAAGCAGCATCATAGGAGCAGGAAAACTTGACGTTTCGGGCCTAAACCCTTCATCAGAAATGGGGGAGGGGAAGAGGGTTCTGAAATAAATAGGGAGAGAGGAGGAGGCGGATAGAGGATGGATAGAGGAGAGGATAGGTGGAGAGGAGGCAGACAAGTCGAAGGGGCGGGGATGGAGCCAGTAAAGGTGAGTGTAGGTAGGGGGGTAGGGAGGAGATAGGTCAGTCCAGGGAGGACGGACAGGTCAAGGGGGCGGGATGATGTTAGTAGATAGGAGATGGGGGTGTGGCTTGAGGAGAGAGGAAAAACAGGTTAGGGAGGTGGAGATGAGCTGGGCTGGTTTTGGGATGCGGTTGGGGGAGGGGAGATTTTGAAGCTTGTGAAATCCACATTGATGCCATTGGGCTGCAGGGTTCCCAGGCTGAATATGATTTGCAGCTAAATTCAAATCATTGAAGCTATGATATAAATTTCAAACGCTGAAGGCAAGAGTTGGTGAAGCCCATTGACAACTTCACAGGATTGAGAAATCCAGCAGGACAATTTAAATTCAGGAAACAAAACAAAAAAAGGACTGTTAAGTCTGAAGAAGGGTCTAGGCTCGAAACGTCAGCCTTCCTGCTCCTCTGATGCTGCTTGGCCTGCTGTGTTCATCCAGCTCTACACCTCGTTATCTCAGACTGGTAAGTCGGTTCATTTTGGGCTCTGCACATCCTGAAGTACAGACATCATAATATCACAACTGTAGACACTGCCACAGAACATGAAGCTACAGCTAGAAGGATGAATATGACGACTACCAAAAGGCCTAGCCTTCGGTGAAATCAAATGGAAAGGCAGCAGACTTGGTGCAGTGAAACCAAAAATGAATACACACCAGGCAAAAGAGAAACGTGTAAGAACTATAGATGGCCGTGAGTACCAACAGAAGGAAATATCCATGCGGGAATCAAATCCCAGAGCTCGTGGGAGGGCTAAAATTGGGGAAAAGGAAAAAGATGTGCAGAATAATTGAAGATGATGGTAAAGAAGTTAGCAAAAGGTAGAGCAACAAGGCAAATTAAATAGAAATAGAAATAGAAATAGAAATAGAAATAAAGAGAAGAACCAAAACATCAATACTGCGGAACATGACACTAAGTTTAAGGGATCAGTAATCACAGGGACCATACAAGAAATATTTGCATGCAACAGTTCCCAGATTTCAAAAAAAAAACACGAAAAAAAAATCACGTAACCAAGGCTAGAAATAAATCCAAAATCATAGATCTGAAGTTAGAACTTATGCCTGAGCAGAGAAACATTTTCTCAGATCATACCTTTCAGGAAAGCGGCTACACAAAAAGTTGCTGTGAAACCAAACATGTTACTATCAGCATACTAGAGAATGGAATGTTGAGAATTTGGATCAGCTCAAATCAGAGGCACACACAAAAGGAAGATGTTAATTGCATCAAGGTCATTGAAGCAGAAGGACTTACTTTCATTAGATTGAACTATTAAAAAAGTGATGCAGCTGATCTCAGTTAACTAGGGAGGTAGTGAAGGAGACATCTAAGAGCCCTCTTGTGGTACAGTGATAGGGCCCCTGCGAGACCTGGGTTCAAGGCCCATCTGCTCAAAAGGTGTGCAACAAACAGGTTTAAAAAAAAAACAAAATAAGATAAATTTGCCAGCTGGAGGTAGTACAATTAGAAAGCATCCTCCAATCAGAAGCAAGAAATTAACTGCCAGAGCCAAATGGCCTACAAATTGGATAAATCAAAAGGATTGGGAGAGATAAAATGCAAATCTGAATGTACAGCTTGCAGTCAATTATTGAAACTCAAGACACTTATTGAAAAGAGAGAGTGTTTGATGGAAAACAAAAGGAAAAAGCTAATTCAGAAAGTTGAGGCAGCTAAGGAAGATTTCCAGAAATCTCTTTTTTGCTTGGGGACTCTGCAGCCTTTGGGACTCAATATCCTGTTCAATAAGTTTTAGGGTCCCGAGAACCTTCTCCCATGTCCTTACTGCAACCCTTACAGACCAGGCCTTGTCATCACACGTGCTGCTACCACAACCATCCCATTGTCAGCTACAAGCGGGCCTCATTAACAGCTATTGTTGATTGTCCCAGGCCGACATTTACTCGTTTCTTTGTCTAACGGTTGTTCTCTCTGGGCTTCATCACCATCTAACCTTATTTTCAGCATATTTACCAACCGTCAGTCAGTTCTAAAGGATCAGTGGACCTAAAGTGTTAACTCTGCTTTCTCTCCACTGATGCTACCAGACCTGCTGAGTTTATCCAGTAATTTGTTTTTGTTTCTGATTTCCAACATCCACAGTTTTGTTTTAAAGATCTCAGTTACATTTGAAGGATGATGCTGTCAAGAGCTCCAACACAAGCTGAATTTCACTTTATATTGTAATTCTGTAAAAAGCATCCTTGCCACAATTTTACAACAGTGTCTGAACCTCAGCTAGCATATCACCAATCACAGATTGGTGAGAATGATACAGTGGGTTGGTATAGCAACCAAATTTCAGACAGATAATGTCTTCAGGAACTAAAATGCAGAGCTGCTCTGGTGTACTCCTAACTTAAGTGAGAACCCTACAGGAAGGTTGGATGATAGACTGAAAGCCAGAAAAAAATGTTACATTCTTCTGTTGTACCTTCAAGAATGATCTACTGGGATTTTAAACCTCTGGGCATTCCAAACATTGTCATTCAAGTATTAGAACAAGATCAGTGAGCGCAGTCCTTTTGTGCCTGGGAGGCGATGGTATTATCGCTGAACTGTTAATCCCGGAGACCCAGATAATGTTTTGGGGACTGGGTTTTGAATCCCTCAGATGGTGGGATGTGAATTCAATAAATATCTGGATGTAAGAATCTAATGACGACCACAAATCCATTGTTGGAAAAACCCATCTGGTTCACTAATGTCCTTTAGGGAAGGAGACTGCCATCCTTACCTGGCCTACATGTGACTGCAGACCCACAGTAATGTGGTTGACTATGAACTGCCCTCTGGGCGATTAGGGATAAGCAATGAATGCTGCCTAGCCAGTGACACCCTTATCCCATGAATGAATAAAGAAAAAATAATAAAGAAGGTTCCATTCCCTTGACTTTAGGAATGGCTCAGTTTATGGGCAGTGACAGCATACCTTATAAGAACAAGCCACTTAAGTACAGGATACGGATCCTACCACTACAGAATAGGTCTGTTTCAATAACATTTCAATGCTCATTGCCATAACATAACAAGCACATTTTGAGCACGAGAGAGAGAACACGCACAAGAGAGAGCGCGTGCACGAGAGAAGAGATGGGGTGGCAAAACCACTTGCTCATTCGCTGATCCAAACAAGGTCCATCTGTGCATGCCTCAGCTCTCATCCTGACTGCTTCTAAAAATGCCGACAGAGTTTTGTTGCAAGTGCCAATGTACAATGGCTGCTTTAAAACAAGAATGTAAATTCTGAATATGCATAAAACATGAAGGAAGCCCCATTTTAAGTTGAACTAATGA
This sequence comes from Ginglymostoma cirratum, assembly GCA_024137785.1. NCBI lineage: Eukaryota > Metazoa > Chordata > Chondrichthyes > Orectolobiformes > Ginglymostomatidae > Ginglymostoma > Ginglymostoma cirratum. The sequence continues at coordinate 38,104,709 of JAHRHZ010000062.1, forward strand.
GTGATGAGTTATTACACAATTCAGAATTGGAGCATTCACCCCCAGATTGTGCTGGGTTAGCTTTAGTTGGAGATCTGCAATAGAAATGTAATCAATCACATTAAGGTTAGAAAAGGGAATCAGTCTTGATCATCATCTAAAGAAGAACTCTGCTATAAGCAGGTCAAATGCCTCAGGTAAGGGCAAAAAAGTGAACTTCTCTCTGAAGCAATGCTTTGCAAATCATGCTAAGGAATAACCATTGCCCCTCCAAACAAAGCTCAACATTTACTGACCAGATAAAGACCACTGATTCTGTATACCTATACTCCAGCAAGGAGAACAGAAAAAATGTGAACGAAAAGCAGAGTCACAGACTGTCACACAAGGAAACATGTTGATAAGTAGTAGGCAGAGTACAAAATCTGTTTTGCAATAACTACATTACAAAGCAGTCCATCCCAATTGTTACTTAAGACTGGGTGGATGCCTTGCTCTTTGCAACTTTAAGGCTTAATGTTCATCTTCTGACCAACAGACTGAACAGCACTATTTGGAAACTGCAGTGAAATAATAAAACCATAAAATATGCAAAACAGATCTAGCCCTATGATAAAAGCCTTAATGTTTAACTCTGCATCTTCTCTTAGTCCTGTTCCTGAGAAAAAGAGTCCTGCCATCTCTAAACATGTCAGTTGATGGCAAAAGTGAGGGGCTGCATTTCACTACTATTTAATTTTTTTTAAAAAATAGAGTTTTAAAATATGAACAAACTTAAAACTTGTCTAGAGTGTGTTAAAAAATTCTTTCATATTGTGGTTTCTTTTGAGACAGGATGATTAATGGGTCATTTTATAGTAAGGGATAAATTCGGAGAGCTCTTTCTCTGGATGATTTTACACCACTATTCCTATCTTGAAAGAGTGACTGATATCCGCATTCTCTTCCTCATATACATTTCTGCTGAGTGAAACCTTCAGCAAGACACTCATTATACGCAACCATGTGTAATTAAAAACAGAGCTCAACTCGAAGTTGCATTGACCAGTTCGTTCACATTGCACGTCTATGAAATTAGTGTGTCAGAAGTCAATTTGGCAAAAACAGAAATCCTTCAGGAAACCTTGGCCTTATGAATTTCTTGATTTACTCAAAATACAACAAATTATGGATAGACTGCACATCTATTGTTGGCTGCATTCTACAAATGCAAAAATTCTTTCCAGTTTGAAAGCATCAACACAGCTAATAGGTCGAACACTAATTTTGTTGCATTTTAAAAAGTAGATAAAGATGATGGATTAAAGGCGTCGGGGATTGCTTTGCTGTCCAGGATGATGTTGGAATAATCAGTTTTAGAAGGTAAGAATCAGATCTGATGGGTGGAGCCATTAACCACATCCACCACAGTACTTTGACCTGCTCAACCACACTCACTTCACCTTTAATCCTTGCCCCCACTAAACTCTGTTATTTTCTCTACATTCCTTATCTTCACCCCTGCACATTCAAAAAGAGTGTACACTTGATTGCATATGGCAGACAACTCGAACTATCTGCAGGATTCTAGTTAAGTTTATCTCGGCCCTGTTTCAGAGCTTTGCTTGGTGGGCTTACTCAGTCCCTGCAAAAATATTCCAAGGGCTGAGTTGGAGTTGGCAGGGTAGACACAAGGGGAACAGATTACAGCATCAACTCAAGGATAGCTATTTCTTCATTATCTGTGTGATGGCCCTGGTTAAGTTTTTGATTTCTCAACTCAATAGCTTGTTAATTTTTTGTAAACAGACTTGACTTGAAATTGCTCCAGCTATATTTCTGGTACTTCTACTAGGGACAGTATCCAGCCCTGAACAGGACAGAGGCTACAGGTCAGTGAGATGGCAACTTAGGCGAATGCAGACACATCTGCCACTGGGCACCGATCTCAGATTTACAAAGTCCCACACAAGCCAGAAAAAGAGGCATCCATTACTACCTCGAGCAAGATCCCACAAAGAATAAAATGCCATGCCTCTTACATAAGATGCAAAGCATACAACATTTGCGACTGTTAGAAATTGTCCTCCACGTTCCCTCCCCTTCCCCACCCCCAAATGACATCATAAACCCACAATTCCTTTCATTAATTCTCCTCCAGCCAAAAGTTATAATTCTCAAATTAACTCAAATGGCCAATTCACTATGTAATCTTAAACATTTTCACTACCTGCATGAAGATTTTATTAGTTACTTCCTTATTACATGGCAATAAACTTGAAACTCATCCTTTTCATTACAGAGACTCTAATATCACTAGCCCTTTTTTTAAACTCACTCCAGTGCCTCCACCAAAACCCTTGATAAGTTCAGGATCTCTAGAATAAACTGTTGCAAATCTCTCATCTAACCTACACATCTTTGGACTGGGGAGGAAATTAGAGCACCAAGAGGAAATCCACACAGACATGAGAAGAATATGCAAACCGTAAAAGAGATTGTGGGCTTGGAAGTTGCTGTCAATGTCATTGCCTTTAGAATCTAAAAGTAGTTCAGCTTTTGATTTGCTCTTTAAATCAATAAATCCTGGCAAATTTATAGAAAGGCCTAACAGTTTATACCTCCTTTCAGGTTCTAAAGGCCAACATAATAACTATTGCTGTTTATGGGCATCAATCCAATCCAAACTCCAGCAACCCTGATCATGAAATGAGGTTAAGAAGATTTACTTTGGAGGTGGCAAAAATGTAGTTTTTATTTTAAAATGATACTTTGACATTTTATTGGGGTATTTAATGTGCCTAGAATTCACTTATGTTTTCCAGTCTACTTCAGCTAACTTGGGCTTCATAGCTTTGTAATTTGTTTTGAAGTTTAAGCCCATATTTTCAAAAACACTTTTGTTTTAAGGGAAAAAAAAAAAAAAAGACGAGGTGAAATTCTCATTATCACTTTTTCTGCAAAAATTCTTCACAGCACAAATCAATAATTTCTAATTGTCACATCACCAGGCCGAATACAGACCGTTCCCTCCCTAACATGTTCTCAGAAAGTGTCTCCAAATCATCTTTGAACATTATCTCTAAAGGCCAAATGAATTTGTCTAATCTAGAAGTTTAAAATGGTCCTTTATTATTGAACATCTTTCTTACAAGCCCATACTAGCTCTGGATATTTAGTCCCTCACAGGGTAGTTATCATTAGAGGCTGTGAAGAGATTTTGTATAGCATCAGTTAGGCATTAGGATTTCTGTTATTTCTGGTCCTATGCCACATATCAAGTCTATGGCTTAGGACCTACCTACAGCTTTAGCCTCACCTAGAAAAAGCAAGTGTGGACCTGTACAGTGCACACAATCATTTCAACCAATTGCATGTGATAGCTCTTTCAAAAGTGGTTTATGATTAGGCGACTGCCCAGATCTTTCCCCAATGCTGCAATGTTTCAATCTTTGAGTATATATCAATTCCATTGGGAAATCTGCTATTTGGTTTTGCTTTCAGGCAGCATTATTCAGATCTTAACTCACTATCTTGTTAAGTATAAAAAAAAACACAATCTTCATTTACACTCTGCATTTTTAGCCAATTATCTTAAATCTGTGCTTTTTGATTACGGACCCATCTGCCAGTGGAAAGTGTTTTACATTGTTCATCAAAACACTAACTTGGAACATCTTTATTAAAAAGGTTTCTTTAAATATTTGTTGTAAGAGGCAAATAACTACAGCTATTTAAAATTGCTCCACAAAACAAAAGTCCTTCACGCATGGAATCAAACATTGGTAAGCCCCTTTCTATCCTCTGTTAAAGTGCGGTTCCCAAAAAATGGGAACAGTGATCGTAGTTCAGACATAATACCTGCACTGGTGTTGCAAAGAGATATATTCCAAATATTAATTTTCAAAGATTATGTGGACCATAAGGTATTGCTGTACAGCGAACAGGCATTTATTCTCAGAACATTTCTCCAAATAGCAGTGAAATGAAACAGGCAAACGGAAGAAGTGTAGTATTCTAGCAAAAACAAAGTGATCTGAAGGGTTTAGGCCCGAAACGTCAAGTTTTCCTGCTCCTATGATGCTGCTTGACCTGCTGTGTTCATCCAGCCCCATGCTTGATCTGAAAGTAAAGTTGGCTATTTGAAGTGTGTTTAGTGTATATTACCTAATGCAGCAATGGCCATCTAATCCCATTGCACATGAAACTAGGCATAAAGTAGTACTGAAGAAGTCAGATGTTTCTTACAGCTCCTCACTACTGTATGCAAATACTATATTCACAGGCACATCAGTTTCTGGGTTTACCTTAAGCAATTTGGTTACAAAGGCCAATATGTTTTTAATAGCATGTCGTGCTCCAAGTGTTTACAAGAAAGATAAGTTACCAATGCAACAGCCTGCCAGGAATAAAGGGTGACGGGGGTTTTTTTAACCCTGAAGGTGGAATAAGAGGACAGGCTCTTAAAAGCACGTTCTGAAAAAAATGGGAACAAAGTGACCAATGAGGTGAATTACTCCAGGGGATTGAGCTTGATGACCTGGCTGTAGCAGTAAAAGTTCAATGCATTGAAGACTACACCCATGTGTGGGAGGACCCATAAGACATCACACTCCTAACTTTATCCCCAGTTATTCTCTTGTTCTTTATATACTTTGAAAACTCTTTTGGTTTTACTTTTATTTTACCCGCCAATGCTCTCTCATGTACTTTTACCTTTCTGAAACTTCCTTTTCAAGTTTCCTCCCTGTAATTGTTATACTCCAATGACTCTGCCAGAAATGAGCTCTCGACATGTACCATAAACTTCTCTTTTAGTTCATTCTACAGAGAAATTCCAAACGCCCCTTGACACCTTGGGTTCTCCAGCCTTGGTCCCACCCTTTACCTTTACAGGAACACATCCACTGTAATCCAATGGACATGTGTATGCCAAGAAAATAAAGTAATGTTTCTGTAAAATAATTGGTTGTAGTAAAGGTGTGTTGGATTTTTCAGTACCACAATATCCATGCCTGGTTTACGTTCCAAGATTTAACACCAGCTTTGCCACGTAAAATGAAATACCCTCTTGGAGGCAAATTCACAATTTATCACTCCAAGGAGGGTGGGAATGTCACTCAATGTTTATCTGAAGCTGCACTGGCCATCACTGTTGCACACAGTACAAAAAGCTGGACTAAGGAGGAAGCAGTGTATGGAGATCACTGGCTTTGCTGGAGTGCAGCTACCCCACAATTTCTAGTTGAATGCAAATGTCTTCTGACATACAGATAGGGGGCAAGCTACTTTCCCCAGCATCAGTAGAAATCAACTACTTGGTCAGAAATGTTATTATGCACTCTGGGTCTCGAACTTATGTCTCCCGCTCCAGGGATAGGGAAATAACCACTGCACTAGAGCCCATTAGTAAATAAAAGAAAGCTTTGTTAATAACTGCAAAGTGATTTGGCAGTTAGAGTCAAAAAAGATAAAATCTGAAACTATAATTTTGCTAATTATAAAATGTGCAAGAAATTGCATGAGCTATTAAGTGGCAGTCCTTGGGCATAATATTGATACCACTGGGATTTTATCAGTTTGGGGAATTTTTATTCAGCTTTTAATCCAATTTTCAAATAAAGGCAGACTAACTTCCTTTAATTGAACCTCATCATGTTTCTGATATCTTGAATTATCCTGATTGACCTTGAAAATTACCAAATTTAGGACCAGTTCTGAGGAAGGGTCACCAGATCTGAAACATTAACTGATTTCTCTTCACAGATGCTGCCAGACCTGAGCTTTTCCAGCAATTTCTGTTTTTGAAACTGGAAAGAGTGCTGTACATGCAAACCATGTAACTGCAAGGATACAGATCAGGCTTCTGTTCTCAGTCATAGTTGCTATAGTTATCATCTCCCCACAGGGCTGCAGAATGAGGGCAATGGAGCAGTGGCAGAAAAGGAGGTAGGAAGCCCTTTCCACCTAATTGGAGTCTTGAATGCATCTCTAACATGGTATTTCACCTGGTGTAGCAATGATCATGTTATCCCTTATTAACACAAGAAACTGAGCAAGGATGCCATGATATTGAAGCACTCAGCAGACATTTAATACAACTACATATTATTTACAACAATACAGTCACATGCACACAGTAGTATCTGGACGAACATTAAAACTACTGGGTTACAAGAGCAGGGACCAAGACAAAAAATTACAGGCCCCAGTGCTGCTCATGGCTCAGAGCACGAAAGACTTCAGTTATTGGGGCTTAACATAACTCCTTGCTGAGCAGCATGCTTCAAGTAATCTTGAGTTAAAGATGAAGCATGAAAACTTTATAGCTCACGCCAAAGTTTGATGTCTCAAACATCTATTGGCAAACTGAGTGAAACAACACTAGCATCTGCCAGGAGCACTTCTCTTACCGCCACCTAAACCATTTCACTTTTACGAAAGGAGGTAAAAGCAGGAATCCGTCTGCTCTTGCAACCAGACATGCACACTCAGAACAAGTCAAGAATATTTGCAAATGCAACTGTGATATTTCTTTCCATTGGGTTCGAATGATATTTGCAACAGCTCCTTGCTCGTTCTCCTGTGCTGCCTGAGAGGGGATGGGGCACCATTGTTTCTCTGGTCAGGGAGAATGCAGCTGGTGCATGAAGACAACTTGGATAGCTGCATCTAGCAAAGGCCTGGTGTGGTAGATTTGCAGAGCTTCAATCGGATCTACCGGTTGTGGAATCAGACATGTAAGCCATTTGGCATACAAGTAACCCCCTGTTGTAGGTTTTCCAATTTGGCAATTTCTTTTCAAAGCACTCCGGTGCCGGTCCTAACATGTTCCCCCTCCACTCTTGATTGAACCAGAATTGATCCTCTGGCTTGACGGTCATAGTTGACTGGAGGTTGCAAACTGCATTGAGGTATGATTCTGTAGCTGGTGGTGGCCCACAGCACTTCAGGAATGCAAAGTCAAGTTGCTAGATCTGTTCAGATTCTATTTTCTTTAGCATAGCTATAGTGCCACACAAGAAGAGGGAGGGCACGCTCAATGTGAAGATGGGATTTGTGCCTCCACAATGACTGTACAGTGGGCCCTCCTACCAATGCCCCATCATGGGCAGGTGCACCTGTGACAGGCAGATTTGGTGAGGATTCTTATTCATTCCTTCACCACATGCTGCCGACCCAGTCTGGCAGCTACGTCCTTTAGGACTCTATCAGCTTGGTCAATAGTAGTGTTGGCCCTACAAATCAGTACCTTCTTTCATCCTCAGTGCTTCTTTCAAGGTGGAGGAGTGCTGATTCCAGTCAATGGGGCACAGGATGTGGTAAATCAGCAGGGGATTTCCTCACCGTGTTTGGCTTGGTGCCATGTGACTCTGGACCCCATGAAGCCTACATTGAGAACCGTTAGGACGACTCCCTCCTGACCGTATACCGCTGCAGAAACAGCTCTGCTGGGCCTGCCCTGCTAGTGGGACAGGAATGCTCAGACAGTGATTGCCCCAGATGACACATTGTATGGTATTATTTCACCTGTATCAATACATCAGACTTTTGCATGGCTAGTCTGAGACATCTTTCCTAATTTTGGCACTTGTACCTAGACTTTGGCAAGAAGGAATACTCATGGGTTAACAGGGTGGAGTTTACTGTTGCATTTTTGGTGCCTAGGTTGATGCCAGATGGCTTATCCAGTTTTATAACTTTTGAACATTAGCAGTTTGATACAACTGAAGCTTGCTTGGCCATTTTACAGGATAACTGAGTGTCAACCACATGAATATGGGTCTGGAGGCGAGGGTCTAGTGATATTATCACTGCGCTGTAAATCCAGAGACCCAGATAGCATTCTGGGGACTAGGGTTCAAATCCCACCATGACAGATAGGGGAATTTGAATTCAATAAACTATCTAATGATTGACCGTGAATCTATTGTTGGAAAAACCCATGTGGTTCACTAATGTCCTTTAGGGAAGGAACCTGCCATCCTCACCTGGTCTGGCCTACATGTGACTCCAGACCCACTGCAATGTGGTTGTCTCTGAACTGCCCTCTGGGCAATTAGGGATGGGCAATAAATGCTGCCTGGCCAGCAATGCCCTCATCCTGTGAATGAGGAAAGGAAAAAAATGTCACATGTAAGCCAGACCAAGTATCAACAATTGCAGTTATGATACTTTCCTTCAGAGACAGACAGTCTGCTCTCCCATTAATCTTACAGCCACCCCAACAAGCCAGTGTGTAAACCAGGTAATGATGACGAGCCACTCAACAGTGGGCTCAATCCACTAAAATATAATGGGGAGCAAAGGGAATGCTGCCAAGCAAAATATCTTGAGTAGACCTTTGGGGAGCTGAAAGCATTAATCTGCTGCTTTGCCAGAACTTCAGTACTTACTAGACCAATTAAGGCAATAAGGGTTTTTCACCCAGATCCTGTCCAATGGGTTGGTGGGGGCCAGGGCCAGAGAGGGGTGGAGGAACCGGCAGGAAGGTGTCAATCCCAGGGAGTGGTGGCTGAGGTGAATGGAGGAGACCAAGATTGAAAAACATTGCTCGTGAGTCCCAGGCCGGGCAGGCACAGGGGGTGGCAAGTCCTGAATGTGGTCCTGGAGGTGAGCGGAGCAGAAGCCAGCATAGGGGAAGTGAGCTCTGGACCGTTGGACTAAAAACGAGGCCTCCAGGACTGAAGCCCAGCATCCTCTATACACTTGGCCCACTCAAATCTGAAATCTGGTACGGTTTTGGTTAAAAGACTAAAATTTGAGTAAATTTTAAAAAGAAACATGAAATTTTATTTATGATTCTTTCAATTCTGTAACATACTGAAGTATTCTGTACCTAGGAACCCTGAACCTAAGTTGACTCCAAATCTATGACAGTGCAATCTTTTTATTGTACTCAAAATGAGTGCATGTGACAATAAAGGCCAATTCTTCAATTCTTGATTACCTGCTGTATCCTCCGCAATCTTGTTATCATGGGAGCACACTCCTCAGACAAAATAAAAAGCCCAGGAGTTGGGGGTGGGGGGTAGAGTAAAATGCAATATCCTTTTCTTGGCCAAGCTTACCAGTTCTCTCAGTCGACTCAAATGTCCACAGCACAACTCTAAATCCCCAGAGTACAATACCTTACCATCCCCATCTCAACAATGTTTACTGGCAGCTTTTATATCAGCAATTATTCCAAATGGACTATAACCAAAACATTCAAAATTCCATACAAGTCAATCACCCCTTACTGTTGATCATCTTGTGCTGTGTGTCCATCCTGGTGATCCCACACAATGATATCCCAGTGGCTACAGCATCACTAATTGACAGCTAATAGCTTTCAATGGGGAAAACATCAGACAGCATTGGGGAATAATCTTAAATATCACTGGGCCTAGACGACAGTTATGGGCTGCGTCTCAGTTGCAGCTATCCATGCCAAAGTGATGATAGACATTTGGAGGAGGAATAGGAAGAGGAAGAGGAGGCAGCAACCAAAAGACCTGAATCTGCTCCACCAGTTAAAAAAGATAGTCACTGATCCTTAAATGTCAACTCCAAATGTAGGAGTTCAATAATCTATTGGCTGACATCTTGAATATAATTAACTGCTGAGATTGTAATTCTTTAGTCCAGAAAGGTGTATTGCAAAGATTGATAAACCAGAGTGACTAAATTTCTCTTCATCTCAAAGTTCTCAGGAGGTACAGAACACATTTGTCACCTTGCCCTCCAAATGGGATCTCTGTGGTGTAGGTTCACCGAAAAGGATTTTTACAGAATCCTTTATGGAGCGAGAGCTTTGCTGGCAGAATAGTTTGTTGGTCATCAAATTTGCTTTCGTCCTTAATTGGCCTCAAGGTAGTGGCAAGCAACCTTCTTGAATCACTGCAGTCCATGTGGTTTAAGCACACCCACACTTCTGTGGACAGTGAAGGAGTGATGGATTTAGTTTCAAGTTGGGATTGCGTGTGGCTTAGAGGAAATTGCAGACAGCAGTGCACCCATGTTTCTGCTGCCTTCATCCTTGTAGAAAGATCACAGGTTTGGAAAGTGCTGACCAATGATCATTGGTGGGCTGCTGTAGTGTGCCAGGCACGATACATACAGCTGCCACCGTGTGCTGATGGAGGAGGGAGGGACTGCATGTTTAATGTTGTGGATTGGCCAAAGATTGGGTTTTCCTTGGGAAGTAGTAGTTCACTGACTGACCTTTGCTGAGATACAGGTTCACAGACCAGCTCATATTAAAGTACAGATTCATTGGCATGGGCTCATTGTGGAAGCAGGCTGACTGATTTTGATACAGGTCAGCTGAGTTCTGGCTTATATGGTTGTTCAATTTTGCTCGTGTGGATCCTAGCTATTGTAAAAAGGTTCAGCTGCACAAATTGTAAATAGGAGACATAATCATAGGTGCTGTAGTCCTCTGTGATGTCAGTCATATCCAGTTTTTGTGTTTGCCTCCACAGGGAGTGTTCTTTGTTACGACAGCTAAGCTTGAACCCGTCTTCACATCAGTCCATCATTCATTACACAAGTAGCGAAAGGCAGCAACTCGGAGCACTTTTTATTCTTCTATTGGCAATAATTTGATTAATAATTGCCAAGTCTCCCCATTTGGAAGGTGGGCAGGTGTTTGGTGTTGGAGGAAGACGACTGTGGCAGGTTGCAATACAACTGGACCATAAACACAGGTTCAAGCCATGGTGAAATTTAAATTAAGTCTTGAATGCTCAATAACGTCAACCATGAATCTCAGTGATCGCAATAAAAAAACCTACAGAGTTCAGCGTCCTTTAGGAAAGGACATCAGCCATCCTTTGTCTACATGTGTTTCAAGATCCACGGCAATGTGATTGGGTTGCCAGGCCTTGGTACAGGACAAAGTTATTCATTCTAGGGCAATGAGGGATAGACAAATGCTGACCTTCATAGTGATGGCCATGAAAGAATAAATTATAAAGTGCCTTGATTTACTACTACAGGACAGGCTCTGAACCTACTTTAGTTGGAATAAATATCTAGCCCGATGCTACTGGGATGTAGAGAAGACAAAAGGATTTTGATATAACAAGGTGTAGGGCTGGATGAACACAGCAGGCCAAGCAGAGGAGCAGGAAAGCTGATGTTTTGGGTCTAGACACGGATTCAGAAAATGCCTGCACTGGAGTTAATCATTCCAAAATTAAATACAATGCTAACAATTACAGAATGCTACAAATTGGGAGTAAAAATTGGAAACTTAATTTCAGTTACTTCAGTATAAAGAATGATAAAGATTTCCTTGGAGAAAGAAGGTTGGGAAGAGATTGGACAGTGGTATTCAAAATCAAAGTGGATAGAGTATGTAGAAAAAACTATTCTCACTGCTGGAAGTTTTGAGATTGATTAAAAAAAAGAGGATCTAAGGAAAAAGGCTTTTCACGCAGTGAGTAGGATTAGGAATGCATTGCCTGAAAGTAGAACAAAGATAGCTTCAATCACTTTAAAAAAACACTTGGATCATTACCTGGAGAGAAATATTTTCGAGTCTACAAGGGGAGTCTACAAGGGGAGTCTACAAGGGGAGTCTAC